>JAOTBA010000003.1:24770313-24781035 GCA_025629845.1 Erythroxylum squamatum | reverse complement strand
ACAAAACCTTGAGGTCTTGGATTAGAGTGGTGACTCATCCAAGTACCAAAGAGGACAATACCGAGGGGAAATCCACCCCAGTAGGATCGCCGGTGCATACCTGGATCACAATACCGAGGGAAAATCCACCCCGGTAGGGTCGCCGGTGCATACCCGGAGGGCTCTCCTAGGTCCCTACACTTTACCCTTTTTACATATGTTATTTCTCTTCCTCCCTTACAAGTCTATCAACACTTGTGTGATAGAGAGAATGAAGGTTCCCTCTTGTAAACTTTCCTTAAGTGTTACCAACCACTAGTGCAATGAAGGACGCAATTCTTACAGGTTATTGAGGATCTCAAATCATGGGATACTTCATTAGAGAAGCAATTGCTTCTTTGTTCTTCATTGACAGTATAGCACAACACATAATGGTTCTATCTACTCTAAAAATCATGTGTACTCCTGGCATATCTTCGTCCAATGGCCAAGATATAAGGAAAATGTCCTTAAGACCCTTAGAGTTTTCCTTAAGGATTTAAACCATTTTCCTAAATATGCACCACTAACTGTCTCTATATTTATTGGACCTTAGCTGGGAGAATTCGTTCCTGGAGAACCTGAATTGCCTGACTTTAACATTCCAAACATCCCAATAGACTTGGGGATCGACACTGCAATACCATCTTAGACTCAAGCCTTCTCCTTATAGGATGCCAAAAATCTAGAAGATGATATTCCTATCATCGAAAAAGAGGAGCTGAATAATTTTAAAAAAAATTTACACACAGGAGAAGTGAGCTCCAGTAAGCAACGGAGAACAACTAGCGATATACTGACAACATTCATCCAATAAACACAATTAACTAAATTATTATTAAATCAAAGTAAAATCCCGAAGAAGAGTTAGAACATCATCAACATTTTAACATCTATCATCATACAATCCATCTCAACTTTATACATGAATAAAATTGAAACGAAAAGGAAATAAAAACTTAGAACGAATGATTTGGGAAGGCAGCAGCATCGAGAAACCTCCTGGTCCCCACGTCGAAGCCACTTCTTCTTCCTTTTTCTTCCTCTTCCTCCTCTCTTTCTCTTCCTCGTTCTCTCTTAGGGTTTCCAAAAGTGGATGCACAAAAGCTCTCTTTCTCCTTCTCTTGTTGTTTTTTAAATAGTCTCTGGTGTTTTGGGTAATCCTAGGGCTTTTTCGGAGTCCGAAAGGTCCAAAAAATCTCTCAAAACGTGAAGTTCGTAAGTGTCTGCACGTCTGGTCGATGCAGGCCACGGGCCATGATCGTGGCTCACATCTGAGACTTCAGACACGATCGTGGCATGTAGGCCATGATTGTGGGCCATTCCTGGAGCTTTTGTCATGATAGGCCACGATCGTGGGCTATTGTTTCGGCCCAAATGTCTTCCGAAATTCCTCTGTTCTTCGATATTGACCCTAAAACACTAACAAATACATCAAGATACCTCAAAAACATAATATTTAAGCTCAAAAGCTTGTATTAACCCTTAAAACCCCTAAAACACAAATAATTAACAAACTAACATAATTCTAACCTGAACATACTAAATGATCGAATTAACGACTAAACATATATTAAACTATGCCCTAAAATACGATGCAATTTACACTTATCATTTGTCTCTATATTTAAATATCTTTTATGATGCGACATCGTTATTATCTATTTACTATATGATGTGACATCATTTTTATCTAAAATAGTTAATGTGATATTGTTCTTATTTATTTAAAATGAGACGTGACCTTGATTTTATCCTTAGATGTTTGTCCTTTTGTAACATTGCTTACCTATATAAGCAAATGACCTCTTTTATTTTAACCAAGTTTCTATAAGTTCAAATTCAAGCTAGTTTTATCAATAAAATTTGTGTGTTTTCATATGACTTCTCTCTAAATATCTCTCTCTCTCCCCCTAAAACCTTGAGTCTTTAATAAATTTATCTCTGTCACACAGAGATATAAGTATGTTTTGCACTTCCTTTGTATAAGAATTATGTGGATCATAAAGTATCGGACCTATGATCATGTTTGATTATACGGGGAGGATTGGTCAGCTTAGATTCCTAAGAGGCAGGCCTTGAGATTTGACACCCATTGAAGAAAAAAGAGCTTGTTTCTTGGCTATCATATCTGGGGTCTTAGCTACAATCTTCTTTGTGTATCTTACAACTCTTATAGAAGTCTACTATTTCGTAAGTCCATTGGTTTCCTGTTATCCCTATAACCCTCCAGCTAAGGTTCCCGAGTGGCATCAGAGCCAAGTTTATTTATAATATTAATTAATTAAATATAATATTAAATTACATTATTTATAATTCTTATTAATAATTAATGTATTAAACAATTAAATTATATATATGCATTAATGTGTATAAAGTTGATATTAAATCAAATTATGAAAAAATAGAAATAAAAAATAAAAAATATTTTTTAAAGTTTTCATAAAATTTGAAAACTAGAAGAAACCGAAACTAAAAACGGCCAATTTAATGTTTAATTAATTTTTAGCGATTATAAAATAATAATATAATTTTTATAAAATTTTAATTTTAAAAATCCACAATCATAATTTCAAATTGAATGGTTTAATTTTTTTTTGGTAAATAATGATTTTAATTGATTAATTGGTAAATCACTTTTAATGATTTAGTTATAAAAATTTGATAAAAATTGAATAGAATTATTATTTAGTGGTTATTAATAGTAAATTTTTATTATAAAATAAAATTATTTATTTGATAACATAAATAATATTATTTTATCCTCCGCGCATTATTAAGAAAGTTTTTGTACGCAGAGGCAAAAGGTTGCCGCTTAAATCAACTTCCCTCCTACCCAAAACGGTGGCGGAAGAAACTCCCGAAAGCATCAAATAAAGAAAAACCTAAAAAGGGAGACTATCCCGCCATGAGTTTAAGAAGTAGGTGCCACGCTGGTGATCCTAGAGGACTTGCAAGAACCAATCAGAAAACAGAACCCCTTCCTATATATTAGTCTTAACATGCCCATTTTTTATAATCAGTCTCTCTCTTTCACAAGTTTTCCTCTTATTCTATTCTTAGGACCAAACAAATTAAAATTTAGGGTTAGGGTTTTGTGATCTTAGTAAAGATGAGTTCCACCGGAGCGTCGACGAAGGGCGGCAGGGGGAAGCCGAAGGCTTCGAAATCGGTGTCGCGGTCGCAGAAGGCTGGGCTTCAGTTTCCCGTCGGCAGGATCGCCAGATTCTTGAAGGCCGGGAAATATGCAGAGCGTGTCGGTGCGGGAGCTCCGGTCTATCTCTCTGCTGTCCTCGAGTACCTTGCTGCTGAGGTATGTGACGTTGATGGGAATCTAATGATTTTGGTTATTTTGAAGAAAAACACATTAGTTCTTTTTGTTTGCTGGTTCGATTAACTTCAAATCCTTCGCTTGGGATTTTGTATTTTCAATCTCTCTTTAATGACGCGAGATTACTTTTGTTTATTTTATTTGAATTGTTGTACCCTGTGTGATCATGTGTTTATTGATTGAAATAGTTTGATTATTGGATTCGAATTGTTTGTGTTCGTTAAAAATGGTTAAACGGGATGCTATGATGTTAGGTGTTGGAGCTTGCTGGAAACGCAGCTCGAGACAACAAGAAGAATAGAATAGTGCCAAGGCACATACAGCTTGCTGTGAGGAACGATGAAGAACTAAGCAAGCTGCTTGGGTCGGTAACTATTGCTAATGGAGGGGTTTTGCCTAACATTCACCAGACTCTTCTTCCCAAGAAGATGGGCAAAGATAAAGGAGACATTGGCTCTGCTTCTCAGGAGTTTTGAAGTTGTCTCCTACAGTTGTATTAATTTTTTTTTGTTACTCAATGTGGTTAATACCCAAGTTTTCAGTGAGGATGTTATACAATTTGGTTCTCGGGAGTTTTCTCATCAATGAAATTCTAATCAATATAAAGAAAGATTGAGATATCACCTAAATAGGCTTTTGTTCTATGGCATTTTCAATTAAGCTAATACACTGGCCAACTGATTTATCTGATGCCATGGCCTCAACAAGCCTTGACCTAGCTTCATGATGTCGATGCAAGATGAAGACTGTATTTAACGTAGCCCATCTCATTTGAAAGTTTGCATCTGCCCCCGAGATGCCCAGCCATTTAGTTACCTTGCTGAGCTGTTGAAAAAGGTAAAGCTTTGCAATTACTAGATTCTTGCATTGTGAGATTTTTATAACAATAGAAGTCAAAAACTAACCTTTTCAACATCAGAATGAAGGCCTACCGAGTGTCCAAATTCTAGGTGTTCTGCCACTAAGCCTCCCAATATTATGCACGAAAACTGGTTGAGAATCTGGGAACAGACGTATACCATGATCATCATTTAAAATCCACCTCTGTTTTGAAGCTGCAGAGGGATGCAATAAAGAAAACAATGATGGTACGCATATGTGCATATTCTATGGTATTGTACAGGGAGTGAATCATATCAGATTTTTCCTTTCAGTTGATCAGCAAGGAGTTAACGAGCATAGAAGGGACAGGGGACGAGAAACATACTTGCTTTGCCTAAAATACTGAATATGCAACAATGGTAACTAAAGCAAAAGTTTTCACCTTGGATGAGATTTTCCCTCTGTTATCCTGCATGATATAAAGAAACTTCAATTTTATGAGCTTAGATTGAATACGTTTTCTTTAAATGAAATCTTATTAAAGCCAAAGGAGCAACTGCTCATCCAGGGAGGAGACGTACTGAAACGAATATAATTATAGAAAGCTTGTCTTTGATGATGTCTTCGCACTTGTCACCGAAAAGTGCAAGTATGAGTTATACTTCTGTGATTTATTCTTTTAACAATGGAAAGTATCAAAAAGGGCCTCACCTTGTCGACCATGTCTTTACGTTTCATATTATTCTTTAGCATCAGATCAACACC
Organism: Erythroxylum squamatum; assembly: GCA_025629845.1. Classification (NCBI taxonomy): domain Eukaryota; kingdom Viridiplantae; phylum Streptophyta; class Magnoliopsida; order Malpighiales; family Erythroxylaceae; genus Erythroxylum; species Erythroxylum squamatum. The sequence goes on along the minus strand of JAOTBA010000003.1, from coordinate 24,776,099 downwards.
AACCTACAGAAATGATCATAGAACATTTTCACTACACTGAGTATGACTTACTACAACACAGCAACATTGAGGTTATGGATCACATTAGGTGCTTCAGTTAAGTGGCCTCTGAAATAAGTGGCACCAGCCACAAAAGAAACCCCAAATTTAAATGACTACGAAAGAAGTTGAATACACTTCTGTACGAAAGTATTCGAATACAATTAGGCATGTAAAAATGTTTGGATGCATAAATTGCATTGTGCTTACTTCTCTCAGGAACTCAAATCCCAAAAACTCCACTTTTCCAGAAGAAAAATTTCCATGTCTAAGATCTTCCATGCTTGGTATCCTGTATCCTTTTGGAAGAGCTCCAAGCAAGTAGCCAACAAGGAAATGGCCAGCTTCATGCTGGAAAATATGTATTTACTAGTATCAGATGACAGCAGCTGCATTTCAAGTTTACAATCGCAATGCAGTAGTCACAAACGAAACTACAAGTCAATAATTCCAGCTTGCTCCATGTGGCTGCTCCAACTACTAATAATTCATTGTTATATTTCTCTGATGGGAGGCACCTGGCTGCAAGTATCTCATTAATTTATACGCATCTTAGGAATATTTTGTCCAACCACGAAAAACAAATTTGTCCATTTAAAGGAAAACAGATTACCCAAAGATATGGCCCAACCTAAATCAGACTCTCTACGTGCAGGCAACCCTTGAGGGCTCAGGGATCTACCTGGAGACAGAGGAAATGATCATCTTTGCAGTTGGATCCTTCACCATGCATCAACTCTTCTGATCCTCCTATTTTATCCTGTGAAAGAAAATGTGGGTCAAGCTAATATGACAGTCAATTTTGACTGAAGTACTGAAGAAAGGAATCAATTCTAAAAAAATATCGAATATAACCGGGCTCGATGCTAGTATATATAGTTTGCCAGTTTATACTCAACAGACTACCATAACAGCTCCATCTATCAATTAGAAGTTGATGATGACAAATTTCCATTATCTAGTCAAGCCAGCCATGGAAAACTAGCAAAATTTTAAATCTAATCTACTTACTCGTGGTACTACAAAGTTAAGAAGCAATCAAATGCAGAACTAAACATTTGAAACACAAGCGCTGAAGCTCATAGACAGGAAGGATATCAGATCGTCAATTGATTAAACTCAACTTGAGTGAATAGCCTGATGATCTCAACAATGAGGAGCATGGAAGTTGCAGTCAAAAGAAAGAAAGGGAGAGATGGGTTAGCATACCTCATCTAGTAAAGAGCTTTGAATAGAATCAAGAATCAAGTCAACTAATGGGCGGAGCGACAATAAATCTACCCCATCAAAGAATTCTAGTTGTTCCAATGCAGAGAGGCTCTTTGGTATCTGCTCCATTAACAATCGATCCAAAACATAAGAACAAACATTACTTAATGTCAATGATACTTCGGCAATTCAAACAGCCTTTGTAGAAATAAACTAAATCAAACCATCAAGATTCTAATATTATACTTGGCCCGTGTAAGCATCCAAGTTCCCGCTAAAATCACAACTAACTTTACAGCCATTCTATGCGTGTTATAAACTTGAAAATGTATGAAAAACAAATTGCTGCTTTTGAACCAAATGGGTGCCGCGTTATGCCCATATGATCCGAAAGCCAGCAGAACCCAGGCTACGACGAGAGAGGTACCTGTTTAGCGGCGCCGAAGCCGTGGAGACCGCCCGACTTGCCTTGAAGTCGCTTGACGAGTGACTGAGCAGTCTTGAAATTGCCATTAGAGAGCTGTTTATCAACTCTCTGTAGAGCTCGAAGACGGCGGACTGCGAAATCTTCTACCTTAACTTCCATTACATCTAAAGGTCCACTTACTGGAGACTGTGGCCGGAGCTCAACCCCAAAGTTCATTTTTATTTACCCTTTACTCTTCTGTTAGGTTGCTAGAAAATAACATTCTTCAGCAATAGGTAAAGTGGGAAGAAGTACAAAAAGTGACCCTCCGGAGCTACTGTTATCCTGTTTCTGTGGTTGGCAAATTGTGCCTGTGCGAGTATTTGACGAGGGCATTGAATTGAATTCAAAGATCTGGGCCTATAAAGGTTCTGTTGGATCGATGACGGGTGAAGGGGATATCACAAACCGGTGATACGTTCCTCTTTTAAATATCAATTATGTTAATTATATTGATAAAATATTATTATTTCAAATTATTTTTAAATTTTCAAAAATTAAGAAAATTAATAAAAACAATCGTTTAAATATTTATTTTTTAAGAATATAGAAAAAGGAAATATAAAAATGTGAATTTCTATTTCAGTTGAAAACATTGAAAGGCTTTGAATAGATTTTTCTTGTGAATTTTTTTTGGTTCTTGAATTGATTTAAAATACATCCTTAACAAAGATGTTAAAGTATAAACTTTTTGGAGTATTTTCTTCTTTACTCAGAAGCAACATGTCTCAAAAGAAATGGAGAAGCTGATAACGGAGAAAGAAAGGAGATGCATAACTCTAAAAAAGCAACATATTGTAACGTTATTATGTCACGATCCGGTACCACATCGGACCCGTAACAATTGCCGCATACCCAGGTTAAGGACACTCACAGTATTTTTAATCCGACTTATGCAAGGTTAACTGAATCTCTCTTTTTTTTTGAAAAATTTGAACAGCACAATGACTATATTTTAAAAATCCCAATACTTGCAAACCAATTTAAACGCACTTCTATATTCATACTAAAAATTTTACTACAACTTCAGGACTTTAAAGTCCACTCAAAGCAAACTTAACCACAATATCAAAGTTCATACATAAGGTCTTTTACAACGACAAAACAGTCAAGAGTTAAATTTATAAAATTATTAAACATATCAACATAACCAAAGTAATAAAAATAGTAAAACAATTCATAAGCCACTATGCAACTAAAGTACAAAACACAAACTACCCAGGTAGGCCACCAATTTCAAAAGATATTTAAAAATTCACAAACTTTCACCAAAGAGGGGCATTTCAGTTTTAACTTAAGGAAGCTTCTACATGACACATTTCATTCATCTAAATCATGTTTTATGCATAATCAAGCATGGAGAACAGCACATCTTAACACCAAATTCAAAATCTTAATGTAGAGAGAGATGAGACAAAATTTACCTAAACTTTCCTTTCGTGATATCTTCCAATCCTTTGAGAATTTCTCAAATCTAATGATAGATTTGAGTTCTTTGACCCCAAATTAGTTTAGAACACCTTGGTTTGAGTTGAAAAATAAAAAAAGGGTGAAAATTGAGCGATGGTCGAAACTTTCCTTTTCTCCTCCTCTTTTCTCATTTCTTCTCCTTTTTTTTTTACTAAAACTAAGTGTTTTAATGCTAAATAATGGGTTGTACGGCCACACACAAGAAGAAGGGTCTAGAATTTGACCCTTCTTTGACTAAACATGGTGAATTTACCCTATTACCTTTAGGTTATATGAAATTACCATTATACCCTCCAAACTTTTCCTAAATTTACAATTAAACCCAAAATTTAAGAATGAACAAAACTTTTATTTTCATTTTGGTCCTTGGACTTTTGAAATTATAATTAAGCCCCTTAAATTTATAAAATTACCAATTGGTCCTCTAAGAATTGAAAAATTACATTTAAGTCCTTTAACTTTTAACAATTGTGCAAATAAGCCCTTATGTACATCAACTTTTCCGATTAAGCTTTCTAAGTGTCTACTAAATCTATAAATCATGTCTAATCACCTCTAAGGCATTAGAACACATTTAATTCGACCACCATGGTCATATTCATCCAATGGACTCAGTTTTACATACTTAGAAGCTTTCATGTCAGAAATCTCCAAGATTTCGCATACCGATAAACTCTAAGTTCATATAAGGGCATATAACATTATATATCACTGGTATACGTACCAAAAGGATTCAAATACATCTTTGAACTCATATACAACCATGTATATATCAGTATACAGTAGCATCTCCAAGTATAGCACAATACAAAAGGCTCAGAGAGTCCGACGTTACATATACAACAAAAACTATAACAACAACAATAACATCAATCTAGTAAAAGTTAGTATACACGAAATCTGAGGACATTCAGAAGTATAAAGTAATAATAATTTAAAAGAAAATAAACATAAAAAGCTATAAAAGATAATAAATAAGTAAATAAAAATAAATAAATAAGTATAAATAAAAATGTAAAAATAAGTAATAAAGTAAATAATACAATAAATGTAGAATAAGGTTAAAAGATAAAATAAGTAAATAATATATAAAAAAGGAAGGAGATAAGTAAATAAATAAATTAAACAAGTCAATAAAAGAAAATGTTTAGACTAAATAACTTAGAGAAAAGTACTACATATTAAATATTTAGGTTAAATACAAGACATAAGACTCACAGAAACTGTATAAAAGGCCTATAAAAAAGAGAAAAACCTTTTTATGTGAGATCCTTTACCTTTATTCTAGTAAGTAAAAGTTTTTTATTGAGGGTCATATCCTCCATAAATTCTAACAAAGTCATATCTTTCTTGATTACTTCCTTCCAATTCTTCTTAAACTTTCATTTTTCCTTTTTTAGTCTCTAAGTACAGTCTTTTTACATCTTCTCACTTGAGTGTTATGACTTCTTTAACATACTGTAATGTTATACGAGAAATATAAATGGTCAATGAGGCAAAAACATTTAGTAGAAGGGGAGATAAGGCTACGTGAAACCACATTGATGAAGAATAAAAAGTTGACTTAGAAGGAGCAAAACTAGTGAAAGACGACATCATTATTAATAAGTAAATAGTTAGATGATAGACACATAGTTACATGAGAGAGGCTACCAAAAGCCTTTATAACTATATGCTGGTTGTTATTAGTTGATGTACATAATCCATAACTAATTTTTATAACAAGAAGTCATTATGTTCATTATCTCTCTTGATCTTTCTCAGTTCTTCTATTTTTCTTATAAGGAGTTCTTGTTAGTTAATTTTCATACAATAATAGTATCATAGCACTATGATTCTTTGACAATGAGAGTGGTAGTTATGATAAACGGAATCCAATTAAATGACTTGAGATGATTGGAAGCAAACATGTGAAATCAATTTCATGAGATATAATAGAAGTATGAAGAGTTAAAAGCATGGATGCTTTAGTTACACCGGCAAAATATTCAACATGAAGAGGAAAATAGATAAATAATTGGAGAGATTGTGGGAAGAAGTGGTTACAAGTTGCCAACATGATTAAAAAAGGTGGAGTTTCTCTAATTTGACGAAAATGAGCTTAGATATATAAGAGTGAGTAGTTTTTCAAATTAGATGATACATCTTCTGAACTAAAAGTTAAGAGAGTTTTCATTTATTTAGGTAATGAAGTTTTATAGTACCGCCAATTATATATAAGGACTTGTTAGGGGAATTGAAGGAGTTGAGGCAAAATGGGTCAGTTAAGGAGTATTATGGCCAAGTTAATTTTCTATCATATAAGTTGGTAATTCTTGAACCTTATTTAGTTAGTTTGTTTTTCAAAGGCCTTAAAAAGAAAGCTAAGTATACCATTAAGTTATTGAATCCAAAAATATACATTAAGCTTATAATCTTGCTAAAAAGCAAGAATTGTTATCCTTGCACTACAATGGTAAATCAAAAACCAATTTTAAGCATGTTTATAGTTCTCAATATATTATCATAACTAATGGAGTAGTTACTGTAGCGCCCCCTTACCGTAGAGTACCCACCGGGACGCCCGCAGGTCATTCCGGTACGTATCCTACGATAAGAGAGA
>JAOTBA010000003.1:24753644-24770213 GCA_025629845.1 Erythroxylum squamatum | reverse complement strand
ATAAAATACATGTACAATTAAACATTTCAAATTATCAAACTCAATCTCAAATTCAATTGCTCAAACTCAAATTCAATTTCATTCATCAATAATTCAACAATTCAATATTAATGCCATAATAAATCACATGCCAATTTCCACCATTCAATAATCAATAAATCACCATTTCAAATTTAATTTTCAATTCACTTCCAAGTTCCAATTCCAAAATTCAAAAAGCCAAAATCCAATTTCAAAATCCAATTCCAATTCTAAATTTAATTTGCAATCCAATTCCAAAATCCAAATCCAAATCCAATTCCAAATTTAATTTCCAATCCAATTCAAAAATCCAAATCCAAATCCAAATCCAAATCCAATTTTAATTTCCAATCCAATTCCAAAATCCAATTCCAATTCCAATTCCAATTCCAAATTTAATTTCCAATCCACTTCCAAGTTCATATTCCAAAATGTTAAAATCCAATTCCAAACTTCCAATTTTGGTTGAATTTCATAACTCACAAATTACAAAAAATAATGAACCGAAATCAACAACATCCAAATCCAAAGAAATGAAAATCGTACCGAAATCCACTTCCAAAATTTTCCTCAAATCCAACACAATAACACCAAATTTTAACCTCAAATCTACCATAATCCAACAACCAACACAATAACAGAAGCAATCATTTTCAAAATGCATGAAAAATGAAACAAAAATAAAAAACATACACCCCAAAAATAATCGGGTCTTCGGTGCCAATCCGGGTCAACGTCGGGTCGTGTGCTCCGGTTGAGCTGAGGTGGTTGTGCCGTCGTGTGGTGCGTCGAAGACTCGAGGAGGACGAAGGAGAAGGCTGAAGCTGGCGAGGAGGAGGAGCGGGCTGAGGTGAGGGAGGTTGAATCGTCGAAGACTCGAAGGGAGAGCAAAGCACCGGTAAAAGACTCAAAGGACGAGGACTGGAGAAGATGTCGACGGCAAGGAGACGGCGAGAAACCGAGAGAGAGATAGGAGAAGGGACGAGTAGCGACGTGCGTGCGTGGAGGAGAAACCGAAGATGAGAGAAGAAGACTCCAGAAGGTTGGGGGGGAGGGTAGATTTTTTTAGGTTTAATTTTTATTTTTTGCAAAATGGTCCCCGGAGAAATCAAAATTTTGTGGAATGGTCTGGAAAATACTAGAATTCTTGGTACCGGCTGGTACCGGCCGAAAATGGTCGGTACCTACCGAAATTTGTGCCCAGTACATCTTTACCTGTACCGGTACCGGTTTCCGACCGGTACGGTACGATTTTCATAACGTTGGTATTATCATTATTAAGTTAGATATAATTTCTTATAATTTTTAAATAATTTAATTTTATTGTTTACTAAGACTCTTAATATAACAATTAGTTCAATAAATCTAATTTGCATTGATAGTATCGATCTTTTGACATATTGGATTTTTGAGGAACTGAGTTTGATAGATGAGAATGACCTGGAAGATAATATTGAATGAGGAAACATTGATATGTCATTTAGTGCAATAAATTTGAATGATGGTGATGATGAGATTCCTCTCAATGATGAAAATTTTTTACCAAATGAGAATTGAGATCAATGTAGTTATAGTTGGTATCCCGTATCTAATTGAATGAAGTTTCATATTTTTGTTTCCCCTCTTCTTTTAATTTTACTTATATTTGATTTAATGTTAAATTCTATAAATGCAATATAATTATAAATATTTTTGTTTCAGGTTCCACTTCTAGTTGATTTTTCGTCACAAATTCTTGTTATAAATTGTAATTGTTAGAAAGCAACGAATATTTATTATTATTTTTAGTTGACGTTTTTATGTAATTGTTATTTATTATATGATAAAATTATAATATTTTAAATACTTTGTATTGTTCTTAATTTTTTATTTGTACAATAATTAAATGATCTATACGTTATAATATATTTTTAAAAAATTGAATTATTTCATAAAATTACTCTTAAAAATAAGTGCGTACCCGCACTGGTACGGTATTAAAAAAGTTTGTGACGGGGATGTAGCCCAAATGGTAGAGCGCTTGCTTCATATGTGAGAGGTACAGGGTTGGATCTCCCAGTTTTATGCTCTTTTAGCCATGCAAACCTTCTAAGTGCGGTGCTTATACACAAATGCCATGTTTTTTTCCCAATTATTTTTAAACAAATGCTATGCATTTTATCGATTCATTTTCTCTAATAGAGTTTTCGAATTGAAAATTTAATGTTTATCTTTTGTGGATATTCATTATTTAAAGTTCTGAAGAAGTGAACCTTTTTCATGCATTATATTCTTGTTTAAAAAAGAATTTTGAAGAACATGAATGGCTTCTGTTAATCATTTCAATATAAAAGATATAGACTATATTGTTCATATGTTTGTTTTGGTAAAATAAGGATAATTCATTTTTGGCAGTTTAAAACTATTTTTATTTGTTTTGATAGAAAATAATAAGTAACGATAGACATTTGTTTGGTGTATCAAAATAGAAAATCTTTCCTTACAAAAAAAGGCATTTTATTGTATATTTTTAATTATTTCTTCACATTAAATATAGCAATAATAAAAATTGTTTTTTTAAAAATAAGAATAATTTGAAAAAACTTTTAAAAAAAGCCAAAAGAAGAACAGGTGATGTTTTTCTTGTAACAAACGAAACCTTCTCGTTCTTATTCATTTTCCCCCGGTTCTAAAACTTTCACTAATTAGTAATTATTAACTCGATTCCAGTTGCCATCCTATGACAGACAAATCCTCTGCAAGGTATTGAATCTCTAAGCTCTAACGACAATCAGATTTATAGATTATGGAGCAACCACTTAGACAAATACTTCTACGTTCTCGCCATAACTGAAGTACAGCTAATTTTACATCATTAATTTCATGAACAAGCTGAGAATTTCAGGAACCACTTGAAGCTGTGAAGTTTTCAACTCAAAAGTTGGAGAAAATACGACATTAGCAGAGATCGTAGAATATAAAGTTCAGTTATCGATAGGACAACGGCCGACCAGAAGCATAATATTTGGATGACAACGGTGGTGGTTCATTTTCCAGCAATGCTCCAATGGGGGAATGCAGCCGGTTGTAATTTGATGGTCTATCAATGGGATGTGCTGCGTATGCTCTGCTCACTTCAAGAGTTCCTCTATCACGCAACTGATCCGCTTCAACTAGGTAATGACCTCCCCCATTATCAACATAATAGGAACCCGAAGATACTTCCTCTCTTCTTTGAGGGTGAAGATAAGCATCCGATGATGGACCGCCATAATGGTAGGTAGGATGCAAATTCTTGAGGTATAAATCCGAGGCACTAGCATATGAACTGGGAGCAGTTGTAAGTATTGGTGAAGCTCGATGTGGCAATTCATGCCTGGCATTAAGGTTGTAAGTGCGAAATTCTCTTTCAGGCATGTAGACAGCATCCGCCAGCGCAGACTCTCTCTGTAAGGGTAGGCTGTCCCTATATATAGGCTCAGGCCGATTTAGAGCCCGCTCAATGTCCTGATTTCTCTTGTAAATGTCGAAAGCTGACAACATATGTCGTGGTGGAGTCAAGTTTCTTCTCTCCCCTCGTAGTCCATAAGTATGATACTCCTCCTCGGTTATGAATAAATCACGAGGAATTCCTTCCCTAGGTGTAGAAGCCACATCGTGATAATCAATGCGTTGATCTTTTTCGTGAGAGAGAACAGGGTAAATCCTACCATCACCATAAGACCGAACAAGTGCACTGCGATCTGATTGGGGCCTTCCTGCACCTTCATAAGATTTCCTATCCCGGACAATAGCCCTTGGTGGGGATGAGACAGGCACAGACCTCTTAGCTGACTGGTATACAGCTGGTCGGAAGAGTTTGCTCAGCTTCCTTACCTAAAGTAGAACAGCCACCAACAAAAGAAAAGAATAACGCCTGGATATGAAAAAACACACGACTGCCAAACTACTAATAACCAGCGGGACTTACTTGTTGATGCGTGAGTTCTATTTTGAACTTGTTTTTGTCATTATAATTGTCCTTTATAGCCTTCTTGAAAACACTTTCAGAGAGGGGAAGACAATCCTTGCAGATCTTGAATCGGACCTGAACTTCAAGAAATGGTGCGCAGATTAAATAAAAGAAGAATAAAAAGAATTCATCAAATACAACTAACTAATTACTATAAAATAAAATTTCACCTGAACAGGGAAGGACCCTCCAAAAGCCTTGGGTTCTATTCTCATCCTTCCAGATGATGAAGCCTCAAAAATCCCGTACATAAGTTTAAGATCAAAATCATATAAGAACAGCTTAAGTCCGGGTTTGATACTCAACACAAGATCTTTTTTAGCCATAGTCATGCCCATAACACTATAACGAAAACAATCTGGCTTAGTCTTTCCATTGCACATAAAGATCAACCCACCTAATTTTTCCTTTTTGTTTTCATCTCGGTGGCTCTTTTCCTTCCTATCAAGTTTCTTATCATTCTTTTCTCCATGCTGTTTACCTTTCAAGCTCTGATCTAGCCCATCCCCCTTTTCTTTACTCCTTTTCTTCTCACCAACAACCCTTTCTTTGTTCTTTTTAATCTCCAGATTCCCAACGTCTTCTTTATTTGGGGCATCCTTTTTCAGATTTTTCTCACCTGAATGTGGGTGCTCCAAGTTTGTGCCACTTTCTTTTTCGATTTGAAATGAATTTTTACTTTTCTTTCTTCTAGTCCTTTTCCGTACCTTTGAAGTACCCACAGTTTCTTTTCCCTTCTCAAGCTTGCTACCTGAAGATTTCTTCCCAACTTTGGACGTTGCCTTCAATGAATTAGGAGTTCCTTTTTTGGATGCTTGTGTTTTATTTTCTCCTGCAATAAGTTTTTCTGCTTCTCCATTGTGCTCTTCAGGCAACATTGGTATTTTGCACACCTGAGCTTCCTTATGAAGTGCTTCAGACAATTGTGAAATAGAAGAAGGTTCAGCCAAATTCTCGGAATCTTTATTGCTGTTCTCTTGCTCCATAAACTACCAAGCTGAACTGGTTACCCAAAATAAAATTTGAAATTTCAAACAAAAATTAAAAAAAGGACAACCACCATTCCAAGTAGGCAATCTGCTAGAAATATGGGGTGCAAACATGAAACTCTCCTTTCTTCTCAAGTTCAAGGTTACTCAAATCTCCTCTTTTAACTGAATCCCAAAATAAAAAAAGACAGAATGAAGCTATCCCATACAAATCTCTTCCATTGAAGTCTCTATGTTCCACATTATTCCATTTTCGTTGAAAAAAAAGAACTAAACAAAAAGCATTCATGCCCATGGATTTTGCAAGAGCTATACAGAAGATATCAAGTCACAACCATATGCAGTTTAACACGCAAAAAGATCGAAGAAGATGAATCTTTGTTAAAATCGAGCAAGTCCCTACCAGATCACATATGCGTGCAAGAGTTGTATATAATTAAATTAAGAATCAATGTTTGAATGTATTACCCGACTCTCTCGACGGATTCCCGGAAACCAAACGAAAGGGGATGCAGTTACGAAACCTGCAGAAAAGGATTAATCCAGCAATCAAGCCCATATTCAATCATTAATTAAAATTGGATTAGCAGGAGAAGAGAAGAGAAAGGGTATAACCCTAGAAATGAGCGCAGATAACTGAAGGCTTTGTGAACGGACAGAGAATACCCTAACGAAAGATTTTTGAGAGTGAGAACAACCGACCCAATCACATTTTGTAAAATGACTACAATACCCTCATCGTCCCAAGGATGGGGTAAGGATTTTCTAGCGTAATTTGTGGAGTTAAAAAAAATAAGCAGAAAGCATTTTAGTAGATTTTATGTATATATAGATTTATAAAAATTATAGAATTACTATTTTTTAACATAAATTTTGAAATTATTAAAACATGTGTTAGAAAGCATTTTAAAGGTACATGGAAAAGTCATTTTTACGAGAAAAGAAGATAAACAATCGTCTAATTAACTTAAACTTTACATTAGAATATTGAGATTATCTAGAATTTTTTATTTTTTATTTCTTTGTTATATTTTTTAGTTTAAACATGATGAGTGACTAATCATTTTATATGTCTAAATAAGAGAGAATCTTAATATTTATTATTGTTTGAATTGATTTTTTAAAATTTATGAATTGCATATATATCTGCTTGCATTTTTTTATTATTCTTAATGCATGATCTAGTTATGCTATCATCTAAGTCTAATCTAAAGTCACCTGTAGATGCTTGAAAGAGTATGTTTGTGAGTGGATAGAGGCATAAGTATAAGGGGTTAGACAAGGTTTTTTTTTGGTGATAAAAGGGAATAACATAAAAAGGACTTATCGTCGTAAGACGACTAAAGAAGAGGCATCATGAGCCAGTAGTGGACGAGCCCCAGGAGGAGGCGTGTCCCATAACTCCCATCGTTGGCGATGAGAGGCGCCCATCCGAGCTAGAAAGTTGGCACAGTGATTACCCTCGCGATAAGCATGAACAAGAGAACATTCCCACTCTCGCTGCACCAGGCTCCTGATTACCTCAAGGACATGCAAAAGCGGATGACAACGATCCTCAGCTCCCATGACCAAGTCGAGAGCTTCTTGGGAGTCCGATTCCAAAACCACGTGCCTAAAACCACGCTGCCACGCCAGAGCTAACCCATGCTGAATCGCAAGAAGCTCCGCAAGCAAGATAGTAGTAACTCCGATGAAACCGGAGAAGCCAGCAAGCCATAATCCCGCCTCATCACGGATAAGCCCACCAAAGCCTGCGGCGCCTAGATTACCAACCGAACTACCATCCACATTGATCTTAATAGAACCATGGATTGGAGCCTGCCAAGCGACCCACCTGGGAGACTGAACGGGAACGAGCGACAAGAAAGCGTTGCGGCACTCAACAAGCAGGCGTGTGACCCACTGAGTTTGGCCCACCAGCGGAATGTTTTTGAGCTAAATGACCGCTTTATTGCTGGAACACCAGATGATCCAAGCGACAACCGTGAATTTGAGAGTATGATGATGGGGCCGTGATTGGTCGAGGACGTGCGAGAACAACCAGGCATCTAGTGGAAGGCTGAAGAAAGAGTCATCAGCTGTCGAAAGGTAGCTAGCCACAGCGCCTTAGCCCAGGCGCAATCCCTCAGGGTATGGGAGTGTGTTTCCCACACTTTGCCGCATCGTTGGCATAACGGGGAGGACGCCATTCCTCGATGATAGCGCAATTTGTTCGTAGGAAGGCGATGCCAGCGGATCTGCCAAATGAAGAATCGAAACTTTTGCGAGAGCTGAAGCTGCCAGATCCTCGACCAATGCATGTGAGGGTTGGGAGGATAAGGCAGACGAGTAAGATACTCATATCCTGACCGCACTGTGTAGAGACCAGAAGGCGACTCCCCCCAGATGAGTGTATCCGTGGCCGATCGAGAACGAGAGAGGGGAATGACGGGGATAGCATGCTGCACCTCGGTCCGTAGGGGCGTATGAAGACGAGAGAGGACCCACTGACGCTGGTCAGTCAAAATGTCCCCTACCTTGAGCAGTTGATCGTGGCTGGCAACCAGAGAAACCTGGTTGTGAAGGGCATAATCGCCGACCCAACGGTCATACCAGAGCAAGACGGTGGCCCCATTCCCGATTCGCCAGAGGAAACCATCCCGCAAGTAAGGAGCAACCCGGCAGATAGCTTCCATCCCTGCGAGGCAGAAGGGGGGGCCGAGCAATCGAGCACCGGAGCAGCCTGAAGGTACTTACTACGGATCACCTCCATCCAAAGCTTACTGCCGGGTTGGGAAAGGTCCCAAAGAAGTTTGCCTAGCATGGCGATGTTATTGTCTTGGGCCATTCGGAGGCCTAGACCGCCCAAAGCTTTAGGGCTACAGATAGCTTCCCAGTGCAACAGATGAATTCCCTTACCTGCCTGAGATTGCCAGATAAAGTCACGACAGCACCGATCCAGATAATCGCAGACGCCTGCCGGGAACCAGCTCGTTTGCATGGAGTACAACGGAATAGTGGCCAAAGCAGATTGCGCCGAAGTCACTCGGCCAGCTTTGGTCAGGAGTTTTGCCTTCCACCCTTGCAGCCAACTGCTAACCTTATCGACAACAGCCGTGAAATTGCCCTTGCGGTTAGTCCCAGTGATGGGGACCCCAAGATATCTGCCCAGATCCACCGTGAAGTTCAGATGAAAGAGGGACCGTAGACGATCCTTGTGTCGACGAGAAACGTGGGGCGATAAGAATGTGCGTGATTTTTGGTCATTGATTTGCATGCCAGAGCAGGAACAAAATTGTTGCAACGTGCGAAGGACCAACCTGCAGCCTGGAATCGTGGCCTGCGAAAATAAAAGCACGTCATCAGCAAAGAGGAGATGAGAGATAGGAGGCCCATTACCTGAAACTTTGACGGCTTGCCGCTGGTGATCGAGGACTCGACTGGAGATGAGCATGGAAAGCTTCTCCATGCATAAAACGAAAAGATAGAGGGATAACGGGCCTCCTTGGTGTAATCCTCGCATGGGCGCAAAGGCGGGAAGACGAGACCCATTCCATAAAATGCTGAGCCGAGTTGAGGAGACACAAGACATGGTGAGGGAAATAAAATCCGGAGGAAAACCAAAGTCCAACAGAGTCTGCCTCAGGAAACGCCAGTCGACACGATCGTAGGCTTTGTCAAGGTCGATTTTCATAGCCAAGGACCCTTCCCTTTTCTTAGTCTTCCGAATAGAATGGAACAGTTCTTTGGCCAGGAGGATATGCTCCGAAGCCGTCCGACCAGGGATGAAAGCTCCCTGCATGGGAAGAATGAGGTCCCAGAGGATAGGGCGCAGACGTTGGACCATGACCTTGGAGAGAATCTTGTAGCTGACGTTGCAGAGGCTGATAGGGCGAAATTGCGCCATCGTGGTAGGTTGGTCCGCCTTGGGGATTAACGTGAGCAACGTTTCATTAATGTCGGGGGGGCATAGACCAGAAGTGAAAGCCTCCTGCACCATACGGAACACACTCTCGCCGACAAGCTGCCAATATTTTTGTAAAAAATCAGCTGGAAGCCATCCGGGCCAGGTGCTTTGTACGATTGCATAGATTGAAGAGCATTGGCCACCTCCTCCCTGGTGATGGGAGTCAACAGAAATTACACAGCTGACTCAGAGATGGTAGCATGGCCGCGGATAGGAGGGAAAGGGGTGGATATGTCCACGACATTGCAGAAAAGCTCGTGGAAGAAGCGTAGAGCCTCAGCCTGAAGGGCGGCTTGATCAGTAAGCCATGAGCCGTTCAGCCCACGAAGCCTCTCAATCCGATTCCGTTTGCGCCGCATAATAGTCATCGCGTGGAAGAACTTGGTATTCCGGTCCCCACATTGCAACCATTGGATACGAGATTTCTGGAACCAGTAAAGTTCTTCTTGTCGGAGGATGTCGTTGTACTCAGAGGTGAGCTCGCGTTCTAGACCCAGAAGAGAATCCGTCGGAGTAGAATCCAACAACCTTTAGACGCCAGCGAGTCGCGCAAAGACCCGGCGTTTCTGATGAAAAATGTTGCCAAAGGTCTCTTTGTTAAGCCGGAGAGCAGCAGTGGTGACGTTGGCGAAAGCCATAGAAAGGGAGGAATGGGGTGTAGACCACGCGACCTCCAAAATTGGGAAAAACTCCAGATGGGTGGTCCACGCATCTTGAAACCGAAACGGTCTGGTGGACAGCGGGGGAACATAGCCGCCCAACTTAAGGAGGATAGGGTTATGATCAGAATGAGTGCTGGGGAGATGGTGCACTGAGGCTTCAGGAAACAGTAACCTCCAGGTTTTAGTGCAAAGGGCTCTGTCGAGACGGACATAAGTAGAGATGGCACCATATCGCCGCTGCCGATAGGTAAAAGGGGAGCCCTTATAGCCGAGGTCCAGAAGAGAGCACCCATCCATACACTGCTGGAAATGCCAAGCCCGCTGCAAGAAACACCCACGGATGGTCTGTAATAGCACTGAGACGGGAAAGCTCACGCCATAAGCAAACGCTGCCAGAAGGATGGGGGTTGGCATAAACCGCAGTGAAGAACCAAACTTTGTGGGAAGCATCGCGCACAAGACAATGGAGGAACTGTTTATGCGAAACCAAGATCTCAAGGTGGACTATCGACTCATCCCAAAGACACCAAATTCCCCCCGAAAAACTCGACGCTTCCACACGAGCAACACGGCCATAGCCAAGGGCACGGGAGATACGGTCGGCTCGGGGACCAAAAACATGAGTTTCTAAGAGAATGAGGACGTCCACCTTATGGCGAGTACGAAGGTCTTTCACGCACGCTGCAAGGTCAGCATGAGCCGCTCCCCGGCAGTTCCAAGATAAAATGTTGATCGTATTAATCATAAACAAAGCATCAGGGGGAGGAAGCTCAATCAACATTTCAAGCTGCTTGGAAGAGACCTACATGATTTTTTTTGGGCTTTAGTAAAGATATAATCCATTAAATGAGTATTAGCTTAGTAAAGATACATGTATAAGAGAATAGATGGTTGTAACTCGAGATAGTGCAACTTTAGGTTTTAAAAATTCTACGATCTAAAGAAAAATGAAGATCTGCAATTTGGAGACATGACTATGTATTAATTTCATAAACGATAGTGAGATTTATAGTTTATTGACACAATTGTGCCAAATGTTATATCCCTTGGAAAAATTTATAAGATAGCTTGAGCACTATCTAATAAATTAATTATAACTTTGTCATCTAAACTTTAAAGGAGATGGTTTATGAAAAGTTAAGAGAAATCTACAACTTTTTTATTTTAAGTTTTACGAGTTCTCAAGAGACACGGTCTAAGTCGTGGTTGCTGCACAACTATGTCTTGATGACAAGATAAATTGTAAATATTAGGAGGAGTTTCATTTTCTTTCATTCTGAATTGAGAATAAGCTGCCAAGAGATAGAAAATAATCTAAAGGTGCACGGACTAGTCATTGTCAGGAGAAAAAAGATTAAAATCATCCTAGTAACTTAAATTTTGCATCAAAATATTAAGATCACATCTAAAATTACTTTTATTTTTATTTTTTATTTATTTATTATATCTGTTGGTTTAAACATGATGAGTGGTTGATCATTTTATGTCTATATATGTGAGAACCATAGTATTTTGTCTTGTATGAATTGATTAATTTTTTGATTTATGTAATGAGATTTATATATGCGAGTTATCTTTAATTGATCTTAATGCATGGTTTAGTTATGCTAATGCCTAAATATGATATAAACTCACCTATAGACAACTCAATAGTATATTTGTGAGTGGACCATAACTTAGATAAAATGGGTTAAACAAGGTGGTTAAGAAAAATCTACATGATCTTTGTAATATTTGAGTGACCTTTTATAGGATTCGTAGATTTTAATGAATTCTAAGGGGTGCTAGCTTGGTAAAAATATGGGTTAACTAGTTAGAGAGTAGATAGTTATAGCTCGAGAGAATATAACATCAATATTTAGAAAATTTTGTCGATCCAGATGATAAATTTATTTTGGACTAATTAATTCATGACATCTAAGAAGATGCTAGGGAAGTTCTTATCTAGTTGACATTCGTGTTTGTTCTCTTCATTTAATTACATAATGTATTCTATCTCTAGTGGTTGCCTACTCTTTACTTTGCCTAAGTTTAGGCCTAATTTTAGGTGCTGTTCTAGATTTAATTTTCTATCATCTTGACACATGAAATTGAGGTGGACAAAGCAAAGAAAGAAGTAAAAGACAAATTGCCACCTCCCACTAATGAAAAGGAAACTAGAAGTTTCTAGTGGTATGTAGGTTTTTATATGAGATTCACCAAAAATTTCTAAAATCTCTTACCCTTATGCAACTTGTTGAATAAGGATGTAATGTTGATAGGTGGCATTTGTACGTACTTTTCTTAGGATAATTTGTTAGTTAATTATGATAAATTGATTGTTGTTAACTTGTTTAGCTTATGTTTTGTCTTAGCTTCAGATAATTTCATGATTATGTATGAAAATATGTGAATATGCATGAATGTGTGTGAATTAGGTCTTTAAGATTAGGTTTTGCATGAATTTTGCATGACATTGTTGTGCGTATTTTTCTTACATTATGTTGGTATTAATTGCATGTGTTTTGGGCATGATTAAGTAATTAATTATGTTTTTAATCTTAATCAATAGGTTTGAAGGTGGTTTTGAGGGATGAAAGGACAGAAGAACCAAAGAGAAAACAAGTCATGTGACCCAAAGGAATGCTGAAATTTTCCTAAGCCTACCCATCACCAATTTTAAGCTTTCACAAGATACAATTCTTATTGGATGTTTTTCGTTTTTCATTTAAAATAAAGAGGAGAAATTCAGTTTCAAATTGGTGAAATAACGGCTCAATTTGGATAAGAAATCAATAAGATATCACAGATTGAAGTCAAGATAAAAAACAAAGTTTTCTAGAAAATTCTAGCTGGCAACTTCCTCCTTCCTACATTGTTTTAAGCATTAAATGGGATATAAAAACTCAATTGTAAACCTTAGAAAGGAGGAGGTCGTGCAAGACATCCAAGGGAGAAAGAAGAATGCAATTTTGAGAGAAAAATCAAGAGAATTCAAGGTGAAATCAAAGGATTTCAAGGAGACACAAAGCTGCCACCATAGAATTCCAGCTTTGCTCTACAGCATATAAACATTACTTCTTCTCTTTTCTTGCTTCTTTGTTTTATTTTTATTGATTGAGAAGGATGTATGGATATGTTATAAACATGTTGGATGAGATTTTTATGGATTTCTAAGTAGTTATTAGGGTTGTTATTGCATAAACTATATATTACCTTACTTTATTCAATGTTATGGATGTGTTTGATGTTTATGGTATATGGTTGTTCATACTTAGCTCACATAGAGATATGGAGTTAAGAAATCTATTAGTAATTGCCATGAGAGTGGGCTTATACCAAGAACTCCATATATCAAGTTACCTTGCCATTTGAAGAGAGATCTTGAATGGAAAAGTGGTTGTCCAAAAATCTGTTCATATCCTTTTAATGGTTAAGTGAAAAATGGGAAGTGAGAGCTTACATAATTCATTTACTCCATTAAACATGGCTTATTTGGTTTAAGTAATGAGAGTAGAGAACCAGGATATTAGAAAATTTTGGACTAAATATAATGAACATTGTTAAAGTGAGAGAATACATAGTTAGGTAATAACAATCCTAAGTTGTTAAATTGATACTTTGATTCACCATTTTCTAAATTTGTGTTCTTACTTTTGTGACAACCCTAAACTGTGTATGTATGACTCTTAATTTTTATATTTGGGATCTTTCAAATCTAATTATTTGAGTTTCCTGAACAAAACAAAATTTGGATCATTTCGATGACTAACCAATTCCTGCGGGACAATACCTATCTATAATGCGATTTTCGATCTGTATACTTGCAGAATAAGAAGTTTTATTTTAAAATTTGAAAAATTACCTATCAAATGTTTAAGTTTAATGTAAGTTATATGCATGCAGTCGACAAATTGAAAAAGAATTACTATCTACCCTATGTATGTTAACACTCGATTGGAGTCTATCATTTGAAGTTACTTGTGATGCTATTGACCTTATATAATAAGAGCAGTTTTTGGTCAAGGAAGGAATAAAAAAGTTGCATGCTATTTGTTATGCTCGTATTACTTTGCCTAATACACAAGTGAATTATGAAATAACTAAAAAGAAATTGCCTTTATTATTTTTTCTCTTGATAAGTTTTGGCCTTATATTATAGGTTCTAAACTGATAATTTACATGGATCATATAACAAATAAATGCTTGTTGACCAAGAAGGATGCTAAACTATGTTTGATTTAATGGATGATGTTGTTATATGATCCAATACAGAAATAAAAGTCAAGAAGGGATTATAAAATGTGGTTATTGATCATTTGTTTAGATTGGAGCAACCAATGAGTGCACAAATAATTCCTATAAATGAGATCTTTCCTTATAAATATTTTGATAGTTATTGTTGTCCCATGTAATGCAATTTTTTTAACTACTCAACTAAAGGTATTATTCCTCCATATCTTAGCTATCAATAGAAGAAAAAAATTTCTGAAAGGTCAACGACAACCTTTGGGAAGAACCATTACCATATAAACATTACGTAGATGGAATGATTAGGAATTATGTCCCTTATGAAGAAGTTACCAACATCCTTAATCACTGCCATCCCACTAAGCATAGCGGACACTTTAGTGTATCCAAAATTGTTGTGAAGATGAGTATTCTATATCATATTATCCTATTAAATGCCAAGATGCTAAACATTTTATCAGTAGGTGTGATATGTGTTAAAGGAATAAAAATATCTGTAATAGAAATGGAATGCCTGTAACTGAAGTCTTAGAAGTTGAATTATATGATATTTTGGGCATTGATTTTAGGGTTAACTACTAAATTAATCTCAATCTTTGTGAAATTTTGCAATTATACATAGCATAAACTTTTTAAAAAGACAATAAAATACCCAAAATTTCAATTCTTTACAAAATAGCCCGATGTTAGATTCTCTGTTACCAGAGCTAATATGGAAAGCTACATCAATTGTGTTAAATTACATATGGAATGTCAAGTATAAGTGAAATTTCACACCAGATTATAATAAAATCAAATTAATTAATACTAAAGAAAACAAAAGAAAAAGAAAATCTAACCAAACCTAGCCCTCCTCATCTTTCTCCTTACCAGATCACCATCGTATGTCTAAGTTCTAATTTTTGGGTGAAGTTCTATTTGGATACAAAGCAAACCTGGCTCTAGGTGTAACTTATTTCAAGTATCCTTATATTTTGGGTTTCTTTGTCTTTCCCTCGAGAATAATTCCATTTAGGGACACATTCCTACCAACTTTATCTAATTGTTCAAAACTTGAAGCCATTCACATGTATCTTAACCAACTTTTAGGGAAGATTCCATTAAAGATTTGTTATTTGTTAAAACCTACAAAATTACACCTTGGTGGAAACCATTTTGTAGGAGAAATTCTGCCTTCTTTTGGAAACCTTTCCATGCTTAATCTTTTTTCCTTGACATAAAACAATGTTCAAGCGGACATTCTTGTTGAACTTGGACGCTTGACCATCTTTAGACACTTGAACCTTACCATAAATAAGTTGTCTAGTATGATTCCTACCCTCATTTACAACTTATCCTCCTTGTCACTTTTCAGTGTCTTTTTAAACTCATTATATGGACAACTTCCCGATGATCTGGGAATTAAGACTCCCAATCCTCTAAGCGCTTACTTTGTAGCCAACCAGTTCTTAGGACCACTTCCATCATCACTAATCAATGCTTCGAGACTTGTAATCCTTAAGCTAACTGACAATTCTTTTACTAGACAAAGACCATATTTAGGTAATCTCCAATAACTACAAAAACTTAAAGCTTATAAAAATATGTTTGGTGTTAATAGTGGCAACAATTTGAGGCCTTTTACTTCATTGTCTAATTGTACTAGCCTACAAGTGTTGGAATTAAATGAAAACCATGTTGGAGGAGTGCTCCTAAATTCAGTTGCCAATCTCAGTAGTACAGAAATTATCTTTAAAGGTAAGTTATAAGGAAACCCGGAACAAGTTACACTTAGACCTAAGTTTGCTTTGTTTGGATTCCCAAAATAAGGTCTTATGGTTTTATTATCCAAGCAGAACATACACCCAAAAATAAAAACATAGGCATACAACTGTGATCTAATAAGAAGAGAGATGGGCAAACGGGAGAAAGATGGGGAAGGTTAGGTTTTCTTTTTCTTTGACATTAATAATTTAATTTTATTATAATTTAACGTGGAATTATATTTTTATATAACATCCCAACACTAATTTAAGCCACGTTAACTCCATTAATGGAGAGTATAACGTCAGACTATTTTTACAAATAATTAAAAGTTTAGGTATTTTATTACTACTATTTAAAATTCAGGTTATAATTACAAAATTGTTCAAAATTTACGATTCTTTTAGTAATTAACCCTTGATTCTATGGATTTCTTTCCTACTTCTTTCGATAATTAATACGAGATGGTTGGTTATTGGTTATGTTTCCAAATGGTTTAAAAATACACCATTAACTACTAATGACTCTAAGGTAGTTGAAGTTTATGAAGAAAAATATTTTTCTAAGTTTGGTATACGATAAAGGTTCCCTTTTTTTTTTACAATAACTCATTTGATTCATTACAGAAGAAGTGTAAAGTAATTTATAAAATTGTAGCAATTTATCGTCATCAACCCAATGGTCAAGTAGAATTGAAAAATTAAGAGCTAAAGGGGATATTGGATACAATAGTGAGCAACTCCAAGGATGATTGGGCAATACAATTGGATGATATGTTATGGGTGTAGAAGAAAATTTTCAAAACTTCATTAGGTATATCACTTTATATAGTTATGTTTTGACAAGCTTGTAATTTATCGGTTGAGTTAGAACATGTTAGAGTAGTGCCCTAAAGGCAATCTCCTTCGGAGCGTTTTGTACATTTTTTATGTATAAATAAAGAAAGGCATTTTTCATTAATTTGATATTCATTATTATGAATTGATT
>JAOTBA010000003.1:24740327-24752163 GCA_025629845.1 Erythroxylum squamatum | reverse complement strand
TTATTCCATCGTTCTGCTTCTTTTTCTTGGCTGCCAAGTCTTCAATGACCTGTTTGGCATACCTCTTTCTACCTTTAGTGGTCGATCCTCCTGCTGCACTCTCCCCAAAAATCATGTTGATGACCCTGACCGGTCGATCATCTTGTCGTTCGACATTTCTATCGTCTCTTGCCCTGGATCTAGCCCTCGTATCACGTCGGTCGTCTGTATTCTTATATTGCCTCCCCCCATCGTTCCTTTCATTTTGCCTCTCAGGCCTTCGCCAGTTGTCGGGCCGACCGGTCCTACCCCCATTATCTCGATCGACATTATTTTCGTACTTCAAAAATCTACCCAACCTTCCCCTTTAGATGAGGAGTTCGATTTCGTTCTTCAAGTGCCAGCACTCTTCCGTGTCATGACCGACATCTCTATGGAACCGACAATATAAAGAAGGATCCCTCTGGCTCGAGGGAGCTCTCATTGCACGGGGCTCTTAGAAGGGCTACCCTTCAGCTTTCATGACTTCCAGTACTTCCGCATATCGCCTATTGAGTGGGGTGAAGGACTCGTGTCGTTGGTCCTATCGGTCGATCGACTTTCTCCAGCTAGATCGATTCCTCTGCCGTTTTGTGAATCTTCAGTTTTGCTGCTCGGCTCGCGGTCATCTGATCTTCGCTTCGTGTTTTTCAACACTTCTTCCAACTGAATATACTTATCTGCTTGGTTTCTTATGTCCTGAACAGATCTGGGTTGGTCGAGGGCCAATGATTTCTTAAGCTCCTCGTCCCTCGTGTTATTCATAAGGGCAGCCAACATGGACGAGCAGGTGAGACCAGGGACTTCAACGGCTTCATTGTTGAACCTAGTGATGAACTCCCGCAGACTTTCGTTCCGTCCCTGGGTCAACTGCATCACCTCCAGAGCGGTCTTCTAAGGCCGTTTACTAGTAGCAAATTTGTTGAGGAACAATCTCTTAAAATCCTCAAAGCAAGCTATGCAACTCGGGGGTAGACTATTGAACCATCGCCGAGCCCCTTCTTGAAAGGCAGTACAGAACGCCTTACACTGAATTGCATCCGGGACGCAATGTAGGTTCATTATTGACTGGAAGTGCTGTAGATAATCTAGGGGGTCGATCTTTCCAGTATACTTTTCCGGCATCGGTATTTTGGTACCTACCGCAGGGAGGCTGTCTAGAATCTCTGGAATGAGAGGAGAGCTATACTGTGTGGGCATTCGGCCCGGGCGAGAATTTGTGGCCAGATTGATTCGATCGTCCACGATCTTTTCTAAGGCTCCCGCAGAATAGCGATCGGCCATCGCACCAATCGGTCGAGCAGGAGTCTGCTGTTGTTCCGGCCGAGACTGCAGGATTTGGCGAATCAACAGATCGGTCGCTTCCTCTATATGTTTTTGGGTGAAGGAGGGTTGTTGTGGTGTAGGAGGATTTGCGTCCAAGGGGCGCTGGGAGTTAAGGTGCAAATTGGCCTCAGCGTTGTCCTCCAAGGCTACACTCTGTTCTTCCTGATCTTGGTTGTGACGATGTGGTTGATTATTCGGATGCGAAGATTGAGTGTGGGATTCATGATGCGGTGGCGGAAGAGAGACGGGTAACTGCAAACCCATATGTTGCATCGCAAGCGCCGTGACGGCGGCTATATCAGGATTGACTGCTGCCGCCTGACTAACCTGCGTGGTTATGGACGTGGTGCCCTGATGTCGGGCCCCACAGTGGGCGCCAACTGGTTCTGCCAGATTCTGCTGGGGTTGGACGTTGTTATTCGGATCCATGATCTTGAGAGATTGTGGTTGTTGAATACCTGCAAAACAAGCAAGGCACACCGGGGGTTGTTTCCCGGAAGGCCCCTCCGACGCTCAAGTTAGTCTTATGGAGAAGGTTTTGGTCGTTGAAGACAGAGAAAAGTAGGGTTGTAGTCTCGTACCTGTATCATGGCGAAATAGTACCTTATATACGAGATAATTGCTAAGTTTTGGTCTTTACGTAGGTCTTGGTATTTGCATGAAAGATGATCACCTACGACTGGGCCGTCTGACTGGGCCGTCGATGTCTGGGCTTGAAATTGGGCCTTGTATGACCGACCCAACCATAATGGCCGACCCAACCAAAAGTGATTACAAATAATTAACTTTTGTAACTTTTACCTAAATAAAAGGTTAGAGTTAAGAGAAAAGATTAAGACAGTAATTACGCTCATATTCAATCATTAATAAAGTTTGGATTAGAAGGAGAAGAGAAAGGGGTTAACCTTAGAATGAGAGCAAGTAACTGAACACTTTGAGAAAAGAGAGAGTATACCCTAAAGAAAGAGTTCCAAGTGTTTCCAAAATGTACAACTTTTGTCAGCTTATATTAGTGACAATTAAGGAATATAAAAGTGTTAACTAAAGGCACAATCGAGTAATAGAAATCTACACACTCCAACAGGAGAGGAGGTATTGCTTTTACTGAAATTTCTACTTTTGCAAGCTGATCTGTAGCCTGATTAGTTGTACCAATTGTTTACAAAACTACTCCATATGAGTGCTTTGATCTTGAAAGTTGTTGAAATCATATCTGGAATTATTTTCACTCTTATTTTTATTTATTTGAGGGAATCATAGTATTTATTATTGTGTAAATTAATTTATTTTTTGAGTTATGAAATGGGATTGATATATGCGAGTTATCTTTAATTGATATTAATGCATGAATTAGTTATACTGATGTCTTTATACTTTAATTTATGAGATTGACAATTTTTTTTATAAAAAGGAATGTAATGCATATTAGTCTTTTTACGATATTAGTATCTTACCTTAATAAAACAATAATTAAGAACAATTTAATGATAATATCTAAATACAATATAAATCTTATAATTATAATCTAATTGTAATTTTATTTGTAAAATATGTATATCTCATATACTTTATCTTATTAATTATTTAATTAATTATATCACTAATATACAATTAACCAATTGATTATTTAATGGAAACCAAACCTATTTCCCTCCTTTATCCATTGGGTTTAAGTATTAAAAAGTGTATGAGTATTATAAAATGTATTAATTTTTATTGTTTTAGGTTTAATTTTTTATTGTTCTTTATTTTATTCAATTCATCTTAATTAATTTTAATTAAATTATAATTTTAGATGTCTATCTGTAATAGCGATTTATCATTTATTTTTATTTTAAGTGGAGTTTCCACATTCTTTTTATAATTTTAGTCAATTTAGGTTATTTGAATATTTTCATCAAACTTTTGAAAAGCTTGGGAAAATTAAAAAAAAAAAAAGAGGAATAGCAAGAGTAATTAAGTACTTCAACTATTTGATATATTCCCGAATATTTATTATTTGAAAGAAAAAAAAATAGAAACTTGTAGAAAATTTCTTTACTTAATAACTGAAAAAAGAAGAGAAATAGCTGGAAAAGGAAAGAAATTAGGTAGAAATATATCAACCGTTGGATCTAAAGACGAAACCAAAGACTTGCATCATCAGGAACCTTAGACAAGTTATAAGAATTGTTAAGGGATTCGTGTCTTTTCTCCGAAAACTTTGTTCTAGCCACCTCACAACTTCTCCATGCTCTCGTAGTGCACGTATGTGATTCCGAACTCACTGGAGATGCTCGAAGAGGGAAAAGAAGCCTACGACATTAACCGAGGAACATCTCGCTGAGCACAAAGCATGAGGAGAGGATCTTTGCTGTCTATTAGGCGCCATCAACACGTTAACCGTTCTCATATCATATGCCGATGATCCAAATCCGGAAGAAGAAAGAGGATCTGTCTTCCGCAACCAATTTATCTTGACCTGGCGCTTACTTGGGTGGAAATAATGAATCACGAAGAAAGGAACAGTCAGCAGCCCAGCGCATTAGGTCTCGATCCAAGTGAAACTCCAGAAGGTTTATCAGTTTGGTTAAATTTTCTGAAACTAGAAAAGATAAATAAAATAACTACAGGCGGAATCTTTCCCCACTCAAACCTCAATACGTACACATAAGTCGATAAGAATTCAAAATTCAAAACCTCCCCAAGCACTTGCTTCAACATGCCCAAAAGGATGCTTATCCACATATAACTGCTCGACCAAAGCGCAGATCACCGACGTACGACAACGACGGTGGTGGAATCTAAACAGGCACCAATGAGAGGCGACATTTGAATGAAATCTATACTAATAATAATACTTGTTTTCCCTTTTTGGGTTCAAATAGGCCCCAAATCTTCTGTCCCCTTCAGCCATCCACGTCCAAACCTCACATAAATGGATGACTCAGATAGAAGGGACAGAATAAGGCCGGTGGAAGGAGCCAGAGGACCTACCCCTCAAATAGTGTTGGAACTTGGAAGGCCAGAAGCACTAAACCGTTGGTGTTAAAGGAGATCATATTTCTCTTTCTGAATCTGAAAATGTTTCAAAAAGTCCAATTGGGGGCATTCCGAGAATTGAACTCGGGACCTCTCGCACCCTAAGCGAGAATCATACCACTAGACCAAATGCCCATTTCTGAACTCCAGATGTATAAGTATAAAATTCGCAATACTTCAAAAACTTATCAAATGTTAAATTAAAATTTTTAAGAATTAGATAAGCCATGAAATTATATTATAAGATTCATATAATTTTTAGGGTTTCGGCACGCAGCATTATAAATACCGGTTCGTACCAAAATTCTACAAATTATATGAATCTTATAATATACCTTCATGGCTTATGTAATACGTATCAAACCAAAACTGGTACGAAATAAAAGATTGATCGTACAGGATTTAAATACTGATCGGTACCGGTCTATTTTGAATTGTACTATCCGGTATTCAAAATACCAATCAGATACCAACCAATACTGAAAATTTTAAAAAATAGGAGAATTTTTTGCAAAATTTTCAAAAAATTTTAAAACCTCCCTTCCTCCCTCCAAAATTTTAAAAAAATTTTAAAACCTCTCTTCCTTCCTCCCAATACTGAAAATTTTATAAAATAGGTAAATTTTTTGCAAAATTTTCAAAAATTTTTAAAACCTCCCTTCCTCCCTCCCACCTCTCTTTCCTCTTTTTTTTTCAAAATTTTTTAATTAGTTATTTTATTTATTTAAACTTTTATAATTATTGTGAATTTTTAGTTTTTGTTTTTAAAATAATAATAAATATTTTTATTACTAATAATAATTATAAATTAAATAAAATTTAAAAATAAATTATGTTTAAATATTTTATATAACATTTATTAATAAAGTTTAATAAAAATATTTTATTTTTTAAAATAAATAATTTAAAAATTATTATTTATAACCTAATATTTATTATATATATATTTAATTATTAATCAAAATTTATCTGAAATTTATATATTTTGAAAATATATTTTAAATTTAATTATATTTATTAATAATTATTAAATTCATTTTATAAATTAAATTAAAAATTTGATTATTATTTATTATTATGATTTTTGAAAATAAGGTTAAAACTTAAAAGTATATAGTATTACTGTATAATATGATAATGGACTATTTTGTAATTTTTAAAAAAATTCAGGGACTATTTTATAAATTTAAAAATTACCCGAAACGGTACCCGGTATTAACCGATATCAATACAGTATCGTATCAAAACTCAATCCGATACCAAATTTAGTACGGTATTCATAACACTGGTTTCACGTAATGTAAATTGAAATATTTATCATTTTTAATCAATTGTACATACTTGATAAAAGTCTATCTCCGATGAAGGCTTAGGCTGAGTTACTTATGGGACGCATGGGGTTTGAGAAAAAGATAACAGGTGTTGAGAACGTGAATATTGCTCAAACTAACGTCTGGTACATTTGGTAACATAATGAGATGCTTAAACTCGGAGGAGGAAATGAAACATTTCCTTGTCATACATGAACTTCAGTAACACTGCGATCGATTTTCTAATTACCTACAGCAACCTTTAGAGGTCATGAGACTGAAAATAATGAGCCAAATGTAGAACTTTACTGGGAATTTGCTTCTCATGTATTTCTGGCCAAAACTTCCCGGAATAGTTGTTTTGGTGCTGTATCAGAAGAACCGTTAACAAGATCAAATATTGGAAGAATGAAATCATGTGTAAGATTAGGCAGCATTATCAATTAGTTACCTGGCAAACCAGTGAACTTTTCAAATTGAAAAAATGCTTGATTGATTAACATCTCGGTTCCATAAACAATAGTAGCTCCAGTTTCCTGAGCTTCCTTTAAAAGTCTGGTTAACTTTGGGGTGTAAATTGCATCAAAAACCAAAGAATAGTGTCTCAGAGATTCCTGCAAAAAGAGAAAGAAAGACTGGTTACTTGAAGTTTCAGAAAACCTACATTAGGCCTGTCTTCGAGCCAGAAGTACAGCAAGAACACGGTGAGCAAGAATAGAAGTGGAACGTGGAAAATGACCAACAAAAACCTTAGGAATAGGTGTGTCATCGATTCTTGGTTTCATCCCAACAGATGTGGTATTTGCAAGAATCATTCCTCTTTCAGGATGGAAATCTTTCAGTTCAGCTAGAGTAATTGCATGTCCTCCAACTTTATCAGCAAGTTCTTTTGCTTTACCTGCATTGAATTATTTAACATCCCAAGTTCTTGATAAAGAGTTCAGTATTTGGTTCATCTATTAATGGAAGACTAATTTGTTTATTGTCCATTCTATTCCATCACTGAGTTTAATGGTGAAACAGGAGGGATACTCACTATAAGTGCGATTGGCAACTACAACTCTTGCTCCTTTCTCATATCCACCATAAGCAAGGCCCTTACCAGCGCCGCCAGCTCCAATGACAACAAAGAGTTTACCAGCCAAAGGAGATCCAAGTGTAGAGGCACCATTTGATGCTGCAAGTAAATGGTATCGTCACAGGAAATTAATTTCTTGAAAGCAAGTTCATAAGACGCACTATGTACCTCTTAGCGCCTCTTCAATTGCTGCTATAGCCCCAAGATTATCAAAGTTGTAACCTAATATCTTCCCATCAGTTGGTCTCCTGATCATACAATTAATACAACCTATTTCCTGCAAAAGTTGAAGTAGAAATGAAAATGCACCAACAATATGGTTTTGTCAAAAGATCATTCTAAATGATGGTTGGACACATGCTAAAGCAGCACAACTACCTTGGCAATTGGATCAACCTCATCGCAGCACTTCAGTCCAGCTTCTTTGTGAGGAATTGTGCAGCTGCATTTGATATTAATAATGAATGTGGAGGAAATCCTACTATTTCAAACTGAATTCAAACATGGCAACCCTATCTTTCCATAAATGTCAGCCATACTTATGAGGTTTATTTTTACTTAAAGAAAGAAGAAGGAAGTTCCAAATCAATACCTATATCCAACAAAGTCTGGTGAGGAATAGGTGGACATGTAATTTGCCACATGATCAACCAACAAAGGTAGATATATTCCATTAAAACCGACTGACTTAAATGCTGAGTTATAAAGGTGAGGACTTTTGCTGTGACCAATGGGACTTCCAATCACACCATGTACTTTTGTGTCAGCTCCTATCCATCTCAGATTATAGAGATCCAACAATTCTTTGACTGTTGGCTGCCCAGGAGCTGATACTACCCCAGCCTCAAGAGAACCAAACGTGAGGAATCCTCCATATTTTGCAGCAAGGATCCTTGACAGTAAGCCTTTCTCACCCATAACAAGTCCTATCATTGGGACCTATAATATGCCCTAGTTTCATTAATAAACATGCATGACTGTGCACACAATTCTTTTGAAAGAGAAAATGAAGCATTCATGTGTTCATATAACCAGAAGTAAGGAATATCAGGCTTATATTTCTAAAAATGGAAGATTACAAAATTACAGATTGATGAATTTAGCTCATTGACAACACATATGTAATACAGTACTGGTGTGTACCACTTCATTCCTCAGATTGGATCAGAAAGAAGCTCTAAAGCTTATAGGAAAAAAATATACAAACAACTGAGTGGGAATAGGTTGCTTACTTGTGAATGTACAAGTACTTGAAACATACGTGCATTATCTGTGATATCTAGAGCAGTTGTTGCAACCTTCACAATGTCAGCTCCGGTTGCTTGAATAGCAGCAACCAGGTCTCCAATATCCTCTGTGGATGGGGTTTTCTGGTAGTTGTGTGAGGAAACGATTATCTTGGCCTTTTCAGGTCTGTTCCCTTGAAGTGAATGGAAGAACTCATGAGCCACCTTCAGGATGCAGAGTTAAAAAGTTTTAGAAGTATGCCCAGTGTTGTTATAATAGAAGAATCAAGTGTACATCCAATAATTCTTCAACACAAACATGGTAAATGCGGAATCTATGCAGCCCAACCTTAAACTCGATATCAATAAAATCTGCTCCGAGTTCCACGGCAAGACGTAGGGCCTCTTTTCTCTTGCTTTCATCTCCATCATACTGACCACCTTCCCAATTTGGTCTATATGTATAGGATCCAATAGAAAAATTGTTGATGGTACAACGATTTAACCAAGAGAATGTAAGCATCTTGAATATGATACTTTGCAATTAAAACAATGTATCAAAAGCTAAATATGCAAACATTCAAAACCAAACGGGTTGATAGACTGTAATCTCAGTTTACTGCAATCACCTGTAAGTGACAAGAGTAGGTAGTGGACTTTGTTTGATCAGGACCTCGAGATCTGGCCTAGGATTGAAGTTCCTTAAAAAATCAACCCGAATTTCAACAAGGTCAGCTCCAATTTCCTTTGCCAATTTCATTTGAACCAACATCTGATCAACCGTGTCTGCCATTATAGGCACACAAATAAGTGTTGAATTCCTTCTAACTTCTTCCACATTTTTAAGATCCACAGAAGCCAACTGAATCCATCAAAATAAAGAACATGAACGAGTCGTTGATTTAGATGTTGGATGTGATCAAGATTCCATAACTAATTGAAATTTTTTTATAAAAGATAAATTTTGTCTTTGATCAATAGTTCCAGTCTTTCTGCCCCTTAAAACTCGTGACTGAGAGCAATTAAGGAAAGGGGGAACAAAATGGATGAATTGAAAAGCATGAATATGTTACTTCATGAAAGCAAGAGAAAAAATGAACTGACTACAGTTAAAAAAGTGAAGTATGCACAACTGAGTTGTCCATAAAACAAATATGTCATTTAAATGGTCTGAATAGATTCACATATTCATTCAAGCAGCAGAAATAATAAATCAGACCCCAAAGTTCTTCTTTTTCCAACATCACTTTAATCTCCAGGAATGAAAAAAAGAAAAACAAAGAATTCGCCGTAAGGCAAACTACCCAACAACTACAACAACAAAAAGAACAGATTTTTAAAATATATTTGATAATCTCCGTTCCCCACTTCCCAGCAAACCAAACACAACAAAAAAAAGAAAGGGTTACCGGGGCACCACTGAGTGTCATTGTGAAGGAGGGGTGCGTGCAGAAGTCGTTGTTTGGAGCAGAGAAGTTGGCCAATAAACTTGACCTTTGATTTTGCCACAGATAGTTGACGTAGGTGGGTTAGGTGTGATTATATACATATATACACAGACACAAACACACGTGGCCATGAGGAAGGGAAGGAAAGTGTAGTAGCTGGCGTGTGACAGATTCAACTGTCTCTACTCTCTGTCTCTGCTCCTCTCTTTCTCTCTGTTTCTGTGGCTTACTATCTCTTAAATTACATCCTACAAATTCAGTGACCGTTAGCTGATCATAACATAAGCCGAAACTTTTGGACTAATGGGACAATATATTATTATTATTATTTAATGGAGTTACTTCTAAGGATGTTTTCTTTCCAAGTGAATGTCAAAACGATACAAAGGATTAGACATAGATACTATATGCATTTGATGTCATAAATGGAGTTTTCTTCACTTCAGGCGGTTTAGAACTTTTTAATTATCAAGTTAATAACGGAAAAAGGTTTTAAAGAAAGCCCAAGTTAAGCAAATGGATATTAACAAAGTTAATACACAAACGACTTGACCTAACGATTTGTTGGCAGTTCAATTTCAGAGAATTGAGGAAGTGGGCAATACATTCTTGTCTCATGACAACGCGTCCACGACTCTTTCCTCAGGGCCAGTAGCTCCATCTTCGTTAATTGTTCCGTAACTAGGTCTCTTTAGCTTTATGTTCCTCTTTTCTTTCTCTTTCTTTTTCACATAGAATGCAATAGTCAAAATAAGGTACACCTTCGCTCTTATCTCCTCGGCATCTTATTGAGCTACGGTTCTCAATTTCATTGTCAGGTATTCATATTTTGTTTTTTAGAAATTAAATTGTTACTCATTGACATATTTATCGTGAGAGCAACAGATGTGTGGATTGGTTGACAACCTATACTAGTTATTTTGATCTTGGGATCACTTATTTTATAAATACACTCATTAGGTATCACCTTCTCCTCTTGGAGGATATGTCGGGATTGAACTCCCTCACATTATTATGTAACTTTTTTTTTCATTAAAAAAAAAGGGTACACCTTACGAATGGTAAGGGGTAAGTCAAAAAATAGATTTTTGATTAAAATATAAATTGAACTATAATATTTCACAAAATTTAAAATGAAATATATGTTTAAATTAAATTTTGAGTATTCATTTGTTATACATTATGTTAGTATTGATGTAACATGAGCTTACTATTTTTTATTAGATATGTAGGTTCAATTGTGTCACGTAAGGTGCATAGCCAGAGTCGAATGTCATATTTAAATTAAATTAATTTAGGTTATTTCTTTAATTCTGTTAATTTATAATCAAGTCTAATTAAATTTAGTTAACCAAATTTAATCTCAATAAACTCTAACTAACCTAATTTAATCTTTAATTATTCAAACTTTCTAATGTGGAATATCATTTGTCCCTAATCTCGTCTAAGAATTAATTTTCACGCTATTTTTTAATAATCCTAATCTAAAAAATCGTCTGAAAATCAAGTCTTCTTCATCATTGACAACTTCTATTCTCTTTTCCAATTTAGAAATCGGGTCTTAATCACAAAAATCTCCTTCTTGAGTTTTCCATCGTCCACAGTGAAGTTGTCCTTTGACGCTGTGTGTAGAGGTTTATTTATGTTGTTCCATCTAATTGATAACTCTATACTTTGTGTTTCACTTTCTGAAAGTAGTTAATATAGTTACGTAGATGGTTAGATTGTTTGCTTACATTTTTGGGTTTATATAAAGTACGACGCCTTTAATTGGTCTATTTTATGACTTCCTTAGTTGTCTAATGTTGGCATTTCCTCATTGGCTTTTGGACTTCAAGAGAACAACCAGGTGCATTTCCCTCACTAATCACTTTCTCACTAAATTTCAACAACTTTCCTATCTAATATACTCAATTAATAACAATCAATGTAAATAAGAATAAGGAATCTGGTTAATGTAAATTAATTAAATAATTGAAAATAATTTAAAGAGGTGGGGAAGAGAGAATGTAAATCAATATATAGTGGTTCGACAAGCAACCATTTCACACTCCTAAGACTCTTTTTAGAATTCTATTATAACTCTTCTTTTAAGGTGAAAAATAACATCTTTATAATATTTCACATTAAAGAGAAACCCTTCTTACATTCTTCTCTCGAGGTAAAGACGAACCTTAATACCACTTGGAACACTCCCAAACACAATATTTGGCACTCTAGCAAAAGATTATAACTAAAAAATATCTTACTTATTCACTTGATAACTCTAAAATGGCTCACTCACACAAATATGAATCAATGATGCTTAAATGATTGAAAAAATATATATATATTTTTTGGTTACAAGGAAAGAAAAACAACATAACGACTAAAGCAAACTATGTAAACTCCTATCAAGGGTCCGAGGAT
>JAOTBA010000003.1:24717932-24740227 GCA_025629845.1 Erythroxylum squamatum | reverse complement strand
AACAAATACATACACATAGGGCATTTGCCCATCACACAACAACTATAAAAATATTACCCACCTAAATTGTTGAAAATTCAAGCTCAAGATTGCCCTTCCTCTCTCTCTTGAGTAAGGTTTCCTTGATTCCCTTCAATTAAACCAATTTCCATTTAATGAATACATTCAAAAAAAGTTCATAAATTCAAAAATCAAAGCA
The DNA here is from genome assembly GCA_025629845.1 of Erythroxylum squamatum. Classification (NCBI taxonomy): domain Eukaryota; kingdom Viridiplantae; phylum Streptophyta; class Magnoliopsida; order Malpighiales; family Erythroxylaceae; genus Erythroxylum; species Erythroxylum squamatum. The sequence goes on along the minus strand of JAOTBA010000003.1, from coordinate 24,740,028 downwards.
ATGCTAAAATTGAATGTAAACCTAACCTACCCATAGCTCATCTAGGTTAGAAAAACCAAAGCCCTAACTTAGAAATCCCAAAATCAATTTGGGTTCATCTTCCTCTTCTTTCTTCCCTCATTTCCAACACAAACTCTAACCTTTATTTAATCCCCTTTTTGAATCTAGCATAGGAAGATGGAAACTTACCTCCAACAAGTGAATTTCTCTTCTTTTTCTTCTTCTTTTCAAATTTCCTACGACTCTTTCTTCCTTTCCTCTCCTTTTTCACGTTTTGTGTTCTTTCTCTTTGGCTATTCACGACAACTCCTTCTTCTTCTAATTTGAAACACCAAAAGCCTATTCCTTCCAATTATGCCCTTCACTTACAAGGACTTTCCTATTTTGCCCTTCTTTGTCTTTTATGCCTCTACACCTTAAGCTACTTAACACCACCTAATTTAATTCTAACACTTCATTCAAATTTCAAAAACTCAACTAAAAAATAATAAAACAATTAAATCAAAAGAAAGAATAAATAATATAAATAAATAATCGGAACCCAACAACTGCTTTTTTGCATACTTGTTAGGATGAACTGACAATGAAATGGCCTTTGCCATTTCTAATATATTTATTACTACACATCTATCACCAATATGATTCATGCAAATTATCGAAACTTAAAACAAGTTAGACTTTTAAGAAAATTGATCAACCGTTGGCTTACTCATAAATAAAATAGGCCAAGCGTTTACAAGTTCCTCCTTGGAAATCAACATGCAGATGAGGGAGAGCTTAATCAATTACTTTACACTAGTATCTTTTACTACAAAGTGTTTCTCACAAACTCATTAACGAAGTCATAGTTCATCGTATCAAATCAAGTTGGCTTAAATGGAAAAGTGCGTTAGAAGTTTTAAGTGACAAAAAGATACTACCATGCTTAAAGGTAAATTTTATTGATTAAGTCAGTTGTGCTCTATGAGGCGGAGTGTTATTCTATTAAATAAGTACATAGCTATATGCTAATGGTGACAGAGATAAGGATGCTCTATTGAATGTGCAATCTTATTATGTTGGAGATAAGGTTAGGACTGTAATAATAAGTAACAAATTAAATGTGGCTAATACTACTGACAAATTAAGAGTGACAAGGTTTAAATGATTTGGATATATTAAAAGAACACATTCAGATGCTCTAATGAGATTATGTGAAAAGATTATAATTAATAACTGTAAGAGAAAAAAATAGAAGCTTAAAAAAAATTGAGGAAGTAATTAAGAATAATATGACATTGTTAGAACTAACTGAAAACATGATCCGCAATAAAAAATTTTAGCCTACTAAGATATAGATAAAATATCTCTCATAAAGAGATTTTTGTAGTTTTCATAGGTCTTTTAGCATCATTTTCCTCTTGTTGTTTTCCTAAACTTTTAAATATATAGCACTTATTTCTTAAGATTTTAACCTAAACTTTTTTTTCTTTATAATTATGATTATGATTACAGTTGTGATTACGACTATTATTTTTATACGAGACATTTAAAAACGGTGGACTAAGTGTCGTGGTGTTGTGTTCTCACAAACTCAAAAGTCCATACACCAAAGAAAATAGCGCTTGTGAACGTCCCGAGGAGACAACAGTTGCATGGTCCACCAAGTTACGGTTCACGGTGTCCAGGTAATCATTTGGTTACAGGCACAACATACATCAGAAGCCAATTATAGACTGGATTCACATACAAAAGCACAAGATAGTTCAATATTCCCCACTTCTCAAAATTTTGGACTTACCTAAGGTGGTCGATTCAATTTTGCATGGTGGACTGTACACACATCGGCAAGATTATGAAGGCAGGAATTTCATAAAAAGAAAGGGACTAGTTGAAGAATCATCAATGTCTAGCCACTTTATTTTTGCTAGAATTAACATCTTGAAACTACCATACACTAGAATTCTTTAAGGGTATGATTTATTGAACGTAAAAATTCTTTAATAGATTAAAATAGGATGAAATAATTTATAATAGAATGGGATGTAAATAAATATAATATTAAAAAATTGTTATTTAGGAGATATAGAAAGGTTCATAATATAACATATTGAAATATTATTTAGAAGAAGAGTTATAATATAATATAGCGTAAAGTTATTTATCATTTTATATTCTATCCTAAACCTTCAAATTTAAATTTTTTTATTTTTACTGTTTAGAATAGAATAGGATGTAATATGAAACTTTCTTTTTTCATTTCATTCCATTATATTATAAACTCTCCTTTCAAGCGATGAAATAATATTACGTTTCATTCCATTCTCTTAATAAACTTTAAATCAAACATAGCCTAACTCAACTTGTACATATCGTGCTCAAGACAAATTGATTTGACAGATTAACATATGTTCCTCATTGCACTTGCAGCCCCTAAGATGATAATTACCGCAAAATACATTTCCAACCACTTGTGTAACATAGAATGATCAATGACCAGAGTGAAACTCGACTCCAGATTACCAATGTAGTATTTATAACCCCTGACAGCCCAAAATGCCAACACTTGAGTTTTGAAAAAGGAACCGAGTTCCCCCAGCAAAATGTTGCTTCCTTCATTCCAATATTAAACAGTCTATTTGTTTCTCGTCCTCACAAACTTGGTCCTTGAAGCTTTCTTTTCAAGCTTTTCCCTCTTCTTGCGAGCCTTTTCATCCTCTTCAACTCCCTGATTAAGACAAAATAAACGACCGAATTATGTAAAACTGGTACTGCTTTTTAATGGGGTTCATAAGTTTTAAGCCAAAGTTTACCTCTGAACCTTGTGGTAAGAATCCTCTTATGAGTCCAAAACCTTTGTATGCTGCAAATCCCGGTATCTAAAAGCAACAAGAAATAATGAAGTTATCATTTCTTCTACTATCACCCTGTATGAACTCTTGTTACAAGCAAAAAGTTCAGTTATATTCTGCCTCAGAATCTGGCACTGTACATGCAAGTATCCCCTCATCGCTTGGAGATTATTCTAATAATCCTAGTTCCACTTTTGGTGTCCCAGGCCTTGCAGGCACATATACATGCAGAGAAAAAGTACACATCTGCTCTTTCACATCATTGTATTTCATCATTCTTATTGAAAATAATTAATCATTCACGTATCCATCAGCTCTGACTCTGCAAACTTTTGTTAGAAATTGTACCAGTATTGCCATACATTTAATCTCAAATTTAGTTGGAACAATCTAATGACATTAGACTCACTTATGGTACCAGCGATGAGTGATAAGTAAGACACGCTTCGTACATCAGATATTCAAGAGAGAGAATGAAAACTTTTTCGCCAAACAATAGCAATAAGATACAGCAACTTCTACTGAAAAAGGGAATTATAAACTACTTTTAACAAGTTCACCACTCCAAAAGCATGTACATTTAAAAAGCAAGTCCAAAAGGTGAAAAATTAAGTAAATAAGATCTTACCACCACGTACACAAACCAAAATTTGTTCGAGATAATAGACGTGACTTGCACAAAGCATGTAATATAGATCACATCATGCAGATAGCTGAAATAAATAACCAATAGTAAGGGGTTAACATCTTAACATATATCCTGAAAAATATAAAATGAACCTTCTGAATGAGTGGAATCAAATCACAATAATGATTTTATCAATTCTGAATATCTTCAGGCAAACAAATCTTTCCATCCTTCCTACCTTGATTATTCATCTCTAGAAGTTCCCCAAATCAAATAACATATTGTGAAAAACCAATTCACCTCAACAATAATAAAAAGTGGATCAGGCTTCCTTTCAAGCCAATATTTTCTACATCATAAACCTCAACATGTTCAAATACACAAATACTCGTATGGTACTAAGGTCTGATCATGTTGAAGGTCAGTAGCAAACTCTAAGTAAAACAATCTAGTGGCTTAAGAAATACTTCAAACTTTTCAAAGTAAATTTGATATAACACATATAAAGTTTTCCGTTTAGGTTAAATAAATAAATAAGATTTAACGAGCATGATTTACTCCTTTACTTTTTCTTGATTGAAAATAAATATCTTGATACTCTATCCTCAACATTATGCGTGATTTGAAAGGCATAAAATAGAAAACAAAAATTAGAAAAAGCTACAAGGATGACGCACCCACAAATTCCTCCGGTACTCATATCAAATCCACCATCGAGAAGCTCTCCTCCATCTGAATAAGTGGGTTTTGCCATATCCACCAGTTGTTTATAGGGAAGCCAATAAGCCACGGATGTCCAAACTAGACCTATCCAATGTTTCCAGGTGAAAGAAGAATGGAACAACACCATCCTTACCAGAACATATATAACCTAGATAAACACAAATTAGATCACCAACATGATAGATTTACCAGCGTTGACGATGCAACTTTAAACATGATAGATTTACCAACGTTGAGGATGCAACTTTACGGATCCAGCCATATATCATTAATTAATAATTGGATTCAACGATGTCATAGTCACAAAAATTAGACATGCACAACGATAAGTTAGCAAAGTTCAAGCTTATGAACATCTGCAAAACAGCGACTGAGTTTTTGAATTTCACTTCAGAGAAAATAAGTGATTAGGTTTGAAGACAGCTGTACATAAAAAGAATCATAAATTTCTATTAAGATTTCAGAATGATAACATGCATAAAAACTAATACATGGAATCCACTACTTAAGATCATTACAAGAGAGGTTCAAAAGGATTGAATTTTTGTCAGTTGTCAGCTTAGTAGTTTGTGCTCGGAAAGTATCATGGTGAAAATGCACTTGCTAATCTGAAGATAAATTCTGACTCATCAAAAGCACAGCTTCTCAAACTCTTTTACCAATATGAGAAATAAATCATTAGGAAATAAGAAAGAAGATCGACCCTGAATTTGAAGTGCCAAATTCGTTTCCGTAGAAAGGCAAAACATTCACCTCCAAAGACCCATTATTGATTATGCCAAGTTCAACTCGAGTTGACTCCGTTAATGACTAGTCCAGAATTAGACCGGAAGTCTCCAGAAACCCTTTTCCGTATTTGGTCTCTCTAATCTAAAGCTAAGAACTTGACCTTCTCACAAGCCAAAAACAGCGAACAAACAATGGAAATAGGACCAAAAACCAGCAAATACATCAAAAAAAAGAAAAAGAATTAGAAGAATTGAGGAGGTTAGGAGGGGCGTACATTACAGGCGATGATGAGCTGAAGAAGCTTTGCCATGTGACGGGTGTTCTCTTCCTTGCGCTTCTTCGCCCCTTGATTTGCCATCTCTTGTACTTACAAAGCAGATGGAATCGAAATACAAAGAGAAAGAAGAAGATGCAGGGATTGAAAGATTTCTATTTGACCTTTACTAATTCTGTTGTCTGGAGACTTCAATCCTACCCATCCAAGGTAGGAAATGGTGAAAGAAAAAAAACAGGTGGCGTTGTGCTGAAAGTGACAAAAGGACTTACTGAAAACCAAGCCCAGCCCATCATATTCATGAGTCACTCACGCGTACGAATTACAGGGCACATAAGCTAAAAAGAAAGAGGCTTTAGGCTTCAGGCTTTAGTTGTGGTAACGAGACTGCCGCATCTACCTGCTATCTTTGTTTTTTCTTTGGCTCGTTCAGTTCTTCTTCTTGTTTTCTTGTTTTTTTTTTTTTTTGAATTTGAGGAAATCTCGTAAGCGGGCATACCTCTTCAAGGGCTTAATTGACGCACCACTTCACAGGCGGGCCAAACGGACACACCTCATCATCGAGGACCTAATTAGTTCTCCACCTACAGGTAAAACTCCGGCTGTCCCAGACTCTTACAAAAGAGACTAGCATAGAATTAAATTTGGGATCTAACTAAAGCCAAGCTCTACCCTCAACCATGAAGCCACGCTCCTTGAAAGCCTTCCTCTTGTTCATAACTTAATGGTTCATCTTCACACCATTAAGCTATCTTTACTTCAAAGATTCCTCGTACTTTGGCATAAGTGCACTAGATGGATTTGGAGATTATGGTTGCTTAAGTGAACCAGGAAGATTTTCAATTACATCTCTACAATCTTGTACACTAGGAGTTATGCTTAGAAGATTGAATTCTATAGTTGCTTTAACAATGCGAGGAATAACTTCTTCTAGGTTTTTCCAATCGGTTAATCCACAAAGCTCAAATAGTTGTGTTAATCCAATTAGAAAGCATCAGGCGTCGTTTTCTTCCAGTAAACCAAATTGTTAATTTTTTTCAAAGGCTCACACCTTCTCTGGACACCAACCAGTAGAGCAAGCCGACTACATGCATTGGAAATCATAGTCACAATGATGAACAACAGGTGTTGCACTTGCAGCTGGCTTCAGAAGCTGGAGTGTCTATTAATGCTAGCTTGCCAACTTGGCGTCCAATGCCTCAAGCAATCCTCAATTGGTATAAGCAAACCTGCAACCATGTCAGACGAGAGGCCCTTTAAAGCACAGACATCTTCTTTTTTTTTTTTTGTGGTTACAAGGAAAGAAAAACAACATAACGACTAAAGCAAACTACGTAAACTCCTAGCAAGGGTCCGAGGATAGAGAACACCTGTGCGGTCTCGGGACAGGGCATCCAAAAGGCTTGGTGGTGGCTCCTGAAGGATATGAAGCCCCTTTGCTGCAAAAGACGCTAAATACGCCAGGTGATCCGCACAGTGATTACCTTCACGATAGGTATGTTGAAAGTGGACCTCCCAGTCGCGAAGGAGCAAGTCTCGGATACCTGTCACCAAAAACTAGATTCCAGTCAAAGAACTATGTGAATGTGAGAGAATATTGATTACCTCCAATGAATCCACTTCCACAAGAACACGCCAATAGCCCCAAGGCCAGGCCACAATGAGCCCAGAATATACCCCCCAGAGCTCCGCTACCAGAGAATCACCGATGCCAATATTGTGTAAGAAGCCCACACACCAATGCTCCTGGGAATCCCTGATAACGCCGCCGGCAGAAACAATATTGTACTCCGGTTTCGCGGTACCATCGGTATTAAGCTTAATCCAGCCCTCAAGGGGCTTATCCCACCCTACTAAAGAACCCAACGGAAGCCCTTGAGATGGAAAGACCCGGTGCTCCATCGCACTGGCTCGGGTAATCCAAAGGGTGTAATCCATGACAACTTTAATACCGTCAAGAGGCCAAACAAAGCCCGGTTCAAAGATGCTGCTGTTACGCCATTTCCAGAGAAACCAACAGGCGACAGCAAAAAGAGTAGACCAAGCTGTCTGATGGATAGGAACGTGATGACGAAGGTTAGTCCGGAGCCAGTGGCCCTCCGCATGGTTGAAAAAATCCTCACCAAGTATGACCTGAGGAAATTTGTGCCAGAAGGAATGCACCCGAGGGCAGTCTCGTAAAGCATGAATAATAGATTCCTCATGACCACAGAAGTGACAACCATTCTCCCTTGTCAGATGACGGGTCACCCGATGTTGGTTAGTTAACAATTTCCCTTTAGCCACGAGCCAAAGAAACGACCGGATGCGCTGAGGACCCGCCCACTTCCAGATGGCCTCCCAATCCCTGTTAAAATCCGCAGTGTTAAAAGTCTCAATAAGGTCGTAAGCAGACGAGACGGTGAATCGCCGATTGGCGGTCGCGCCCCAGACCAATTGATCCTCCGCTTGGTCGATGCTGGGATACCGGATAGAAGCAATAGCCAAACACACAGTAGCTGGGAGATACTGTTGAAAAGAAGGCCAATCCCAGTGGCCATTCTCGTCCTGAAAATCAGAAGTAGGAGCATGCAAAATAATATCCGGGATTTCGGTATGAGCCAATAAATAGAGAGGACCCCAGTCGTCAAGCCAGTTATCCAGCCAGAAAAGAACGCGACGGCCATTCCGGAGTTGCCAATTTGCACCTTGACGCACAATATGCCAAATTGCTGTGAGCCCTCGCCAGAAAACCGAAGCATCGTGCCTAGCAATCGTCAACGGGAGGTGGAGGGTGTCGACCCGGTACTTAGCTCTCAGAACCTGGACCCATAAAGCCTGAGGTTTAGTAAGAAGGGCCCAGCCGAGTTTAGTAAGAAGAGCATCGTTCATAGAACGAATGCGCTTGAGCCCTAAACCCCCCACTTTCTTGGGAGTACAAACTTCCGCCCAATTAACCAGGTGTATTTTCCTGATGCCATCCTGAGACCCCCAAATGAAATCTCGCATAATTTTTTCCAAATCGTCGCACAGGTGTCGTGGTAGGCGGACCGTTTGCATCGTAAAAATAGGCAAGGACGAGATAACGGACTGAGTGAGGGTAACTCGACCTGCGAGAGATAACATACGAGCTTTCCAACCAGTCAGCTTTTGTTGGGCTTTATCCAAAATATACTGATAGGTACTGCGCGTTGCTCGCTCATGGATCAACGGGACGCCTAAGTATCGCCCAAGGTTGGAAGTGGAGGTAACCTGTAATTCCCGGCTAAGACGACGAGCGGTAGAGCGGGAGACATTCGAGGAGAAAAAGACTCGGGTTTTCGTGAAATTAATGCTTTGCCCTGAAGCCCTGCAGAAAGTGTCCAGAGTCTGGGAAATGACCTGCGTTTGCAACGCAGAAGCTTCACCAAAAAGGACAAGGTCGTCCGCAAAAAATAAGTGCGATAAAGGAGGACCTGAAGAGCTTAACCGAAGAGGTTTCCACTGACCTTGTTGAACAGAATGAGAGATTAAATGCCCCAACCGTTCCATACAAAGCACAAAAAGGTAGGGCGAAAGCGGATCCCCTTGACGAATGCCTTGAGAAGGCGTAATCGGATCAGACAGAGTTCCTTGCCAAGCTATTTGGAAGGACACAGTTGTGACACACTTCATAATGACCCGAATGAGAGAATTTGGAAGACCAATGTCAATTAGGGTATCCCGAAGAAAATCCCAGCTCAGTCTATCATAGGCTTTCGCGAGGTCAACTTTCAGAGCAAGGTACCCCGTGTGCCCCCGTTTCTTTCGCATCGAATGGATCACTTCCTGAGCAATGATGATATTATCGGTAATCTGACGGCCAGGAATGAAACTACATTGATTCTCCTTGACCAGATAGTCCATGTGAGGTTTCAACCGATTAACAATAAGCTTAGCGATCACTTTATATAACACAGTACAAAGGCTTATGGGTCGAAATTGAGTCATACGAGTAGGAACCGGAATCTTAGGAATTAAAACGAGGATAGTGCGGTTCAAGTCCTGTTCCCAATGATCCAGACGGAAAATATTGTGAATCAGGGTAACCACAGAAGGACCAACCTTATCCCATTGATTTTGGAAGAAAAGGGCATTAAAACCGTCAATGCCCACAGCTTTATTGGGGTTGAGAGCAAAAACAGTCGTCCGAATTTCTGTAGCATGGATGGGGCGCCCAAGGTCATGAATCTGATCCGCAGAAAGCCTGGGAAATCTGCCAGAGAGAGGGAACGGAAGAATCCCCCCACGGGTAGAAGTATATAAGTGGAGAAAGAAAGTCCGCGCAAGGTCTCGAAGACTTACAGAACCCGACACAGTAGAGCCAGTGTCATCAAAAAGGCAATCAATTCTCAATTTCCTCCTCTTTGCGAGCGTAACAGTATGGTAAAATCTGGTGTTACGGTCACCTTTAGACAACCAATCACAATTAGAACGTTGATGCCAATAGAGCTCTTCCTCAGTCAGAACTTGCAGGAGCTCAGAACGCAAGCGGTGCTCCAAATCAGAGAGTGCGGCCGCCTGATCATGTTGCATAGCGCGTTGAATCCCATCTAACCGGGCAAGCAACCGTTTTTTGCGATGGAAAATATTGCCAAAGACGTCATGATTCCAACGCGTAAGGTGCAGCGCGAAATGATGAAGAGAAGTGCTGAAAGACGTAGTGGCCGGACGCCAATGGTCAGAAACCACCGCATCAAAACCCGGATGAGTAAGCCAAGCATTTTGAAAACGAAATCCGGGAGAACGCGGGACAGGAGTAGGGGGAGGTTAACCGAACTAACAAAGGGCGATGGTCGGAGCCCAGAAAAGGTAAGTGATGATTGATAGTCTGGGGAAAAGCTTGGAGCCAAGAAGTCGAACCAAACACCCGGTCCAAACGGGCTTGGAGAAGGCCCCGACGCCAAGTGAATTTCGAGCCTTGGAAACCCAGATCATGTAACCCACTCTGATTAACCCAATTTCTAAAAAGAGGATTCACGATGCGAGTACCCGTAGCGCCCCCCTGTTTATCCGACACCTCCAACTTAGCATTGAAATCCCCCCCAATCAACCAGGGACCAGAAAGAAATTGACGGATCCAACCTAGAAGGGTCCAAAGAATTTTTTGAGACTGCGGTTGAGGACTAGCGTAAACAGGCGTAAAATCAAAACAAATATCACCGTACTGGACTTTCGTAAGAATGAATTGACGATGTGCAATGACCACCGAGACCTCAACATCCTTTTTCCAAAGAAGCCAAATGCCTCCCGAAAAACCAACAGCTTCGACGCGAAAAGAGAAATCAAACCCTAACTTCTTAATCACATTGGTAGCCCTAGCCCCACTGATGCGAGGTTCGAACAGCACCAGAATATCAGGGTTATACATACGTAGATAATTACGTAAGATAACCCGAAACTGCCGGCCCCCCGCTCCCTGACAATTCCATAGAAGAATGGACATCAATTATCGGAGCGGTGATCGGGCATCGGCTCATCCGAGGGAGCAGAAACGGTATCCGAGAGAGTGCCCGTGGTGTCGCTCTCGAGGATGTCCATCGCAAGGGTCTCAGGTCGCGGGGGAGGTAAAGTCTCCGTGGCTTCATCAGGGGGCTCAGAGGGAGGCACCAAAGCCGGCCCCGGGTCGCCACTGGTGAAAGCCAAGTTAGCCGACTCGTCTTGTATGGGACAAATATCGGCCGCTACGACAATATTGGACGGAAGAACAGTAGTATCACAAATTAATTCGGAATGTGAAGTCATCGAGACAGCAATATTATTATTCTGAACAGTGGGAATAAGGGATACCTCAGAGCTGCTGGACGCACCTACCTGAGAGCGGCTGTCGGACCGGGAATGGGAGGAAATCGCTGGATGAGCAGACATTTTAGCCTTGCCTTTGGACTGAGCCCGATGAGGTCGTTTAGATCCAGCAGAAGTGTTTGGCCCATCTAAACCCAATTGTGGTCCCATACTAACGAAACCAGGGAAACTAACTTTGGAGCCAAAACCTGTCAACTCACGTGGAGCATCGTGCTCCATCTCTGGCACAAGGTCAAGATCACTAGCCTCTATCTCTGACAACGCACCAAAACGTGAGCCGCCCACCTTCTGAGTCGACCGATGCAAGGGAGATTCGCGGCGAGTCTGGCGTGGGGCGGGGACCGTAGTGAGTCGCCGTTGGGTGGAGGGGGGAGGAGCACGGCGTTGAACCATCGTCCAAGGACCATAGCCAGTCGCTGGCGCTGCCGTCTGAACATCCTTGCCATTGACCACCGGTCCTCGTGGCGGTTGAGGAACGGTCTCCGACGTCGAGGAAGCGTTAGCAGTTGGCTGAGATGACGGGCATTTGGTGGTTTCGTGGCCTATCAAGCCACAAGTAAAACATAGCATCGGGAGACCTTCATACGCTACTAACAATTTCTTACCATCCAGTTCCACAGTATGGCGTAAAGGGACGGTAAGATCGACAGCCACAGCAACCCGCGCGTATCGGCCTCGTTGCGTCAGGAGGGTCGTCTCATCCAGCTTAACGGTTTGACCTACTTGATTGCCCAACGCTGCTAGTATCTGGGGGTGATATCGAGCAATGGGAAGGCCAGGCAAGCGGATCCATGTCACAACACTGGTGACCTTGCTTTGAGAGGGACAAAACTCTGGGTGCCATTTCTGAACCGATAGGGCATGGCCGAAGATAACCCATGGGCCATTTGTGAGGGCGTTCATGAAGTCGCTGGAGTTCACGAACTTCACCAGAAAAAATTCAAAGTCCAAATCGATGACCTTCATGGGGCCTGCCGGACGCCACATGTTGAGCAACTTCGAGCAGAGTAACCGATACCCTATGCGACGTCCAATAAGTTTTATAACAACAGAAGTTTCCCATTGTTTGTCGAGCTTGGCCTTGAACGTTTGGGAGAGAAACACACCGGGACCATCGTCCCCTGTCTGAGGGTTGATGTCACCTTCCTCAGGTTCAATAACCTCCTCGAGAGGCCAGGGAGAGACCACTGGTTCAACAGCCGCCTTGGAATGTCCTAAGATCGCACTATAAGTAGGCTTGGGGTCGGGGGGCGGATCCTCATCACGGTCTCGGAGCCGGACCTTCTTGGACAGATGACCCTCCGGGAGGAGGACGGCCATACAAGCAGCAGGAGAAAGGAAAACAGGGGCAAAGGCAAAGGCGAAGGAACGAAGATGGCTACCAGGCAAGCTTCAAAAACTTCTTAATGCTAAAACCAATGAGCAAATAAGTATTTATAGTGTTTTGGAACCTTAAATAGCCATTTGAGCCAAGAAGTAGCTATTACAATGACTATATACAGTGCACTGGTCGACCAATACTTTTATAATACTAGATTCACCAGTTGTAGGAATATTGGACAACCAATGCATATATTGCTTGACTAATATGGCATATTGGTTAACCAATACATTAACTAATGTTGCTACAAAATCTTAGTATATCAATTTTAACAACTTTAACCTATATTGGTCAACCATTAACTTATACAAGTTGACCAATTACCCAAAAATTATGATTTAAACACTTTCAAATGCTCAAACTCAAAGTGATTAATGCAAAATATAAATCAAACACTTCCCAAAATGTTCCTTAAAGCTTGTTTTAAAGATCAAAAGGCTTTTATAAAAACCAAAAGCTTCAATGCCTGTTAATGAATAAAAAGTCTCATACAATGACGTTAAATTAAATGTTTATGCATGGAGAGCCTTTTAAATCATCAAAGTAACAAAATGATATTACAAATAATAATACAAAATTGTAAATTGATCTTGATAATCCTTAATCTTTTTTTTCTTATTTTTTTTCTTCATTTTGTTGGTTGCAAACTTCAACTTCTCTTTTCAACTTCATTATATTTCTTTTCATCAAAATAATAAATACATTAATAGTTTATATATTTTGTTATCATCAAAACTTTAATTAGAACCTACCATGGTTCAACACCTTTTTATAACAACCATCTACAAATTTCTCTACCCTTAGTTTAAAATGATAGATTGACCTTAGTATATGTTTGCAAGGGTACCATATAGATCTTATACCAGACAATTACATATTTGTTATTTACTAATCTTCACAATATGTTTGTTATCACCCTTTACAACTTTATATACCATATCTTCATTCCTAATTAGTCTTTTCTCCATTGAATCCTTTTTGTTCTTTTCCAACTCCTCACAATAGTGGGTGCAATGTTTGACTTACATCTATATACAAATTATCTCCTATGTATATATCTCACCACCATGATTCTAATTATTCCAAGCACGCTAACTACTAACTTATTTATGGTCAGTAAGATCTACCCATTAAAATTTTTGGTCATGTTGTTGTCAACTATCTATCACTTTAATTCAAATGATTAGTAACAATTCGTCCACTTCTCCTTAAGATATTCAAGTGAGGTAGAAGTGCATATAAGTTCTATTTTGTCAAGCCTCCTGAGTTGCTCATTGGAACCTTCTACATAGTTTGACTATGTGCAATTCTGAAAATGCTTTCTTTAAAGTCATTTCCCTTCCAATTTCTATGCAAAATGTGGTTGAGATGTCTAGCACACATTTAGTAGTTATATTTGATAAAGTCTCTTCTGCAGATCTAATTAATCCCTTAAAATTTGATCTTTTTACAAAATAATAAGGAATAATTATAAATATATGAAGATTAAGTTACCATTTTTGATATCATATACGATTATAAGTTCTTCACCATCATCTAATTCCAAACTAAATATTGGTAAATTCATGAATAAACTCTATGAATCAATATTTTCTACCTCCACGATAGCCCATGTTAATTAATACATCCCTACATCTCCATCCCTCCATCTCCATCCCTTTTTACCGTACTCAATAATTGGCATTAAAAAGCAATCATTTACCCCAAAAATAAGTCTCAAATGCGTCCAACCTTTTTTCATGACATCAAAGTAAATGTATAACCTTTGAACTATACAAAAATATAATGAAGAATGATATGAATTTTGTATTACAGAAGAATGAAATGTAATCTCTAATACCTATAAAAAAGAAGTCTCCCAATTACTTGTCAGTTATAACTTCATTATTAAGCTAGAATTATTAATCTTCAAATCATATACATATCCATATACCTTGAAATATTTTAATAATAAAATTTATTACCCTCTATTTTCTAGGTCTTCTCTTTGCTACTCTACACATGCATAAGTAAAAAAATATGTTCAACTTCTTTCAACACTCTATAACCATTTTTGTTGTAGAGATACTAGGTTTCTTAATAATTATATCTTATTGCTTTCATTCTTTTTCAACCTGCTATCATATCTTATTTGCACTGCATAATCCACAACATTGTCTTTGAATTCTTTTACATTTGTGAACTCTATGTCCAATCTCCAATGTGTTACCACACTATTTAGATTATGTCTAATACTTGTACTTGATCTTCCCAATGCTTCACTTAGCTCCTCTCCATTTAGGTATTTATCATTACTAATAAAACTACCACAATCAATTAAATCAATTTTGAATGATGATCATTATGAATTTCTACTTGGAAATCAACTTTTATATGTTCATTAACATGGTCACCAACTTGTTCATCACCCTAATCGCTAACTTGTTCATCACCTCGACCACTAACTTGTTCATCATTTTGGTAACCAATTTATTGTTTAACGTGTTTATTAACATGTTCACCATCAACATACTCCATCCTAACATCAGTATTTCCTTCTTCATCATGATTATCTTCATCCTCCCCAATAACCTCCTCTTCTCTAGTTAGGAACTGATATGTCTTAACTTACATGTCACATACACATTAACTGTTTTATTAATTTTCATTAAGTAATCCCAATACAACTTTTTTTTATTCAATAAATCTCTATGACTCCCTATATTTAAAACATGATACGTTATTAGTATGCTTTTATCTCACATGGTTGCCTATAACTGATATAATAAAGGTAAAAAATTTCAATGATATTTGTCTGCCTTTTAACATACTTCAATTTATGTTCTATTATGAACTTCCCATAATAACATAGCCTTATACCTCCATATTAAGTCATTGTAAACTTGTTCATAATCACTAGAAAATATTAAAAGCATCATAAGGCCATATTATGAAATCTTAATATCAGAGTACATTTCATATAGATTTAACTTATACACCACAAAAGTTAAGGAAAATAATTTGCATCAGGTGTATGTAAATCTAATAAACTCTATGTCATATGGTAAAGTATCAACTTAATGTAAATAAAATTCCATCCTTTATAATTTCTAAAAGAAAATTTCATCCTTTACAAGAGACATCACATCTAATATCTAACAAATAACTTAATTAGAAGGGAAAGGGTGATGATAACGCACTAGCATAAAGTGATACATAATTGGTCTTATTAGCATAACATGAGTGAAATTACGTCATGGAACAACTATTAATTATATGAAATCTCATTATGAAACACTTATTAATCATGTTCAAAACATATGCTTGACGTGCTTCAAATACATATAATATGTTTTAGTGAATAGAATCATAAGTTTGCACTTCTAAATGTACGAGTCATAAAATTATGTCTTAAGTTATGATGGTTGCTCTTGCATTTACCTTAACCAAGTTATCACTTTAAAATCAAGTGTACAACTGATAAGTTTTAGTTATATAATAGACAAAGGCCAAAAGTGCATTTCAAGCCTCCATGTTTACAACAAAATACAACTTGAAACCTAACGCTTCCAAGCATTCAAATTACATCCTGACATTTTCAAAACGTTCAGAACAGACCTTGAGTGGATGGAAAATTTAACAGAGTTAAACATCCATCAATTAAATACTACGTCAATGTTAACATGGTATTAGTTATTATTTTTAACTAGATAGTGGGTCCAACTACCACGTAGCTAAGCGGGGCTTACTTTCTAAACTATAAAAGTGGAGTCCATAACTACAAGAAGACAATAGGAAATAAAGTAAGGGTAGTTGTGGGAAGAAAGATGTAATCACAACTTTATTTAATCTGTCAACTAATACAGAAAATTATATGAAAATGATAGAAGCAGGGGCTGTTATAACACTAATAGGGGCCTTAGGAAATTAAGGTGTTGCAGAGGAAGCAACTGGTTCTTTGGCTTTGATTGTGAGGCAACCAATTGGTGCTGAAGCAACGAGGAGAGAAGACCTAGTTGTGGCTGACATAATAATAATGATGCAATATTAGACACCAAGAGGGAAAGGAAATGATGTTGTTACATTTCTTGATTTGCATAGGAGTGGTAGGGTGGATGCGACAGAGAGGGTTATCAAAGCACCATCATTGGCTGGTTTGCTTCAGACTTTATTGTTCACAAGTATAAAGTGTGCAAGAAGGAAGGCAATATTACTTTTTAGGGTGTTTCAGAGGTGCGAGAATTATGCCTTGCATTTTGATGGATTGGGTGTGGGATATGCATTTATTGGTAACTCTACTACTAATAAAGAGTCGAGCTTAGTTAGGAATGTTTCAATGTCTACGTCCATTTCGGTGCCAATTTTGTAATAGTACTAACCAACCCTATCGAATCTATATTGCTGACAGAGGTCCCCTGGTTTTTGGTTGGACTTGTAAATTACAAATTTTTTCATGGAAAAGGTGATGGAAAGGATACAAATTGACATTAAAAAAATACCACATTTGTGTCTTCTTAATCTATATATAAAGACAATTTGAGCTCTTAAGCCCTCACTCACCAAAACTTGAAGCCCATGCCTTCCATTTTTTTTAACTTAACTTAATCTAAATAAAAAGGCAAAAATAGTTGCTAACAGGAAATAAGAGACACGGGAAAATTAAGTAGTATTTGGTAATCTTGCTAGGTTATGTTTAAAAATACAACATCCCACTACCATAGAGTATATACCTAAACACCGAAGGACATTCAAGTACCTATCCTATGATCATGGCATGTTAGAGCGAACATAAATCCAACTTAACATAGCATCATCTAACATAATTTAAAAGTCATCAAATTAAAACCATTCCTTGCATTCATTGGCAAAAACTCACACTGAATTCATTGAACAAAAGCTTACACTGTATCCATTAACAAATATTTACAAAACCTTATACAAGTTCTAGGAAGATTACAAAACATAAGCTACAACTCTTCTAATGTTAGCTGACAGACCTCTGAGCCATAACTTAGTCCAAAATGTTCCTCTAATTCAGATTAAGAAACTAAGTCTCCTGTCTCGTACCTGAAAAGCCACGCTGCAATTTTTATGAGTTTTGCGAACTTAATGAGTGAACCATCATTGATGATTTCATGCAAGTTAAATACACAAAATCATATATTTCACATGTATTCAATCAGATCATGAATAATCCGAATACTCACAGTCATGGCAAATCATGATATCATCGCGAATCAGAATAGATATATATCAATACAGATGCATATGAGATCCCAGATTCGTTATTATTGTTGTGACCGAGTGCCTTTCACATACAGATACAGATATTGGCCCATTGGGCTCAGTCAGAACAGAATCACAGAGTATAGCTCTACGTGCAGAAATAGAAATCACGGAGCAAAGCTCTACGTGCAAGCGCTTTCATACTGGCTACTCCGGTCACAACGCCTTTATCTGAGCATGCATTTTATGAAATGCATCAAATACAAAATATGCCATGTACAACAGTCACGTATGATGCACTAATCTCATAATCATCGGACCTAAGTCCGGCATTCAACTTTCGTTGAGAATTCAAAAATCATACAGAGTTTCACTACAATTCAAAACACTTCCAATACATACCCAAATATTAAACTCCTCGGATACTTTATGTCCGAAATTTAAAACACAATCAGTACATATCAAATTCAATTAGTCATTCTCATTTACATACAAGTAGCACTTCCAATGATATTCACATGCATCGAACGCCTCGGACAATTATTGTCCAGAATTCAGTACACAATTCAGTACACATTCGTCAATATCAAATTCAATACCTTAATAAACAAAACAAATCAAGCGAGACCATCTTAGGTTACTTACAGTATGCTCCAATATGATATTGCCTGGATGATCCGACAATGTCTGACTGACGTCCAATGTGCTCCTCTATATCATACAAAACACATTTACATATATCACAATTTTGCACAAATGTATAAATCTTTCTTTATGCATATAAATGTATAAACAATATGCATAACGCATGTTCAATGACAATTTCGAGTATCTTATCGAGATTTTGTCACCATATCATTCAAATCTCAAAACTCTCATTAATAATTTGTACTTAGGGTTTGGACCATAATAAAACAATGTGAAACTAATTTCATAACCCAATTGATCAATTCAGATTTTTTTCTAACAATATACTTTCGGGTCAACTTTACATGATCATTATCATTAGGAAAATAAAATAATTTGGCAATACTTGCTTCTGGAAAGTTGTTCACCTATGTCTTAAGTTTCTAATGACTCTAAGATCATCCAATTTGATTCATTATTTTATGAGTTATGCTCACAATACTACAGACTATGTATATTTGAACTTTTGGCTAGTACATGATCATACCCTCGAATTGTACAACTCATATCTTTCAACTCTGATATCCAAAAATTACAAACTTAGTACCAATTGAAAGCTAAGAGAATGAACTACAACTTTGGTGAAGACATCATTGTCTAATTCAGCCTACATCACTTCAGTTTCTTTGATAACCTCAGTACATAATTTCTTTCTCGATTAGTACTACAACCTCAATCAAGACTCAATTTCAAAACAGATTTTGAAAGTCTTAGAGACAGAATTAAAATTTGACTTCTTCAAGAAACTTGTAGACATATGTCTCTACTTTAATCTAAACCATGAATCACCTCATTTGTACATTTACAGTTTAAGATATTATCAAAATGCCGAAGCATGTTCAACAAAAACAATCATAATCCTATCAATTTTGCAGATTTTTCTTAAGCATATTTCGGGTATGATTTGCATTACCATTTTGACTTCGACAATGGGGTATTTAGGCAACATCTTCTACTAATCAAAAGCAATGTTTTGAAAGTCTAATGACACCAATATCAAGTATTTTAGTTTAGTATCCTGCAAGTTATAATAAAAAATCCACATAATAAAAAATCCACAGACTGTTTTCATATCTCGACAAAACACCAATATTAATTTCAAGCCAAATTTCCAAACTCTTAAGGACATATTTCGAAATTGATTCTTTCATGAAAAATGTAGTTCTATATCTCTAGTTTACTCTAACTTAAACTAGATCTAATTTGGATACTGACAGATCAAGTTATGCCCTAAATACAGATGTATGTTTAGTAAAATACTACATATATCATATTCCAATAACTATAATCCTTCATCTTGTTAATCATATTACCGAATTTGCTTCTTCCTTCACCACCCACACATGCATCAACACCATTTACACATGCTACAATCCACAAGCATGAAAATATACACCATTCATGCATGCATCCATTTAAAACATTAAAACATGCATAAAACTTACTTGTCTTAAGTTTCTCTCACTTCAGCAAAAATTTCCAGAAATGGGGAGAGCAACCAACAGATTTCGGTGTCAGATTACAAAAAAATTTTGTAACAATCAAGACCCTCAAATGGCAGAAGACTCGCAAGGTGTAACGTGGGTAAGCCAATAACACCAAAAATGTAGAAGTTAAGTGTTTAAACGATGGATGAGCAAGAAGGAAGGTGATGTTTTCGGTGGAAACAAAACAAAGGAGCTGTTGAAACTTTCTTACCCAAAACTTGAATAGGTGGCTCCATCCCTCATTGACACATATCCATTGGCATGTCTTACATTTGTCACCCATTTAATTAGCCCATATGTCACTTACTAATTGCTCCACTTATCACATAGTAATTTGTCCAATTGTCAATCCATAATTAGTCCATTTGTCAATTAATTTCTAATACAATTGTCACACTTCTATTTGTCTCTTATTTGTATTTTTTCCTAGTCTTAAATACCTCAATATCACCAAAAATTCTAAAATAATACTAATGGTCTCTAAATAAATTTGTTAACGCAAATAACTCACAATCCACATTTTAATCACATTTATAAATCAATTATACCCAGAAAATGTCAATGAATGTATTTACAATCATATTCATGTACAAAAATGTGCATGTCATATTTAACTAAAGCATGATGTGCATTTCCTAATTTCTCAATATTTTTTTATAAATTACAATTCTAGTCTTAACATGGGTAACGGATGTTACAATGTTTATACCATACAATGTTACCAAAATGAGACAAAAACCAAGAAAAACCAACTTTGTGTGTGCGAGGTAGAGAAGCGGCATGTGGCGGTGGGATATGCGATAGTAAAATATAAGGCAATAAATGACCCATGCGAGAGAAAAATGTCAAGATGAAGCTGTGAAAATTGTCATAGAAGTAATGATACGTAGTAAAAGGAGGGGAGAGGAAGTAGGTTGTTGAATTAGGTACTTCGACGAATATATAATTCCTAATTCATAAACTTGACTCTTTTAATTAGTAAATTCACTAAATAGGGATTTTAATATGTTAATTAACCTCCTAGTTAAAAAATAATAAATAATTAGACATTAATATTGACGTGACATTTAACTGATAGATACTTAACCCCCTCAAGATTTTCGTCCACGTAGGATCTGTTGCGAACATTTTGAAAAAGTTAAGGTTCACTTCAAGTTGTATTCTAAGGTAAATGTTGATGTCTAAAATACACTTTTGATTAATTAAGCTTTTTGTACATGTCAATCTTGTAATATTGTTGCGGCAGGATTTTGTAGTATCTCACGTACATAAAAAGCAAACATGGTTAATAAGAAGGAAGAAATTAATCATCAAGAAGAAGAAATAAATAGTATTTTAAATTTTAACTTGTCTTTTATATGACCATGAGTTCACTATACATAATATTCTATATGGTATCAATTATTGGAACAGTATCTAACCCAAAATTGATCTCCTTGACCACAACTCAGGTGAGAAATTTTCACGTGACTTTTGAAGATTAGGCTGCGATTCAATCATTTTCAACATCTACCAATTGTGTTCTTTTGAAACCAACCCAACTGGAGACGTACAAAACTCAAAATAAACAAGAAGGACCACATCAATAAAGAAACCATGCCATTTATAAAAAAAAGAAAGAGATAATGTGGTGCAAAGACTATACCAAGAAAAATGTTTAACCTAAAATACAAACCAGGGACCTACCACGATGTAATAAAGGGGATGGTATTGCTTGGAGGAGATGATGGACAAATGAACTTCAATCAGAGTCAGAGGGCAAACGAATTTCTGGTGGAGGCATCAATGCATAAGGTAGACAATAAGGGTGTTGATTTTGTTTCCAAAAGTTAACTTAAGGTTTCTAATCAAATTTAACATAATTAAGATTAAGTCAAATTATTATTTTTTAATTTTAATTATGGAAAGAGAATATAATTAGAATTCTTTTACAAATATTTATGTACCGTCTTGGTTTTTTCAATTATATCATTAATCATATAAGATTGTTATATGTTTCATGTAGTGGAAAAATCAATTAGTCAATTCAATTATATTGTTTTATTAGACCGAGTTGTATGTCACAACTATTGCGATAAGAAAAGCAAAAGGTGTTTTCACCATTTTGATTCCTGAAAGTGTTGGGGTCAGTGTTTCGAATTTCATAAACGTTCCGACCGAAAATTGGTATCGATATTGGTGTAGGTGATTCCAATGAAAAATACCGGTTGGTGCCGGCCAATTTAAACGGTACCGGTTGGTATTTAAAATACCGGTCAAATATTAGCTGGTACCGAAAATTTTAAAAAATTGGGAGATTATTTTGCAAAATTTTCAAAATCCCCCCTGCTCTTACCTCTCCTTCCCCCC
>JAOTBA010000003.1:24706748-24717914 GCA_025629845.1 Erythroxylum squamatum | reverse complement strand
TTTCAAATTAATTGTCATTATTATTTATTATTAAGATTTTTGAAAGCATGGTTGATGTAAACAGTAAACTAGTAAAATATACAGTACAACTGTATAATATACCAATATAGACTATTTTGTAATTTTTAAAATTTTAGAAATTATTTAAAATTTTAGAAATTATTTCATAATTTTAAAAAATTTTCCGAAACGGTACCCAGTACCAACCGATACCGGTACAGTTCTGCTCTAGAACTCAATTCGATACCAAACCGACATAGTATTCATAATAACATTGGTTGGGATGCTGAGTGGAATTGGGTAAGTGAAAAGTAAGCAGTACACTTAAACAAATCAAAACAATAAATAAGAGGAAAAGGACTTAATCGTTATTTGAATTTTAGGTTCAGATTCTCTGTATGAATTATAGACATAAAACAACGTTATTTTATGTCTATTTATACATAAAATGACTCCGTTTTAGGGCAGAAATAAGATTAAAGTAGGGTATTTGGGACAAAGGATCTGACGAGAAATACTAGTCATGTTTGAGCAAGCATTCATATAAGAAGCAAGTGTCGACCTTTTTATTACAATATTTGAAACTTGTGATGCAAAGGGTACACCATCTTTGGAGGTGAAAGTCCCCAAATTTCATGTATAAAGTAGAAACTTGTTTGGATTTAAAGAAAAGAAGGGTTGCCAATTGATAAATGAAAGATTCAATTGCGGAGATAGACATTTGCCTTCTACATAATTTGGAAGATGATTTCGTACATCAGAACTTGGCTAAAACGATCTCCCTCATAAAAGCAGTTGGTGCTGCAAAACAGACAAAAAGCAAGAAAATTTATGGCTCTGTCTACTAAATGAAAACACTGCTGAAACAAATGTTAAGTCTCCAAGCTAGTTGTGTTACATTCAACTTTTAATTGGAGTAAATGCATAAAGCAATCTAAAGTAACAATAATTTTTAAACCTCTAATGGTGCTTTCCCGCATTCTGTTCTTCAGCTTTAGTTTTTCTTTTTTTTTGCTTTTCAGTTGAATACCATTGAAAATAATTAATGAAGCCATTTCCGTTGACACTTAGTGATTTATCAGGATGATGATTTTAAAGGAAAAGCTTCTATTCTTACAATTTTAACCATAAAGTAGTATGATTTTAAGGAGTAGACAAATTTCTTATCATGGAACTAGTGGAAATGACTTCATTAATCGGTTACCAGAATAGAAAAAGATCAAACTAAAAGCACTGAAATGAACAAACTTAATAGGAGGATTGAAATATGATCATACCTATTTGCCTTGGAATCTAGGAATGCAGGGGCGACAAGTATTTCGGGGTAGCAAGAATATGGGGATTTGGTTCTATGTTTATGGTGATTGTGTACAGAAGTCAAAGATGGATAAGTATAACTGACATGTTTGGAGAATAATATGCAGTCTTACATAGAACATCTCCCCGGGAATTCAATAGTCAAGTATTAACAATAACAGCATATTTAAATCTTGATTCTGTTTAGGCTCAAAGAAGTAGAGTCCAAAACTAAATACTAGGTATATTCAGGACTGAATGACATAGAGGTTTTCAGGAAAAATGAGAAAGAAATTGGTATGTCAAAGAATACCTTCTTTGCCAGTGAAGAGGGTGAACTGGCCAATAGCCTGTCTGAGGAACATTTCGACTCCACTTACTATGATAGCTCCTGCAGCATCAGCATCTTTTAATAATCTGGTTTTTCTGGGTGTATATACAGCATCAAAAACCAGCTGATAGTCACCCAAGGTTGCCTGAAAAAACGGAAAATAACATTTTAACAACCAAAACTGAACCAAAATTTACTTTTAAATACACAGCAAGTATAAAAGAACCTCAGCAACAGGAATTCTATCTGTATTTGGATGCATTCCTACAGGTGTTGCATTTGCAAGGATGGCTTTATTCTCTGGCTGGAAATGGGCTAAATTTTCAAACGGCTGAGCTTCACCTGAAACAGCCTGAGCAAGAGACTTTGCCCTCTCTTTTTGTATAAACACAAGAAATAACAAGAAAAAATGATTTTAGATGCTCTTTCACTCAATATTTTCCAGTTCATAAACTTACACATTAGAGCTGCATAAAATTTAGAATTAAAAGATATTGTATTTACCAAAATCAATGTCAAATATTAGTACTCGAGCTCCTCTACTTTTAGCACCAAAAGCAAGTGCCCTTCCTGCACCTCCAGCACCAACTAGCACAAATTGTTTCCCATCTAGTGGAGAACTGAAAGATATCGTGCTGTTGTTGTTTCCATGTCCTGTAATATATAGATGAACGATATATATAGCAATATGCAGAATTTGGAGCACACTGATTCCAACCAATTGAAAGAATTTGGAGCACACTGATTCCAGCCAATTGAACATGTTTCAGGTGTACAATGTTTGGAAGTGTTAACATCAGTACCTTTTAAAGCATCCTCAATAGCGGTTATTGAAGCCTCACAGTCTGTATTATAACCTATCAGCTTCCCATCGCTAGGCCTTCTTACGATGGTATTAACAGCACCTATAGACTGATCAAATATGTGTAGTTCATCAGGTTAGAAAATTTTGTCGGTTTTGATCAAAACAGCTTGTTGAGAACAGATCATCCTGGTAATCTAGATAATAAGTGACTAGAAGCTGTGGACAACTTTTGATATGGAATTTAAGTTTAACCTTAGCAAGAGGATGGACTTCATCACAGAACTCAATGACAGCTTCCTTGTATGGGATGCCAACACTACAACCAAAAATGGAGATAATGAGAAAAATCTTAGGACAATCAGAAAAATGAACCAATATTGTGATCTGTGCAACTTGTTAAGAGTGATAGCATCTGATCCAAGCAGTATGTAGCGTAATGTTAAGCATAATCCTGAACAGTAAAGACTTGTTAAGAGTTATAGCATCTGATCCATGCAGTATGCAGCATGACGTTAAGCATAATCTCAAATAGTTATCTAATTTTAAATGAAGACTTGTCAGCGAACTGAATTTATCAAATTATTAAAGAGACCATAAAGTTCAACCAATTCAGCATAGAATTGGTGCTATCCTAAATTCCAAACTGGCCATATTAGTGAATATGAGTACCTATAACCTGCAAAGTCAGGCATTGAATACACACTGAAGAACTCCTTGAGATTATCTACGAACATCGGGACATATAACCCATTATAGTTCACATGTCTAAAGGTGGGATTGTGCAACAAAGGGCCTTTGCTATGGCTAACAGGCTTTGAGATGAGACCAAAAACTTTAGTTTCTGAATTTATGTACTCAATTTTGTAGGCTTCTCTAAAGCTTTGTAAAGTAGGTAGACCAGGAACTGCATTTTCTTCCAAACATCCATAAACTAAGGCCCCTCCAAATTTTGGGCACAATATCTGGCTTATGAGACCTCTTTCCCCTTCAGAGTAAGCAACCATAGGTACCTAAAAGCGAGAGATGAACTGGTTACACATAGTTATCCTCAAAAGCAGAAACATGAAAAAATATATATATATGAATGTATGTATATATATATGTATGCATATATGTATGTATGTAATATATATATATGTATGTATGTATAAAAGCTTCTATGAGTCAATTTTGTGATTGCTTTTATTTCAAGAATCCAATCTCTGTTATCTTTTAATAAATTCCTTGATAGGGTGCTAGCATAGTTGTCACAGCGCATTCTTTCAAATAAATAGCCAAGGTCTTCAATTGTAGAGGATATTTTCATGATTTGAGAGACAACTACAAACTTTGAATTGTGTCATTTTCTATTCACAAAATTCTGTTTCTGTCACAATACCTGAGAATATGAAAGCAAGTGAAAGATTCTTTCCATTTCTGTAATGTCCTTTGCGTTGGAAACAATTTTAATAATATTAGCTCCAATAGATTGCATTCGAGCAACAAGTTGACTGAAATTCTCTTTCGAAGGAGTTATGCCATTCACATAACAGGATACAATAACTTTACCAGTTCCATGCTTTTTTTTAATTGCCCCGATCAGATCACAGGCAACCTGAAAAAGATAGCAAAAAACTCAGATAAGATGTACAAATAAAAAACTACAACCATGAGGTTAAAAGTTGATTCTGAAGCTGATCTTTTGAGAGTAAGCTAAAGGCATCCGTATAGTCAACAAGCTAGTTGTAAGAGATGATGTTATTGCTCCTAGTATAACTATTCTTCCAAATATTTGAAGGCACAGCTACTCTTCTAATGGTGGAAATAGAAAGGATAGGAATCTTCTTTAAGAAAGAATATGGGTACTTTAATCTTATCAAATGGCATCTAATACTATCTAGAAACTGCAGGTCACAGAAACCGAAATATAAACTAAAAAGGGAAAGGTAGAATTCATAAAAAGAGAAGAAGGTGCCTAACAGGTGCACTAAACTATCTATCTATCTATCAAGATACTCTTTCAGAAAATTAGATAAGCCAAAAAATCAGAGATAATCTTGGACAATCTTCTCATGCTTAGACATGCATTTACATATGAGTGCTGAAGTAGAATTCTGAAACTACCTTCACTTCAAAATCAACATAATCAGCTCCCAGTTCATGAGCTAAAAGAAGGGCATTCAGCCTTGACTCTTCATCTCCCTCGTACTGACCACCTTCTGATTTTGGCCTGGTATCACAGAGCATCACCGTGAAATGAATGGAAGCTTGTAATTATTTGCATTGACTAAAAATCTTTGTATACACTGGAATTCATTAATTTGACTTCTCAAGTAAAACGAAAAAGGGGAGAACAGCAATTAACATGAAAATCAAATGCATGCCTTTTGTTTTATTGTTTTTTTTTTTAAGATTTATGGTCTTCAATTGAAGCTTCTGATCATCCTAGGAAGCCATGCTTGATTGTAAGGTTTTGTTCACATCATATAACTATTAGGAAATAGGAATGTGATCTCATCAAGTAGCATAAGAAAATAATTTTTTTAAGGATTTTCCAGAACCATGATCTCGTTAAATTTAATAACATGATTAAATAATTATCACATATGCAACCAACCAATTGGGCATAGGCCATAAATCAACAATAACTGTAATTTTCACTTTCGTATCTGTTTTCCCTATTTTTGAGCAATCATAGCTGCTATGATTCAAGATCGAAGTAAAATTTCCAACTAACTTTCCATGAAATGGTGAAACACACTCCTTTCCCCATCAAGAAACAGAGAAAATGAAAAGTGCATCCGGCCTACCAATATTGAAATGTCAATATTGATAGTTCTTCTCCTTCTCTCTTGGTAATAACAACTTGAAGAAAACAGAACTTGGAGAAATTTCATCTACAAATCAGAAAGTTTGTTATTGGGAAAGCTAAAGCCATGATTGGAAATTTTATATCCTGCATAACCATTGCACAAGGTTACTGTTTCACTGCTAAAAGCATTCAGCGAGTGGGACCTTTTAGTTCACCGTATCCCTACAACCAAGTGACCAACCGACGTTAGTCGTGACTTGACTATGGATTCAAAAAGGTCTCTTCAATCAAGAAGGTGATAAAATTTGGACAATATGTAGTTTGGTCACTGTAGGAAAGTGAAAGAAAATTATTCATGAATTTGACTTGAGCCTTATTTGAAAATATACGTACGAGAACAACGCTAGACAGGGAAACGTAAGATACCATCAAACCTCTAGGAAGAAAGGATATTGCAGCAATAGGAATGGAATGCAAAACTTTACCTGTGAACGATGATAACGGGCAATGGCTTGTTTCTGAGGATAGTCTCGAGGTCTTGGCGAGGCTGGAAGTTCTTAATATAATCCAACCTGACCTCAACAACATCAGCCCCTTGTGCCTTTGCAAGAGACATGCAACTGAGTAATTGCTCCACAGATTCAACCATTAATGGAGCACAAACCAGGGTAGAAGTAGTGATTACTCCAACACGACCCATTGGACCAAATGAACCAATAGTATCTTCGACTGGAATGAATGAAAGAATGAAACAGAAAAAAGAAGGTATGGCAGAAACCAATGGGTTTACAGTAAATGTATATGAATGCAAAAAGCCAGAATCTTTATCTGCAAATCAAGAACACCTCCATTACAGAAAGAACTAGGAAGTAATGGATATGGATTCAGCTACCCCAAAAACAAAAAATGGTTATCAATTCTTTGATGTAGAATGGAGTGAAACACAATTCAAATAGAAAGAGTAGAATGGAGTGAAACACAACTAATGTAGAAAAATATCACATACCAACAACTGGGATAGAACAAACAGAGACAAAGCAACTCTTTTTATATGGCGAAGAGAGGGAATTCAGATAAGGTTTGGTGAGACTTGTGAGTTGGAACAGACCCCATTCGAAGCAAGAACTCAAATTTGTCTCTAAAAAAATGCCAATTTGAGTACGGGAATCTAGCAAAAGAGAAGAAATAGAAATAAAATAATTTCCCTTTATGAAGTGTATTTGCCGAAGGGCATGATGTACGAGGAGTTGGTGAACAATGTCCGATGCTTTAACAATTACAAAGTTTCATGACAGAACAGGTCATGAGGAAAAGTCCAAGAGTTACGTAAGGAGGGTTTATGTTATTATGAAGCCGCCGTTTACTCTGGTTTGGTCAGGTTTGGGGTTTGGTAGGTTGGTGGGCGATGGAGTAGGTGAGAAATGGTATCGCTATATGTGTATTTATGTATAAACATAGTGCATGCAGTGTGATCGTGAGTGCGAGGAGGGCGAAAACATTACTTTTTCAATGTTAATGTACAAAGAAAATAGAAAAAAAGATGCTTGTGCGCAAGTTGAAGTGGTTTGTGGCTCGGATGTCATTTGCGTGTTGGTTTCATTTCATGCAACGAATATGCGATTGGATTGTACTGGTTCACCATTTTGTCGTATTTGAGTTGAGACTGGCCATCAAGCTTGAAAAATTGTTCAGTGGAACTGAAGTATCCTTTTCATGGTAAATAGTTAGGAGAACGTAAGGAATTACATGAAAAGATTGACAAATTACATATCATTTAAGTTGAGCTCTCATCGAATTGACCATTTCTTATATCCACTTTGAAATTTAAAAAAAAAAGGAAAAGGGATTATTTCAGTAACTCAATCCCACAAAAGTAAATCATTAGAGCATTACAAAATGAAATAAAAAAAATTAACTAAAAGCTAGATACCATGACATTATCTTCTAAAGTAACTCAGTTTTGCTCCCAGAATTTACAAATATCGTGTATTATAATTTTTAAAAAAATCCAAACCTAACTGATGTTTATTCAACTGGTGTTATGTACAGAGCTTGATTCATTTTTAGAAGGGGTGACCAAACTGTACAGTCTAACTACCACTGAATCTAGGGCTTCCAAACGGGCAAACTCCTACCGTCCCATTGTTGATATGGATTACCAATAATATGGTAGGAGCTACCATGAACATTCACAGGGGGGTGGCCTGCAGAATCACAATGGACTACCGACGTATTATGATTTGAAGCACCTTGGGACCCAAACGAAGCCTGGCACTGAAAGGGTATAGGATTCTTTCGAGGTTCATTACCTGCAATTCTTTTTCGAGCCTCTCCTGATGACACCTTCCGCTGGCGCTTCTTGCCACTCTGACAAGACTTTTCAGTGCTGGTAGAAGCTGGTGCATTGGTTGGGGAAGGTGTGGCAGGGGCTGCGGAAGACGTAGTGGCTGAAGTTGTAGGGCCAGAGTTCTTATCGTTGTGCTGGAGTGAAACTTCACGACACAGATTTGGTGCTCCTGGTTCAATACTACACTTCAGTTTTTTGAGAGATTCAATACTCTGTCTAAGGCCCATCAATGGAAATTCAAGCTTGTACTCTTCAATGCATCTGATGACAGAATTTACAACACCGATCCTTTCAATAATTGCATCAATCTGTTGATAGAGATGAGGTATTATTATAAGTATATGGAGCAGATACGCTAACAGGATATAAAGAAAAATAAGCATTGAGGAACAAAGTGAGCAGGAGAAAACGTACCCGCTGTGAAATTGGCCTGTTCAGTTTCGGTGGACAAATGGATTTGTATTTAGCTTTGTGGTACTTCAGATAATCCTTTAATAAAAGAACTGGTGGAAACTCTTGAACCCGGTTAAATGCAAAAATAAACCGGATACCCTCTATGTGCTTTTTTTTGCTTATAAGCCTCCCTATAAGACCTGTAACCATATAAATCATTGCCTTTAATTGCCCATACTAGACAAGAATAATTAGAAAATATGAACGAATGCCATAAAACAATAATAGTTCATTTAATCCTAGTACAAGTACACCCTTGATAATTATGAGAACCATTCATGTCAAATGAACCTGAAGTATAGTTATCACATACGGATACATAAAATGAAGCCATGATTAAGGGAATTAAGAAGAGTTCATGTCATATCAGCAAGCCAACTAATTGACCATTCCTAAAACTTCAAGTTGGTAAAACTAATGACTTAAATGAAGCCCAGAAAACTGGTTAATAACATAGAATACACCGATGAGGAGTCCAATTTATCCGTTAAGTTCTCTTTTTAAAAAAATTGCACTCGTAAAAATGCATAAACCTTCAAGGACATAATAGATGTTCGTGTCAGTGGCCAATCACCTAGCATCTTACAAAGGTGAGAAACAGAGTATCAGAGATAGAGATGAATTTTTTTGAGTTAAAAGTTTCCAATTTGGGATTTTGTTCTTCACGATTTAAGACAAAGAGACAACAAGGAAAGAACTATATCAGCTTAGATGATTGACATCATATATATACACAGATAGAAACCAACAACAACACGATTGCTTATCTTCATTGTTAAGTGAAAAAAAACAAAGAACAACACAAATCCATTAAATGATACAGTAATAGACCGCTAGAGAATTAACAGATAACTGAGTATGGTGATGACCAATAACAGGAAGCATACCTGACGCTTTATTTGCAAAACCAAACACACGAACTAAATCAGGAGCCTGAGGGTGATGAGCAACAATCTCCAAATAATCTAAGAGCTCACTGACACCAAAAACAGAGGACAACTGATAAGCACCCAAAACAAGCAAAAATCCCAAAACCTCCACCGAATGCTCCGCACCATGTTCATTCCATTTTGTCATCCAGTCAAGGGCAAGTATCATTGCTTCCTTTGTGACATGAGAATCGATGTTTGGTGAAATCTTCATCAATTGCTCCAACAAAAAGATGCAACTTCTTCGGACAACATATTCTTCAAACTTCACATCTCCGCTCTTCAAACGGGGAGGGTAAAATCCCATCATGGCATCGAGAACAAGCTTAGCAGGGTTCGACGATAATCGGATGAAACTGTTTACTTTTTCCATGAATTTAATATCACCATCCCAATGCTCATTTAAAAACCTTTGCAAGGCTGTTCCATCTATTTCGTTTGTGTTCTGTAACATTCTAAGATTGCCACTAACTGTATGGTCCGTAACATTGTTAACTGCAGAAGTACATACTGACTCAACCTTCACATTTGAAACACATGAATTTTTTTCCTTTGACTCGTGTTTTCTACACTGTTGTTCGAGGTGCAGCTTCTTCACTTCAAAATCATGAATTTGTTCTACAACCTTCTTATATTGCATAAAATTTCCTTGCTGCTCTTCAAGCATCTTGTCCTTTAATTCGATTTCTTTAATTCGGTCAGCAAGTTTCTGTTTTTCCAAATCAGCTTCTTTAAATAATTGTTGAACTTGCTGTTCCTTCATTCCAAGTTCCTTAAGTTTCTCTTCAACCTTGCCATCTTTGAATGCAAGTTCTTTGAATCGTTCCTCAATTTTCATTTCCTTCTTTCCAAGTTCTTCAAACCCTTCCTGGAGTTGTTCATCTCTTAGTTTGACTTCCTTGGACCACTCTTCAAGTTGCTTTCCCTTCAACTCAAATTCTTTACCCTGATCCGCAAGTTTCTGGTTTTCCAGTTCAGCTTCCTTGAGTAATTGTCGAACCTTCTCTTCCTTAATTCCAAGCTCCTTAAGTTGTTGCTCAACCCTCTTATCCTTAAAAGTAAGTTCTTTCCGCTGCTCCTCAAATTTCATTTCCTTCTCTTCAAACTTTTTCCTAAGTTGTTCATCTTTTAGTGTGGCTTCCTTCGATCGCTCTTCAAGTTGCTTCTCCTTCAACTCAATCTCCTTTAATCCCTCCTCAACCACCCTATTTTTCATTTCAAATTCCTGAAACAGTTCTTTGAATTTCTTGTCAACAAGAGTCTGTTCACATTGCTTCTCTTTTGCTTCAATCTCCCTCAATCTCTCAGCAACCACTTCCTCGCTTCTCATAACTTCACTGGCTCTTTCTTCTAGAGAATTACTCAAGGATTTCAACTTATTTTCTGTTTCTCCAAGCTCCAGCAACTGTTCTCGAATTTGTTTCTCCTTGAATTCAAGTCCTTTTGCTCGTTCTTCAACCTTCTTTTCTTTCGCAGCAAGTTCTTTGTACTTCTCCTCACATTTCTTCTCGTCCAAGCCAAGTTGCTTAAATCGCGTTCTATATCGCTCATCTTTCAACCTGAATTCTTTGGACTGCTCTTCAACTTGCTTCTCCTTCAATTTTTGATCATTGTATAATCGGTCACATTGTTTCTCTTTCAAATCAAGCCCTCTCAACCTCAGATCAATATCTCTCTCACGAGCCCGAAGTTTACTAGCTCTTTCCTCTAAAGATGTTTCATAGAAAGCTAACTTCTCTCCTCTGTCTCTCATCTCCACCAACCTTTCTTGAATTTGGTTGTCCATCAATTGTATCCCCCTAATCCTTTCCTCAACCTCTTCATCTTTCAAAATGAATTCCTTGCATTTGCCCTCAAATATCTTTTCATTGAATTCAAGCTCTTTAAACCTCGCTACACATCGCTCTTCTTTCAACTTGATTTCCTCGAATCGCTCTTGAACCTGCTTCTCCTTCAGTTTCAATTCAGAGAAAGCACGCTCATGTTGTTTTTTTTCGGCTTCAACCTCCTTGAGTCTATTTGCAGCAGCTTCCTCCGTAACCCTAACACTATGGCCTCGCTCGTCAATAGAACAATTGAGCAATTCCAATCTCTCCTCTCTCTCCCCGAGCTCTCTCAACTGTTGCTGAATCTTTTTCTCTTTCGACTCAATTTCTTTAATTTGCTCCTCAAATCTCTTCTCCTTCAATTCAAAATCCCTCATCCTTGTCCTAA
>JAOTBA010000003.1:24677169-24702807 GCA_025629845.1 Erythroxylum squamatum | reverse complement strand
GGTTTTAAGAAATGGAGTTCATTAATTAAAACCTTGGACCTAAAGAGTCCTTTAGGGTTGATCATTTGAACACTTAGAGGAATACACTCCCTGATAATTTGATTTGAACCGTGATAGCCTAAGCTCGTTTTCAAGAGGACTTTATCTAACTTGATCATAGTTTGAACTGTTGTTTATTTCAAATTCCCAAAAATCCAAAAAAATACTTTTTACAATTTTCTTTAATTTTAGTCACTTTCCTCAATTTTGATCAACATGCAAACCCCCCTTTTTTATCAACTTAAATTGCATTTTTTGATTATAGGCTAGCTTAAACATTTTTTGTCGGTTCTGATTAAGTGAGACGACCCGAGGTTGCATCCTATACTGCAATCCTTGGTATTTATTATTTTTGATTCGATTCCCAAGGGTTGATCTTAGATCAAAACGATAGAGCCGCGATCAGGTGCCTTGATGTGTTTGCTAGTGTTTCAGGGAAAATATTAAAGAACAGAGATAATCGGAGGAAGCAGAGACAATCAACTTTAGTGGATAGCTTCTTCAAATATACTTAATTCCAACTTAACCTCATCCATACACAAATTCACATTCAAATCCATACACAAATCCATATTTCATTAACATCATAAATAAGAGTTTTACAAACTTCAATGGGCATTCCACGCCACAATAGAATATTTCACAAAATCATAAATTACATTAAATACTTGAACTATAATTGCTCAATCTGCAACTACAACCTTGTTTTACATAAATTTACTTCAAATACAAATTATGCATCAATAGAGTGATGCATTGATTCTTTTTCACTCGATCTCTTGCTCTTCACCTGAAGATGGGACAGAAATGGGGATGAGCTTAAAAAGCTCGTGGGTAACAAGTTTATAATGAATAACAAGCAAAACCGATCAAAAAGTTCATTGTCATAGAAAATTCTTATTGAGTTATAAAACACATGTTTCTCCAAAATTCTTGTCAAGTAATCAAAATCACAAACAACACAATTTATGCAATTTTCAACTTATTCACAAATCATAAACACATAAGCACATCATAATGGTTTGCGTAGTCCGTAACAGAGCGTACTAACACAATTCCATGAAATGGTCTTATGTAGCAGTGAACAGAACGTACTATCGCAATCCCATATAATGGTTTTGCGAAGGCGTGAACTTAAGGGAGTTCGTGAAAGAGCTCCATGCCGCTAGTGGGCAGGCGGGAGAAGCCTTTAGACAAGTGCACTTGACTGACAGAACAAACCATCATAAACTCACATAACATGTAATTCATGACTTGAAAATAGATTGCCCTAATAGCAACATTTCGGAAACTTGTTTTTCATGAACATGCAATTTTTCGAAAACCCTTTTCATTTACAATTCCAATTCATCAACAACATTCACATATTAAGCATATAGTAAATTCTCAAATGATTCCAAAGCAATGATGCAATATTTATGAAGTCATTAAAATCATTTTATTCTCTTGATTCAAAAGAAAACATTTATGGCTCATTACTCAAATTATAAACATGAAACCCACCTTTAACTTCCTTGCTTATACTTATTCAAAATGCCTCATCTCTTGCTCCTTTTGCCTCTCTTGATTTCCTTCATCAAAGGTAAAATTTCCATTCAATAGGGATCTAAATTGGACAACCTAAAGAAACATATTCATAAAATTGATCGTAGAAAACTTAAACCCATACCATTCTTAAGCCATAAGAACCAAAATCTCTCTAAAAATCCAACAAGTCAAAAATACTCTTGCTTTAATCCTTCACCAAATGAGGAGTTTCTTGGCTTGAATGGAAGCTCTCATCCTCCTCTTCCTTTTTCCTTCTTGAATCAACTCAAAATCACTCTTGAGAGCCAAGAAAAATCAAACCCTAGCATGGCTTTCTTTCTTTTCCTCTCCTCTTCTCCACCGAAATCTCCTTCTCTCTTCTCTTGGTTTCTTCTCCCAATTTCGTGCTCCTATCTCCTCTTAACAAGCAAGACCACCTTTTATTACAATCATGCCATTAATGAGTGAGAAATGACCCTTATACCCTTCCTTATAAGCCTTGTAACTTAAAAGACAATTTTGCCCCTTATGCAATCTTACCACCTTAATACTATAATTCAATCAACTTATGTCTTATAATCTTACTCACATTAACATGCTAATTAACTCCACAGAAATAAAATAATTAATCTAGCAAGACCTCAAAATTATTTAAATCATGCTTAACTCCTTCAAAAAATCAAGACTGTTTCTAATCATGCAATTGAAGGAATTTGCTAGCACTTCCTTCGAGAAAAATGTTCCTCATTGTCTTAATTTTCTAATGACATCAAAATCATTCAATTTGGTTCCATAGTCCAAAAGTTATACCCAAAACAATTTCAGACTGTTCATATCCAAAAACAATATTCTGTGATCAACTTCCATCCGAAAATTGACATTCTTAGAGACTAAATCAAAACTCGATTTCATCAGACAATTTGTAGCCTTATCTCTCTAGTTTAATCCAAATCAAGAATCATCTAATTTGGATAACTAGAACGAAAATTATGGCTAAAACACTGAAGCATATTCAATGAACATATACATTTTCCAGCTTTTAACTTCCAACATGTCGCACATAACCTATCTTGTACCTAAATCATCTTTGCCATTTCATTGAAAATTCAAGAATTTTCCTTTTTCTCTTCTCATGAATAATAGCCCACAATTTCTCATTTAATAGAAAGGTTCGGGGTCCAACAAAGATCCTACAGCCATCATGGCTACTCTACATCACCAGATGATCTATCATCAATAGAATCATGCTTTGGACCTTAACTTCTCGAATTCCACTTCGGATGCACTATACATGATTGCTGATCATTCCAATGATTAGACTACTATTATTCAGATCCCGAAGCAACTTTCAGTACAGGAGCTTGAAAAGTTGATTCCTATTGAATGAATCACCAACTACCAAAAGGTGTTCCACGCGCCTCATCGACACTTTTTTCATACAACGACTCCTCTGATTATGAGGACTTTGAAAGATGGAAGTGTGAAGTCCATCTATGCACGGCCCAATAAAGATCCAGTTAGACCTTCAACATTCGGGTCAACAATCCTTATGATCCAGTTCGTATCTTCACATACGGAAGGTAAATCTGGTTCTCTTGTTCATTACTTTAAATCTAACGGGGATCTAGTCTATATCAGTCATCATTGTGGACATTTTGTGTGGGACGTCGACTCATCTATGTGTGAACCAAACTGTGAGATTTGTCTCAATCCTAAGTCAGGTAGTGATGATGATGATTGTTATTTAAGAAGGAGAAGGAAGAAGAAAAAGCTTAAATCTCGGTGCTTACCTTCTCGTGAATATCATCCTCTTGGCGATGATACAGGTTCTGACAATTCTAGCTCTTATATAGGTCTAATAAAAGTACAATCTAGACCTAAATCTCTACGAGAGATGTTGAAATCGTCTCCAACATACATATCTACTAATATATCTAGCACATCTAAGCCAGAATTTCCTGTTATGACTCCTACTCCTATACCCTGTATGATGGCAAAACCATACGAGGAAGGATTTCCTACATTAACAAGGAGTACTGATGAATCACAGTGGGTTGTCTATAACCCTTATTTCCGAGCCACAGTAATTACTTCAAAAGGAACACTTGTGTCAAATCCGTCTGATGAAGTTCTTAACTGGCAAACACCCAACACAGTAGCACAGAACAAAGTCCTGAAAAGGATTGATTCTAAACTGGATGGAATCAGTCAACAAAATCATGCCACCCATACAAAAGTCGATACAGTTTCTAAATAGACCCAACAGATGTATCACTCCTACAAAGCTCAGATTCACCGTCTTGATGCTGAACTTCGACAGTCATCTCTACCCATTATATGGGTCCTGACTTCGACTTTAAAATTTGAGAGTTATAAAAGATACAAGGAATTGTGCAACAAATGGAAGCTAATATGCATTCTACACAATCAAGGACAATCTATGGCTCATCCTCTTCGGATTTTCCAAATACTCAGCCAACATATCCATCTCCTATTATTAGAAGTATCCAGAAGAAGCTGACTACTCAAAGGTATTCAAATTTAATTATCTTTTGATTAGACAGTACATATAACCTCAGACAACTCCGGAGAAACCAAAGAGATCAAAGTCAAGGCAAAAATCTAATCATTTGCCTAAACAATGAGTTTCTGAGTCTTCAAAGGTTCCTGAGCCATTAACTTCACATCAACCTGTTGAACCATCTCAAAAGTGGAGTAAGCCGTTACATATTCATACTCCTCCAGAGTCTCCACCGAGAGTACAACCTTCCACCTCTTCTCATGGGAAGGATAAAGCTAAACAGACAGAGTTCCTTACAACTCTGACCACCACTAAATCTCTTGCAGAAGATTCTAGTTCTCAATCAGATCATACAGAAGCTAGTTCTGACGCCTCTGTTAAAACATCTGAAGTTTAAGCAACACCATCTGATGACTCAGGGAATACCTCTGAGTTCCTTGAGTCATCATCTAAACCTATTTTAGAACCATCATCTGATGATTCAGTACACTTTGTTGATCTTACAGAGTTATCCTACGTTTTGATGATGATGCCTTAATATACTGAAGTTGAAGCTGAAATTACTGAAGTAGAATCCACAGGTACTAAACCTTTCAAACCTGAACCTACACCTTAAGCAATACCAACTCAGGCAGCTGCACAACCTACTACAACCAAGCCTACTTCAGGACCTTGGTTTACATTCTATGATCTACCATCGAAGAAATGGAGGGATACAATACATGAATTCGGTGCATGGATTGATCTTCAAATGACCAAACCAAATTATCATCTGCCAGATATTTTGTCTGAATTTACATCTCGTTTCACTGGTACTTTGCGAGAATAGTGGCAAAGTATTAAATCACCTTTAATACATTCAAGTCACAACAGTTAGAGCACTACTTGGCATAATTCACAAAGAATTTATTGGTGATTCTCAGCTCATTGGCAAACAGATCCGTTAGGAGTACTTCGCTATGAAATGTTGTTCTCTTGATAAGCATGACATACAGAAGCATTGCAAACGCATGACAGAAAGGTATTATCTTTTGAATGGATGATGTTAATCTTTGATATACTTTTATATCATCCCTTCCAGATGAAACTCAACCAGAACTACAAAGGACCATCGTTTCTCTACAACGAGACATGTCAATAATATCTCTTAGAGAAATCTATCCGCTTACAATAGCTTCTCTTGATAAGTTATGTGATCAGCTACCTTGTTCAAGAATATCATGAAAGGTGGTCCAGTTCTCAAACAGGCTTGCAAGAAGCCTTATCTTCAGATAAAATGCAAAGATAAAAAGACTTGTGAGTGTCATAGCAAGAAGAAAGCTCATCTTCATCAAGTCTACCCTAGGAGAAAGATCCAAAGAAATAAGGAAGGCTTTAAGCCTTGGAAGCAAACCTTTAAAGGAAGAACGACAGTACTAAACGCATATATATGTGGTTCTTTAAAAAGTCCTCACATCGACAGAAACCAACTCGATATTTTCTCTGTGGACAACCAGGACACTTTACGCGATAATGTCCTCGAGCAACAAAGAAAGACCTCAAGTTATTACAGCAGATCAAATCTATTATGCCAATTCATTCTGATAATGACTTTGAGGAATTAATTGAAGATCAATCTCAAGAGGACGACGACACCAAGTTTTCTAGCTTTGTTTCATCTTCTAATGAAGAATCATCTTAGTCATCTGCCTCTACAGACGATGATTCGCTCTACATGCTATAGCATACTTGTTTGAAAATAGATCATACTCTAGTGCAACGACCTTACGTCCATATACAACTCTTCCAACAAGATAAATATGATAAGCCCATCAAGGCTATTAGATTTATGGATACTGGACCCAGTCGTACAATCATGAAGCCCAATATCTTATCATCTGACATATGGACATCTCATGATGAGTATTTTACTACTGCTGATGGTAATACATTCAAGATTGGGTTGATTACTAAAAGACGAATCGACATTATCTTCTTTCCTCAGTGTATAGTTTGGACTTAAAGTTGCTCCATCACTATTTCAGAAATCCATTACAAAGATCTATGAGCCTATCCTCAGTAGTACATTAATCTACATTGACAATATCTTACTATTTTCAACGACCCATGAGGAACATACGACCCTTTTGCAAAAGTTCTTGGATCTTACGCAACAGTATGAAATTATGCTTTTAGCCTCGAAAAGCATTATTGGCACTACAGAAATTGAATTCTTGGGTATGCAATTCAAAGATGGATTCTACCAACCAGGTCCACACATTGCAAAAGAACTATTGCAATTTCCTGATGAATATTTCATTGTTAAGCAGATACAACAATTCCTTGGAATTGTTAATTACATTTGAGATTTCATACCACACGTGGCTGCTTATACTTCAAGCTTATCTAAGCTTTTGAAAAAGAATCCACCACCTTGGACAAAGGAACAACCAGAAGTTGTCAAGCATCTAAAGTAAATCTATCAGGATCCTCTGTTACTAAAGATTCCTGATAACGAACAACGTGTCTTACAGACTAGTGCTGACATTACAGCTTTATCTACTCTACTCCAACAACATCCTCCATGGCCACCAGATACTTTTCTCACTATAAGTATCATCTTTCTCTTCGACCTAATAGCTTCATAGAGTCTTTTGTTTTTTCACAATTTTGTCATAAAAATCACAAAAACATGACAAACCAACATCTCTTTGCTTTAACAAAGAAGTTTTTTCCTCTATAGCTAGTAATCCTACTAGTGTGTCTGAAGTTGCCTCACTTGCTCATATTAGTTTATTCTATTACTTGCATCAATTTTGAGTGAACATAATTCTCTTGGCAATCCTACTATGTTCAACCTCAAAGCACCCTACCTTAATGTGACTTTCCTTCAAGATCCTATATCTGAAAATTTATTATGGTATCTTTAGGCACTCTCTTCCCTTTATGTTTGTGCTATTACCATATCACCTCTTCAGTTGTATCAAAATCTCTGTGATCTAAACAATGGAAGCTCTTTATTATGGACATTTCTGGAATGATTTCAACCATTAGATCAATGGAAGCATCAATGTTCTATAATCATTCAACAACATCGTCTATGGACTACTTCAACTAGACGACAATCAACACATTGCTTCTTCATTCTCCATTGTCCATACAGAGAAAAACATATTGGTGTTCTTTACATAGAACGTGTCCAGCATTATCACACATCTTTATATTGGTCACAACATCAGGATAACGTGCTTTAATCTTTAAGAGATTTTCTCAAGGAGATTAATTATTTTCCAGATACACCAGTTCTTTCCACTTCTATTAGACCATATCCTGGTGAATTTATCCCTAGTGAACCACAAGCACCAGAAGTTGACATACCTGGTTCTAATAGTCCTAAATATGACACAGAAGAAACAGTCTCAGATATTACAGGACCTTCACAACCATCTAACTCAGCTTCTCAGGATGCTCAAGACCCGAATGAAGATGAGTTAAATCAATTCCTAATGAAGATGATCATTATAGTCCTAATGAAGATGATCATTATAGTCCTAATGAAGATGAGTTAAATCAATTCCTGCATCACCTTTATACACGTGAGCTCAATCCTAGTAAAAAACATAAAACACATCAACAGGATACTGACAGCTTAGATGATCCAAACTCTCCATCCAATCTTTAAACATGACATGAATCAATTCGTGTCAAATAATTTATTGGATTATTTGGATCCTAATGGAACACAAGACAATCATTCCACTGAGACTTTGAAGACATCTACGTGAGCACACCTTTTAAGGCAACTACCGTTGAAGACTTTTGATGAAAGATGGTCCCACAAATCCCATCAAGTCACTATTCAAGATTTCATCTTATTATTGCACTATTTACTTTTTGACTCTTTCAAAGTAGGGTACTATTCACCTTTTGCCTTTTGTAAAAGTAGATTCCTTTTGATAAGGTTAAGTAGCATTATTAATCTTCTTTTCTAAAGTAGTCATCATTGTACTTTAACTTTCTTTTCTAAAGTTGTCATGAGTATGTCTTTAGGTAGATTTACATTTCTGACCTTCGCTTCACCTATAAAAGAAAGGTTTCCTTTCAGTTGTAAGCATGTTTTATTCTAGGCTTGATTCTACTTTTTGTAAGAAGTTTGAAGTTTAATGAAGTTTGATTTCTAAGCCTCTTCTCCTTCCTGAAAGCTTTAAAGACCTGAGTCATATTTCCTATTTTGTCTAAGTGTAGGATGAATATGCTCTACGCTTGCCTCTTTTGAGATCTTGTGTATCAGAAAATCTATGACAACCTGGTATTGTATCTAAACAATTTCCGCTGCTACTAGATTATTTAACGGGGAATGACGAGTAAGAGTATGTAAGAGAAGTAAAGATTCCTAAGAGAAAAGATGAGAGTTGTGCCCGTGAGCCACTAGAGCTAGAGAAGGCTTTGTTGTCTCGTCCATCATACCTGGACCTTACTTAAGGTATACATACTTCCAATTCAACTCTATATTATCGATAGTCTAGTCCAAACGAGTTGTTTTCATCTGTGTGGTGATCAGTTTGGTGTCATAGTTTCCTTGTGTACCATTCGGGGTCCCTGAGTGATATCAAAGCCAGAACTTTTGTTCTTGCCGGGTATATTTCGGTATACTAAGCCCCCTGGTTTTCTAAACCATGATCCTATTAGCAACTTTGCTACAAAGAGTTACTCCATAATGCGTGGTTTAACTTTGGAAACATACCAAACCTTCGCATCTTGTCAGGCAGGTAATATTGAGTCTTGTTCAGAGAAGTGAGTAAGGAGAGAGCCTACAAGAAAGTATGGAAATACTGTCTTCTGACCATGTTCATTTATCTTCAACTTTGTCTATGTTTTCTTTACTTTCTAGTGTAAAGCGTGTGTTATCAAATAAAATTGAAAATCTTGTAGAAATTACTCACGTACCTGTAGAAAATCGTGTGTGTGAGTCTTCTTTACCTTTGTTGAGTTCATACAGTATTTATTCTCGTGATCGTTCTTAGACGAGAAGTACTCAAAGTATTTTGTCTACCACTAG
This sequence comes from Erythroxylum squamatum, assembly GCA_025629845.1. NCBI lineage: Eukaryota > Viridiplantae > Streptophyta > Magnoliopsida > Malpighiales > Erythroxylaceae > Erythroxylum > Erythroxylum squamatum. Next base: position 24,693,682 of record JAOTBA010000003.1, on the reverse strand, counting down.
ACCTCGTGTCAAAGAAATCATCTAGAGTTCCAAATTCGAACAGTGTGGTCTCAAATCTACCACTGCAGAACAATGCGTAAAGCTTGAAATCCCTAAAGAACCGATCTCTTTATGGAGGGAACAAAATCATACACAACTTCATATTGGAGCTATACGACTTGTTCTTACACTTCATGGAAGAAAGGGATACCTGCGAAAGCCAGGATATCTCTTCTAGACACTGCCTATACAACGTACCAAAATGCTCTTATTGGTAATCTACTTACAACGCTCAACAACGGAAGTGTCATCTTGACTAGCTGATTTCAACATCAGGTCGGATGATCCTATTTTATCTGAACGACTACAAGTTCAGATCCAGATCACTGGAGCAGATCAAGATCTTACAGCCATCATGGCTACTCGACATCACCAGATGATCTATCATCTACAGAATCATGCTTTAGACCTTAGCTTTCTAAATTCCACTTCGGATGCTCTTTACATGGTCGTTGATCGTTCTAATGATCAGACTACTATCATTCAGATCCCAAAGCAATTACAAATACAGGAGCTTGAAAAGTTGATGCCTACTGAATGGATCACCAACTATCAGAAAGTGTTTCACGCGCCTCATCGACATTCTTTTCATACGACGACTCCTCCAACTCTGAAGACCTTGAGAGATGGAACTATTAAGTCCGTCATGCACGGCCCAATGAAAATCCATCTGGACCTTCAACATTTGAGACAATCCTTATGATCCAGCCTGTATTTTCTCTTACGGAAGGTAAATCTAGTCGTCCTGTTCATTACTTTAAATCTAACGGAGATCCAGTCTATATTAGTCATCATCGTGGACATTTTGTATGTGACGTCAACCCATTCATGTGTGAACCTGATTGTGAGATCTTTCTCAACCTTGAGTCAGATAGTGATGATAATGATGATCTCTATTCAAGAAGGAGAAGGAAAAAGAAAAAGCCAAAAGCTCACTGTATGCTTTCTCGTGAGTATCATCCTTTTAGAGATGATCCAGATCCAGATGATTCTAGCTCTTGTACAGGTCTAATGATAAAATAATCCAGACCTAAATCTCTACGAGAGATGTTGAAATCATCTACATACAGATCTAAGCCAGAAGTTTCTGTTATTACTTCTACTCCTATACCCAGTATGATGGCAATGCCATATAAGGAAGAATTTCTTTCATTAACCAGGAGTACTGATGATTCACAGAGCGTTGTCTATAACCCTTACATCCGAGCCACAAGAATTATTTCACAAGGAACACTTGTGTCAAATCCATCAGATAAAGTTCTCAACTGCCAAACATCTAACGCAGTAGCACATAACAAAGTTCTGAGAAGGATTGATTCTAAGCTAGATGGAATAAGTCAACAAAATCATGTTACTCATACTAAAGTCGATGCAGTTGCTAAACAGGTACAAAAAATGTATCATTCATACAAAGCTCAGATTCAGTGTCTTAATGATGAACTTCGACAATACATCTTTGCCCATTATATAGGGCCTGATTTCGACCTTTAAGTTTGTGAGATACAAAAGATACAAGGAATTGTGCAACAAATGGAAGCTGATAGGCATTCTGCACAATCAAGGATAATCTATAGCTCATCCTCAACAGATTTTCCCAATACACAGTCAGCATACCCGACTCCCCAGTATCAAAAGTATCTAGAAGAATCTGACTACTCAAAGGTATTAAAATTCAATTATCTTTTGATTAGATAGTGCATACATCCTCAGATAACTCCAGAGAAACTAAAGAAGTCAAAATCAAGGCAAAAATTTGATCATTTGCCTAAACAATGAGTTTCTGAGTCTTCAAAGGTTCATGAGCTATCAACCTCTTATACACCATTTGAACCAGCTCATCAGTGGAGTAAACTGTTACAGATTCATACACCTCCAACGTCTCCACCAAAAGTACATCCTTCCACCTCTTCTCTTAGGAAGGACAAAGCTAAACAGACAGAGTTCTTTGCAACTCTAACTACTAAATCTCTTGCAAAAAATTCAAGTTCTCAATCAGAGGCGTCAGAACCATCTTATTTAATCTCTGTCAAAACATTTGAAGTTTCTGCAACATCATTTGAACTAATCTCTGAGTTACTAGTTTCTGAGTCATCATTTGAACCCATTTGAGAACCATCATCTGATTCTTCAGCACAATTTGCTAACCTTTCAGAATTATCCAATGTTCTGATGACGATGCGTCAATATACTGAAGTTAAACCTGAAATTAGTGAAGTAGAATCCATGGGTACTGAACCTTTCAGACCTGTACCGACACCACAAGCAACACCAGCTCAGCCAGCTGCACAGGCTACAACCAAACCTACTTCAGGACCTTGGTTTACATTCGATGATCTACCCCCGAAGAAATGGAGGGATAGAATACATGAATTCAGTGCATGAATTAATCTTCAAATGACCAGACCTAATTATCATTTGCTAGATATTTTGTCTGAATTCACATTTCGTTTCACTGGTACTTTGCAAGAATGGAGGTAAAGTATTAATGATTATCAACACCTTCGGTACATTCAAGTCACTACAGCTGGAGCACTACTTGCCATAATTCACAAAGAAAATATTGGTGATTTTCAGCTCATTGACAAACAAATCCATCAAGAGTATTTCGCAATGAAATGATGTTCTCTTGATAAGCGTGATATCCAGAAGCATTACCAACGCATGAAGGAAAGGTAATGTCTCTTGAATGAATGGAATGATGTTAATCATCGGTATACTTTTATATCATCCCTTCTAAATGAACTGCAATCAAAACTACAAAGGACTATAGTTTCTCTACAACGAGACATGTCAACAATATCTCTTAGAGAAATCTATCAGCTTGCATTAGCTTCTCTTGATAAGTTATGTGATCAGTATACCTTGTTCAAGAATATCATTAAAGGCGGTCCATTTCTCAAACAGGCTTACAAGAAGCCTTATCTCTAGATCAAATGCAAAGATAAAAGGACTTGTGAGTGTCATAGCAAGAAGAAAGCTCATCTTCATCAAGTCTATCCTAGGAGAAAGTTTCACAGGAAGAAAGAAGGCTATAAGCCTTGGAAGAAATGCTATGAAAGGAAGAACGGCGGTACAAAAAGAAGATTTGTTCAGTTCTTTAAAAGTCCTCATATCAACAGAAGCCTACTCGATGTTTTCTCTGTGGACAACGTAGTCACTTTGCAAATAAATGTCATCACAAAACGAAGAAAGATCTCAAGTTGTTGAAACAGCTCAAATCTATTTTACCAATTCATTCTAACGACTTTAAGGAATTAATTGAGGAACAATCTCAAGAGGACAAAGATACCAAGTTTGCTATCTCTGTATCAACGTTTGAAGAAGAATCATCTCTTTCATCGGCTCTACAGACAATGATTCACTATATATGTTACAGCAGACTTGTTTGAAAATATATCGTACACCAGTATAATGACCTTATATCCAGATCCAACTCTTTCAACAGGACAAATATGATAAACTCATCAAGGTTACTGGGTTTATGGATATTGGATCCAGTCGTACGATCATAAAGCCCAATATCTTATCATTTGGCGCATGGACTTCTTATGAAGAATATTTTACTGCTGCTGATGGTAATTCTTTTAAGATTGAGATAATAAAAAGAAGACGAATCGACATTCACTTCTTTCCTCAGTGTACAGTTTAGACTAAAGTTCTTAAAAACAATCTACCAAGCCCAGACATTCTGATTGGTATGGATACATACAGTAAAGCATCACCTTTGCAGATCTTACCCACAGGCCTCAGGTATTGATCATTATTCAGTCCATACACTGAAATAAAAAATGTGTTTGAACTTACCTAGGTTTCTACACATTATACTGCACTTCGAGATAAACTGTTGGAATATTGTCCAGATTCTCATTCATAGTTTTCTCACCCATATCCTCTGTGAAAAAATGCTAACTTTTTATAAGTCTACCTTTCAAGAAGAACGAGGATATCAATCTTACAAAAGCTACACATCCAGGGATGAACCCTAATGATCTGAAGCTCGCACTTGATGAGTGTGCAATCCTTTTGAAGCAAAGACTCATCAAGCCCACAAAGTCGAATTAGGCTTGTCAAGCATTTCATGTCAACAAACGTTCAGAGTAAAAACGTGGAAAGAAAAGATTAGTCATTGACTACAAACCTCTAAATGCTTTCCTGCAAGATGACAAGTTTCCTATACCAAAGATAAGTATCAAGTACTATTCCTTAAAGAAGTTATCTTCTCAAAGTTTGATCTTAAGGCAAGATTTTAGTAATTGGGTATTCACCCAGGAGAACGACATAAGACTGCATTCTGCATTTTCAATGTACAATACCAATGAACTATTATGTCATTTGAACTTAAAGTCACTCTATCACTGTTTCAGAAATCCATTACAAAGATCTAAGAGCCTATTATCAACATTGTACTGATCTACATTGACGACATCTTACTGTTCTCAAAGACCCATAAAGAACATACGACCCTCCTAAAAAGATTTTTGGATCTCACTCAACAGTATGACATTACGCTTTCGACCTCGAAAAGCATTATTGGCACTACAGAAATTGAATTCTTGGGTATGTAATCAAAGATGGATTCTACCAGCCAGTTCTATACATTGCAAAAGAACTATTGCAATTTTCATATGAATATTTCATTATTAAGCAGATACAACAATTCATTAGAATTGTTAACTATATTTGAGATTTCATACCAAACGTGGATGCTTATACTTCAAGCTTATCCAAGCTTTTAAAAAAGAATCCATCATCTTAGACAAAGGAATAAACAAAAGTTGTCAAGCATCTAAAGCAAATCTGTCAGGATCCTCCACCATTAAAGATTCCTGATAATGGATAACGTGTCTTACAAACTGATGCCAGTGACACACATTGGGGTGTTGTTCTCCTGGAAGAACTCAATGATAAAAGGCATTATTGTGGACATGCAAGTGGCTCATTCAGTCCCTCTGAATGTCACTATCATATTAGTTATAAGGAGATTCTTACAGTAAAACGAGGTATTGAAAAATTCGCTTTCCACCTCACTCCTTATCATTTTATCATTGAAATAGATAACACCTCATTTCTGAAAATCCTTGACCAATCCAAGAAAAAGTTTCCTAATAGTCAGTTGTTTCATTGCCATGAATGGTTTTCCTTCTATAAATACATCATTTGACACATTAAAGGTCACAAAAACACACTTGCTAATTATCTCTCTAGACCTTCAAAACCTTTTTTGTTTTTCTCCTCTTCAATCAAAATTCCCATTTCATTATACTGGTTGATGGAATTTCCTCAGTTTGCTAAATATAAAAAGGAGTTTCCTCCTCTATTTACTACTCCTCCAACTATTGTATCAGAACTTTATCCTCTTTTACATTAGAGTTTGTTTTACTATTTACATCTGACTCTTCTGAAGCATGACATCCTCCCAATTCCTGCATTCTTTGATCCTACTAATCCGTACAAAATGGTGTATCATAGTTATGATACTAATGATGAATACACTCAGTGGCACCTCTGGGCCATGTTAGCCCTCTATGCCTGCTCAGTTGCCTTTTCACCTCTACATCTTTATCGTCACCTTTTTGATCCAACAAATTTCAAGTCTCTTTTGTGGACATTTCTTGAGTGGTTTCAACCTCTTTGCAAATGAAGAATTGATATATTCCCTAGTCTTGACACATCGTCGCTTATGGGATTCCTCTGTGGGCAATCGAGAAATTTATGTCATTTATCTAATTCATCGTCCATATATTATGAGCGATTCTGGTCAGCTTTGCACATTTAATCATGTTCAGCAATGGAGAACTTCTACCTCTTGGTCTATTGATCAAACACGTTTTCTAGAAGATTTATATGCTCTATTAGATAAGTTAAATCAAGCTCAAAATTCTAACTTCTCAACAATTTGCAGATCGCTTGAACCTTATTATGAAGATACTGAACTTCTTGAACCTATTATCACTCCATCAATAAGCCAATGGACTTCTGTTGATAACAATGTGATTCATATTCGAGTCAGTGATATACATTGTCCTATCCAGTCTAGCTCGTTATCCAATCCAATACAATCAAGCCCAGCTCATACATCCAATTCTATTTCTAGCCTATGGCCTTCTGAATGGGCTAATAAAAAAACAATGACCTAATTGAACAAATCGACAGAGAAATGGAATTGACAGACGATCCTGACCTCACTTTATCCCTTTAAAATGAGCACACCTTTTAAGGCAACCACCATTAAAGACTTTTAATGAAAGATGATCCTACAAATCACATCAAGTCACTATTCAAGATTTCATCTTAACATCGCACTATTTACTTTTTAACTTTTGCAAAGTAAGGTACTATTCACCTTTTGCCTTTTGTAAAAGTAGATTCCTTTTGATAAGGTTAGGTAGCATTATTAGTTTTCATTTCTAAAGTAGTCATCATTGTACTTTAGCTTTCTTTTCTAAAGTTGTCATGAGTATGTCTTTAGGTAGATTTACATTTTTGACCTTCTCTTTGCCTATAAAAGCAAGGTTTCCTTTCAGTTGTAAGCATCCTTTATTCTAGGCTTGATTATACTCTTTGTAAGAAGTTTGAAGTTTAATGAAGTTTGTTTTCTAAGCTTCTTCTCCTTCCTAAAAGCTTCAAAGACTTGAGTCATATTTCCTATTTTGTCTAAGTGTAGAATGAGTATGTTCTACACTCGACTCTTCTGAGGAACTTGTGTATCAGAAAATCTATGACAGTCTAGTACTGTATCTAAACAATTTCCACTGCTACTGGATTATTAACGGGGAATGACAAGTAAGAGTATGTGAGAGAAGTAAGGGTTCCTAAGAAGAAAGATGAGAGTTGTGCCCGTGAGCCAGGATAGCTAAAGAAGGCTTTTTGTCTCGTCCATCATACCTGGACCTTACTTAAGGTATACATACTTCCAATTTGAGTATGTATTGTCGATAGTCTAGTCCAAACGAGTTGTTTTCACCTGTCTGGTGACCAGTTTGGTGTCATAGTTTTCCTGTGTGCCCTTCGGGGTCCCTGAGTGACATGTTGACTGATTCTATCCAGTTTAGAATCAATCATTCTCATAACTTTGTTTTGTATTACTGCGTTAGATGTTTCCCAGTTGAAAACTTCATCTGATGGATTTGATACAAGTGTTCCTTGTGAAGTAATTCCTGCGGCTTGGATGTAAGGGTTATAGACAACCCGTTGTGAATCGTCAGTACTCCTGGTTAATGAAAGAAAGTCTTCCTTGTATGGCTTTGCCATCATACAGGGTATAGGAGTAGGAGGTATAACAGGAACTTCTGGCTTAGATCTGTATGTAGATCTCCATTTAGATGACTTCAACATCTCTCGTAGAGATTTAGGTCTGAATTGTTCTATCATTGGACCTATACAAGAACTAGAATCATCTGGATATGGATTATCACTAAGGGGATGATACTCTCGAGAAAATTTACAGCGAGGTTTGGCTTTTTCTTCTTCCTTCTCCTTCTTGAATAGCGATCATCATCATCTTCACTATCTGACTCAGGGTTGAGACAGATCTCACAGTCTGGTTTGCATATAGATGGGTTGACGTCCCATACAAAATGTCCACGATGATGACTGACATAGACTGGATCTCTGTTAGATTTAAAGTAATGAACAGGAGGACCAGATTTACCTTTTGTATTTGAAAATACGGGCTGGGTTATAAGGATTGTCCCAGATGTTGAAGGTCTAGATGGATCTTCATTGGGTCGTGCATAGATGGACTTAACCACTCAGGGACCTCGAAAGGCACATAGAGAAACTATGACACCAAACTGGTCACCACACAGGTGAAAACAACTCGTTTGGACTAGACTATCGACAATACAGAATTGAATTGGAAGTATGTATATCATAAGTAAGGTTCAGATATGATGGACGAGACAACAAAGCCCTCTCTAGCTCTCCTGGCTCACGGGCACAACTCTCATCTTTCCTCTTAAGAGCCCTTACTTCTTTCACATACTCTTACTCATCATTTCCCATTAAATAATCTAGTAGCAGCGGAAATTGTTTAGCTACAATACTAAACTGTCATAGATTTTCTGATACATAAGATCCTCAGAAGATGCGAGTGTAGAACATATTCATCCTACACCTAGACAAAATAAGAAATATGACTCGGGTCTTTGAAGCTTTTAGGAAGGAGAAGAGGCTTAGAAAACAAACTTCATTAAACCTCAAACTTCTTACAAAGAGTATAATCAAGCCTAGAATAAAGTATGCTTACAACTGAAAAGAAACCTTGCTTTTATAGGCGAAGCGAAGGTCAGAAATGTAAATCTACCTAAAGACATACTCATGACAACTTTAGAAAAGAAAACTAAAGTACAATGATGACTACTTTATAAACGAAGACTAATAATGTTACCTAACCTTATCAAAAAAAATCTACTTTTGTAAAAGGCAAAAGGTTAATAGTACCCTACTTTGCAAAAGTCAAAAAAATAAATAGTGCAATGATAAGATGAAATCTTGAATAGTGACTTGATGTGATTGTGAAACCATCTTTCATCAAAAGTCTTCAACGATAGTTGCCTTAAAAGGTGTGCTCCCATAGATGTCTTCAAAGTCTTAAGTGGAATGATTGTCTTATGTTCCATTAGGATCAAAAATATCCAATAAATTATTTGTCACGAATTGATTCGTGCCATGTTTGAAGATTGGATGGAGAGTTTGGATCATCTGAGCTGTCAGTATCCTGTTGATGTGTTTTACATTTTTTTACTAAGACTGAGCTCACATGTATGAAGGTGATGCATGAATTGGCTTAACTCATCTTCATTAGGACTATAATGATTATCATTTGGATCTTGAGCACTCTGAAAAGCTGAGTTAAATGGTTGTGAAGGTCTTACAATGTTTGAGATTGTTTCTTCTGATTCATACTCAAGACAACCAGGTATGTCAACTTCTGATGCTTCTGGTTCACAGGAATAAATTCACCGAGATATGGTCCAATAGAAGTGGAAAGAACTGGTGTACCTGGAAAATGATTAATCTCCTTAAGAAAATCTCTCAAAGATTGAAGCACGTTCTCTTAATGTCGTAGCCAATATAAAGATGTGTGATAATGCTGGACACGTTCTGTGTAAATAACACCAGTATGTTTTTCTCTGTATAGACGATGGAGAATGAGGAAGCAATGTGTTGATTGTCGTCTAGTTAAAGTAGTCCATAGACGATGTTGTTGAATGATTATAGAACATTGATGATTCCATTGATCTAACGGTTGAAATCATTCCAGAAATGTCCATAATAAAGAGCTTCCATTGCTTAGATTACAGAGATTTTGATACAACTGAAGAAGTAATATGGTAATAGCACAAGCATAAAGGGCAGAGAGTGCCCAGAGATACCATAATGTGTTTTCAGATATAGGATCTTAAAAGAAAGTCACATTAAAGTAGGGTGCTTTAAGGTTGAACATAGTAAGATTACCAAGAGAATTATGTTCACTCTAAAACTGATGCAAGGAATAGAATAAACTAATACCAACAAGTGAGGCAACTTCAAACACACTAGTAGGATTACTAGCTATAGAAGGAGAGTACTTCTTTGTGAAAGCAAAGAGAGGTTGGTTTGCCATGTTTTTGTGATTTTTATGACAAAATTGTGAAAAAAACAAAAGACTCTATAAAGCTATTAGGCCAAAGAGAAAGATGATACTTATAGTGAGAAAAGTATCTGGTGGCCATGAAGGATGTTATTGGAGTAGCGTAAATAAAGCTGTAAGGTCAGCATTAGTCTGAAAGACACATTGTCCGTTATCAGGAATCTTTAGTGGCAGAGGATCTTGACAGATTTGCTTTAGATGCTTGACAGCTTCTGTTTGTTCCTTTGTCCAAGATGGTGGATTCTTTTTCAAAAGCTTAAATAAGCTTAAAGTATAAGCAGCCACATATGGTATGAAATCTCGAATGTAATTAACAATTCCAAGGAATTGTTGTATCTGCTTAACAGTGAGATATTCATTAGGAAATTGCAATAGTTCTTTTGCAATGTATGGACCTCGCTGGTAGAATCCATTTTTGAATTGCATACCCAAGAATTCAATTTCTGTAATGCTAATAATACTTTTCGAGGCCGAAACCATAATGTCATACTGTTAAGTTAGATCCAAAAATCTTTTCAGAAGGGTTGTACGTTCCTTATGGGTCTTTGAGAACAGTAAGATGTTGTCAATGTAAATTAGTGCACTGTTGATGATAGGCTCATAGATCTTTGTAATAGATTTCTGAAATAGTGATGGAACAACTTTAAGTCCAAATGACATAACAATCCATTGGTATTATGCATTGAGAATGCAGAATGCAGTCTTATGTCGTTCTTCTAGGTGAATACCTAATTGCCAAAATCCTGCCTTAAGATCAAACTTTGAGAAGATAACAGCTTCTTTAAAAAATAGTACTTAAGTACTTATCTTTGGTAAAGGAAACTTGTCATCCTGCAGGAAGACATTCAGAGGTTTGTAGTCAATGACTAATATCTTTTTTCACGTTTCTGCTCTGAACATTTATTGACACAGAACACTTGACAAGCTCAATTTGATTTTGTGAGCTCGATAAATCCTTGCTTCAAAAGGATTGCACACTCATCAAGTGCGAACTTCAAGGTTCATCCCTAGATGTGTGGCTTTCATAGGATTGATATCCTCGTTCTTCTTGAAAGGTAAACTTATGAAAAAGTTAGCATTTTTTCATAAAGGATACGGGTGAGTAAACTGTGCATGAGATTACGGACAGTATTCCTACAATTTATCTCAAAGTACAGTGTAACGTGTAGAAACTTAGGTTAGTTCAAACACATTTTTTATTTCACTATATGGATTGAATAATGAACAATGCCTGAGATCTGTGGGTAGGATCTGCAAAGGTGATGCCTTACTGTATGTATCTATACCAATCAGAATGTCTAAGCCTAGTAGATTGCTTTCAAAAACTTTAGTCTAAACTGTACACTGAGGAAATAAGCGAATGTCGATTCGTCTTCTTGTTATCAACCCAATCTTAAAAGAATTATCATCAGCAGCAATAAAATATTCTTCATGAGAAGTCTATGCGTCAGATGATAAGATATTTGGCTTCATAATCGTACGACTGGATTCAATATCCATAAACCCAATAGCCTTGATGAGTTTATCATATTTGTCCTGTTGATAGAGTTGGATATGGACGTAAGGTCGTTGTACTGGTGTACAATCTATTTTCAGACAAGTCTGCTGTAACATGTATAGTAAATCATCGTCTATAGAGGCAGATGAAAGAGATGATTCCTCTTCAGACGTTAATATAGAAGTAGCAAACTTGGTATCTTCGTCCTCTTGAGATTGTTCCTCAATTAATTACTCAAAATCATCATAATGAATTGGTAAATAGATTTGAGTTGTTTCAACAACTTGAGATCTTTCTTCCTTTTGTGATGACATTTATTTGCAAAGTGACCACGTTGTTCACATCGAGTACGCTTCGGTCGAGATGAGGGCTTTTTGAAGAACCGAACAAATCTTCTTTTTGTACCGCCATTCTTTGGAAAGTTAAGGTCCAAAGCATGACGCTGTAGACGATAAATCATCTAATGGCGTAGAGTAGTCATGATGGCTATAAGATCTTGATTTGCTCCAATGATCTGAATCTGAACTTGTAGTCGTTCAGTCAAAGTAGGATCATCCAACCTGGTGTTGAAATCAGGTGTTATGGTCAAGATGACACTTCCGTTGTTAAGTATTATCAACAGGGTACCAATAAGAACATTTTGGTACGTTATATAGGCAGCGTTTAGAAGAGATATCCTGGCTGTCGTAGGTATTTCCTTTATTTCATGAAGTGTAAGAACAAGTCGTATAGCTCTAACATGAAGATTTGTATGATTTTGCTCCCTCCATAAAGAGATCAGTTCTTTAGAGATTTCAAGTTTTACGTATTGTTCTGCAGTGGTAGATTTGAGACCACACTGTTCCAATCTGAAACTCTGGATGATTTCTTTCACACGAGGTCTAGAAATAGACAAAACACTACGAATACTTCTCGTTCAAGAACGATCATGAGAATAAATATTGTACGGACTCAACAAACGTAAAGAAGACTCACAAACACGATTTTTTACAAGTACATGAGTAATTTCTACGAGATTTTCGATTTTGTTTGATAACATACGCTTTACACTAGAAGGTAAAGAAGACATAGAGAAAGTTGAAGATACATGAACAAGGTCGAAAGACAGTGTTTTCATACGACCTAAAGTTGTTCCATCACTGTTTCAGAAATTCATTATAAAGATCTATAAGCCTATCCTCAACAGTGCACTGCCTCTCTGCTTCCTTTTATTGGTGTACAGACAGACCTTATCCCATTCTCCTCCACCAGTAGCCATATCCCATTCCCTTCCATAAACCACATAACCCTTGAAACTCCAATTACCAACCCCTTAAGCTTGGGCATCTTCTACACTATCCAATATATCCATTGACCACCTCAATAATCAATCAAGTGCTCTCCTCCCTTCACCTAAAACTGGTAACGGTATATTGTCATTACCTTCTTCCGTGAAATTTCTATGTCATAAACACTTTACTAGTTCTACAGCTATTCAAGCAAGTATACTTGACACTAACTCTAGATAAATCCACTAGCGCTTCTTCAATCCCAACTATTCTCTCATCCAAGACAGATTTCCCACCCTGTCACAAATGAAAAAAGGAAGCTCTGTGCTGTCGAAACTAGTAACTCAAATTCCAACACAACAATCCCCTCCTAATCTTTCAAACACGTTCACTCATGTACCCACTTTAAGCCCACATCCACCTTCGACTACTGCAAAATTCCCTCCAACCCCAAATCCTAACAAAGCCTAGAATATGGTAGTAAATGATGGAGAACCCTCAGTGAAGTTGAAGCTAATTCCTGAAGTAAAGGACTCCATCATAGTATCACCTCCTGTCGAGATCCTGCATGCTCGAGTAAACAAATGGAAAACAATGTTAGTGGGTTTTTTTATAGATAAAAGACCTACTTTTCCAGTTATTAAAACATAGGCAGAAGCACTTTGGAGCAAATGTGGGCTAGAACAAGTCTTCATAATCGAAGAAGACTACTTCCTATTCAAATTTAGAGATGTTGCAAGTATGACTACTACCATGAAAGTTGGACTATGGCATTGGAGAGAGAAACCATTTTTCTTAAAGAAATCCACACCATGTATGAGACTTGATAGAAACTCACAAAACACAATACTTCTAAGGATATGTTTTCACAGTATTCCACTAGAGTATTGGACAACAATGGGCATAAGCTATTTAGCTGGTGCAAGCAAATGGGAAACTTATAAGGCTGGATGAGAAAACGACAACAATGATGAGGTTAGGTTTTGCAAAAGTGTGTGTATAAATAGATAGAAATGCAGAACTTCCTGCAATACTTTCAGTTCAAAGATTAGGAGAAGAAGGAGATACCAGAACAGCAAAGATTTCAATTACCTATCCCTAGAAACCTAACCAACCTCCGACATAGAAAATCTGAAAGCCAAGAAGTATCACTACCGAAAGAGACCAAATCCCGTTGAAACTAACCCTCAAAGAAATCCACCTATCAACACAAATACACAACATGCAGCTTATGACCTATCTCCAACTCCAACTAGCTCATCACCAAAAATGTTCCAATAACGAGAAACCCCACTACAGAAAATCCCACTTAAGCCAAAACTAAACCAATTTTCATACCTTTACTAATGGCCCCTGAGAACCTAATCTTATGCAAATCTTTTAGCTCAATAAAATTGATCCAGAATACATAATCACCCATACTTCATAATCTAAAACTCTTGAAACTAACCCTCAAAATGACCTGAAACCAAATTCCGAAATACTTTACATTGAGGATATATATCACATAAGGAATGCAGCCCTAGGCAAAATTCAAGAAGAAGATCCAGTAGAAAGTAAAAAAGAAGGAGCTTATTAAGCCATTACACATCATAATCGTAGAATGAAACACAGGCAACATAAATTGGCCCAAAAAACAACAAGCAATGAGAGATTACAACAAAAAGTAAATTCCTAGCATAATAGACTTACTGGAAACTAAGATCAAGGAGCTAACCTTGGATTAAGGACTCAGGTTCTTAGAAGACCAATGGAAAACTCTCTCTAACCACACCTCTTATAGGCTAAGAAGAATAATTGTGGCATATAAACCAAAAATTATTTATGCATTGAGTCATAAGCAATTAGAACAATATCTCCATATGGAGATTCACTCAATGCTATAGCAAATTACCTTTGTATATGTTGCAAATCATGATTTTCAAAGAAACAACTTATGGAGGGATATTGAGGAACTAGCTAAAGACGTTAAACACCCATGGGCTGTATTAGGATGTTTCAATTGCATACTCCATCCTTCAAAAGCCAAAGGTCCAGGAAACAGTGTAGGGAAAATAGATGTTGATCTCAGAAAATGTCTAAGCAATTCAGGATTAGTTTACCTCACTTTTCGAGGAAATTTCTTCACTTGGTCCAATAAGTAGGCATATCCTTATTTCATAAGAAAGACACTGGACAGAGGACTGGTCAATTCTGACTGGATGACAAATTTTTAGAACTCCATCATTTGGTTCAATAATCCTGGTTTTTCTAATCATACCCCTATAGAAGTTAATATGGAGCAGTATGTTAGGAAGTTAAGAACCCCTTTTAGGTTCCTTAACGTATTAACAAAGATGGAGGGCTATGAAAGCATCATCAAGTGAGGCTCGATTAGACCAGTGGATGGATTTGAATCATACAAAATTGATCATCAGATTAAAACTTATCAAGGAAGGCTTGAACAAAGCTTCAAGATGGACATACAACAGGAGGTGGAAAGGGAATTACACGAAATCTATTCTGAACTATATGAAGACCCTAGGAATCAAAATTTGAAAATCAAGGAAAAACCAAATTATTTTCATATCTGACATCCCTCGAAGGTCAAAACTCTCTTTTAAGACAATAAGCCAGGGCAAACTGGTTGAAGGAAGGAGATTAGAATTCAGCATATTTCTTCAAATGCATTCAAAATATAAGAAACACAAACAAAATCTTTGTAATATTGGACTCATATGGATCACAATGTTTAGACCACGAAGCCTTGAAACAAGAAGTTTACAACCATTTCCAATCCTTCTTAGGTTCCTCAACTCCTCCTTCAAGCTCAATGCACCAGCTCTCAAAATTCATCACTCTCTCCTTGAAAAAATCTCAATCAGAATCCCTATTCGTACCAGTCACCACACTGAAATAAAAAGTGTGCCTATTCAGCTTTAGGCCCAACAAATCTCCAGGATCTGATGGACTCAATGCCTTTTTCTTTCAAAAATCCTGGAATCTATTTGGACCCCATATATGTAGTATTGTCGAAGAATTCTTCACCCCAGGCTCACTCCTAAGAGAACTAAACAAGACCTTCCTCTACCTAATACCAAAATGCCCAATTCAACTTCCTTTAAAGATTTCAGACCAGTTTCCTATTGTAACATCCTCTGCAAAATCATCTTTAAAATCCTTGCCCTAAGACTTAAGCCTCTAATGAAATCTCTAATTAATGTTTCTCAATCTGGTTTCATTGCAGGGAGGAGCATAGGAGTTAATATGTTGATTGCACGAGATCTTCGAGGATTACCATACCAACAAAACCATAAAGAGTTGTTCCATTAAGATTGACTTAACAAAAGCTTTTGACTCACTCAATTGAGAGTTTCTTCTTCACACTTTATAGGCTTCTGGATTCCCTACTTAATTCACAAATTAGATCTATCAATGCAAATCTAATCCTTCTTTAATTGTTTTGGTAAATAGGGAGGCTACAAACATATTGAAGGGAGCAAAAGGAGTCATGTAAGGAGAGGCCTTATCTCCATACATGTTTGCATTGACAATGGAGGTGTTAACAAGAATGATAGACCACAATATTTCATAAGGAAGACATTTCAAATTCCATTACAAATGCAAAAGATCTAAATTTATTACTTTGTCATTTGCTGATGATCCTTGCATATGTGTGTGTTGATTCTCAATCTATTTAGATATTTTTAGAATGCCTAGAGGAGTTTGCAGGGATGTTTGGACTGATCCTAAACAAAAAAAAGAGTCAAATCATTATCTCCAGGACCTCAGATCAGTTGGAACAGATAACACAAATCTCAAGAATACAACTACCTAAAGCTACTTTCAAATACCTAAGATGTTAGGAACCTGACCTTAGAATAATAGGATATTACTATATTATTGCAGTATAACTATGGTGTGTACACCACTATCCCAAAGAAATATAGTATTTCTCCTAACCAGAGCAGATAGCTCCTCAGAAGGTTCGATTCCTTCTGTCACTCTTACTCTTTCAAATTTCTGCCTGCCTCTCCCTTCTTCTTGTCCCCCTTTTATAACCATCCTAGGTAACAGATTCTGTTACAACCAAAT
>JAOTBA010000003.1:24600190-24613246 GCA_025629845.1 Erythroxylum squamatum | reverse complement strand
GTTATTTGGACAATGGTTGACCCAAGCCCAATTCTTGTTAGTGGACTCTACACTCTGCCCATATTAAAAATTCAACAATTGTAAGATCTAACTAAGGGATATTTCTTTCTAAATAGAAGTACGTCCTTGATTTAGTAGCTGAAGTTCGCTGACTAGATTGCAAACCAATTGATGTATCAATCATTGTTAATATCGACTTAGGGAGTACCCAAAAGCAAGTTCCAACAGACAAAGATAAATATCAAAGACTAATTGGTAAACTAATCTATTTGTCTCACACGTGACTTGACATCACCTATGCAATAAGCGTGCTTAGTAAATTCATTTTAAGTGAAGATCATAAGAATGAGGTAATCAAAATTCTTCGACACCTAAAATCATCCCCTAAAAAAGGGCTTTTGTTCTCCAAATATAATTATTTAAATATTGAGGGCTACATTTATGTTGATTGGGCAGGGAATATTTCAGAAAGAAAATTCACTTCACGTGATTTTACATTTTTCGGAGGGAACCTAGTTATGTAAAGGAGTAAGAAGCAAAAGGTAGTAGTTATATTGGAACACCCAAAGTACATCAACCTAGAAAATCGCAAGAGATAGCTTCTTCATGCAGCATATGGCAAGGAGTTTAATGTGATAGTTCACCATAAGAAAGTAAAATTCAGAGCAAGGAAGAGAGATCATTTCGGCGGAGAGAAGAGAGTCAAATGAAGACTGCCAAAGTTTCTTTGGAAAGGCATGACACCTAAGCTGCTAGGTGTCTTCAATTAAACATTAACACATGTCTCCAATGCATGATACCCATTTGCCCTCCATGTAAGCTGCCAAATGTCTCCAATATGTCAGGCCATTTGTCACACAATGAATGATGCCACTTGTCCTCATATTATGCTACCAAATGTCACACATTGAATGATGTCAAATGTCAATAATTCATAGGCTTAATCATACTAATTTTTATGTACTAACTTAACTTGTCACTTGACAATTTTTCTAGTCCAAATGTACATTTTAATACCTCAATTTTCTAATGACTATAATTAATTCCGATTCACTAACTATGGTGCATCAATACCAAAATTCAAGTCACATGTCTTTCACTTTCAAATCATAGCACATTTTTAACTCATATCGTACATGTACTTTCATAAATATGTAACATTTCATCTAGGGTATATTATGGGGCCTTACAGATATTCACTATGAAATTCAAACTAGATGGAGAGGTAGACGGATACAAGACAAGATTGGTGGCTCAAGGATATACTCAAATATATGGCGTAGATTATAAGGAGACATTTACTCCAATGGAAAAAATGAACTCAATCAAGGTAGTACTTTCTCTTGCTATAAACCTTGATTGGGAGCTGTACCAAACGGACATAAAAAAATGCTTTCCTAGATTGAAAATTGGAAGAAGAGGTGTTTATGAAGATGCCTCCTGGATTTGATGATGGAACTAACAAGGTGTGCAAACTTAAGAAATCCCTCTACAGATTAAAGCAATATCTAAGTCCTTGGTTCACTAGATTTAGTTCAACATTGAAGTCCTTTGGGTGTACACAAGTACAGGCTAACCACTACTTATTTATCAAACAAGGAAGTGGTGGAAAATGGACTATTCTCATTGTATATGTGGATGATATGGTAATCACGGGCGATGACTAAGAAGAGAAAGGAAGATTAAAGGCCCATTTGAAGAATGAATTCAAAGTTAAAGACCTTGGAACACTTAGGTAATTTCTAGGTATAAAGTAGCCCAAAGCAAGAAAGGAATAATTGTTACTCAAAAGAAATATTTCCTTGACTTGTTAAAGGAAGCTAGGAAAACTGGATATAAGCCTGCAATTACTCCTTTGGAAAGAAATTGGAAGCAAAAAACCAGTAAGAATAAGCATCCAATAGACCGAGGGTAGTACCAGAAGCTGGTAGGAAAATTAATAGATTTGACACTTACAAGGTCTCACATTACTTACAGCATAAGTGTAATAAGTCAATTCATGCATTATCTACTAAAAGGCATCTAGAGGTAGCCAACCGTATACTGAAATGTCTCAAGGGAACTCCAGGTAGAGGAATTCTGTTTAAGAAGACACGAGACATTAAAGGATCACAATTGTTGATTAGGTTAGGTCTGAAGATAGTAAGTCCACAACCAGGTATTGCAAAAAGGTATGGGAAAACCTTATTACATAGAGAAGCCAAAAAAAATTAGTTATGGCAAGAAGCAGTGCTGAAGCAGAGTTTAGGGCAATATCACAAGGAGTATGTGAATTAAATTGGATTAAAAGACTCCAAGACCTAAAATTCTCTAAGACAGGTCCTATAAAGCTATACAGTGACAACAAATCAATAATAAGCATAGTTCATAATCCTGTTTAGCATGATCGAATGAAACATGTCAGAATTGGTAGGAGTTTTATCAAAGATGAAATAGATTCAGAGGGTGTAACTCTCTCCTACGTTCCAACAAGGCATCAAAAAGCTGACATACTCACCAAAGCCATCAAGACCAGGCTTTGATTTCTTAGTTAGCAAGCTGGGAATGATTGATATATATTCACCAGTTTGAGGGGGAGTATTGGAGAATTACGGTGGAGTAATTAGCATTTAATGTGATTAGCTATAATTATTATAAATCTCCTAATTTGTTTCGGATTGATTAGCTATAATAGGTTAGAAATAATTACCTCAATCTTTCCATTCTTACTTTCTAGAATTAGGTAGTTTCAATCTATATATTGTAATATGTATTATAAGTAAAGTAACATGGAGAATTATCCTTTAATCTTGAAAACCAAGTCTCAACTTGGAAAGTGTTAAGCACAATCAAGTCCCCATTTTGGTTTAGCATTGATAATGTACCATTGGAGTATTGGTTCACAAAGGGTTTAAGTCAATTTGCTAGCTTTATTAACACACTAATATGTATGGATGAATCTATTGCTTCTAGGAAGAGGATTGGTTATACCAGACTTTGTATGTGGTAGATTTGAAGCAAAACTAACCTGATATAATTCCTTTAATAAGGCTTAGAATAAATGAGACACTTATTAAGGACTCTATAACAATCTCATACTAATGGAGACCCTCCTTAATTCAATAAACGGGTAATACGCCACAGGTAGGATGTTTGAAAAAGGGAATTTCTCTAAGCTAGTAGGAATTGACTTTACTAAAGAGCTAACAGGTGAGCTTAATATGTAGAACAATTCTTCTCCTTTTCTTAATGAAATAGTAAAGGATCTAAACATAGTCCTTGCTCCTCGTTCCCCTTAGTGAGGAATTGGAGGCAATACTAGTGAAGTGTTAGTAGAAATGAGCATCCTGTTTGCCCCATGTTAACGGTTAGAACCCTAGAATACTGAATATGAGAGATATTATTGAGAAATTAGGAAATGCATTTCATGCTCATACATACACGTGAATTTGATAATTGCACACATTACAATGACTGTACATGCACTCATTTGACATTTATCGGGTATAGTTGATCTTAAATGATTTTTTATGATTATGATGTGAATAGAAAATATTTTGTCTTGATAATTGATTTGGAGAGTATAATTATTGATTTAGAATTTTTGGTGAAATTTTGAAAAATTCCCTAAAATTATGATTATTTTTGGACTAGGAAAAATGTTAAGTGACAAGATAATTGATTTATGATAGTAGAAATAAGTGTCAAATGACAATTGAAATAATTGGCAAATGGTATTGGGATTTGTTGAGAATGTGACATTGAAAATTGGGTGACAATTGGATTAGAAATTGGGTGACAAATGGACTAGAGATTAAATGGTATTACAAGATGTTAGTTTGGTTATTTAAGTGGTAAGTGTCATGACACCCACAAGCAATTGTTACATTTCTTTTTAAACCCACCCCCACGTCATTTACATTTGAAAGACCATCTTTCTTCTTTGTCTTTCACATATTCCATATGCTCTCTTCTTCTTCATCATCTTTTTCATTTTCTTCATTCACGATCATCTCACTCTCATCCTCATCACGTTGGTTTCTTACTTTCCTTCACTTTGTTTCTTCAAGATCTTTGTTATCTCTTCATCTTGTTACTAAAAACATAACCTATTCCTCCTTGAAGAGTTGATGATCATATAAGCTTGGAAAGTTAGGGTTTATGTGATTTTGAAGAAGCTTGGAGTTTTATCAAGTAAGTTATACATTAATCTTCATGGGTTGTCTAAATATGAACTTATGTGATGATAGTTTAAAGCTGAAATGATCATGATAGTGGAGTTAAATATATTTTGTAATGTGGATGAGGAAATAAGCGGGCGTATATCACATTTTTATGTATAGGATGAGTGCAGAAATTTGATGAATATATGTATATGTTGATGTTATGTTTTTATGTTTATGATCAACCATAGTTTATGATTTGTTTATGAATGATATTGAGATGAAATTTAGGTAAGAATGAAGAGGAAATTATGTAAAGTTGAACTATGCATAAGATGGTTTGAATGTAACATATAGGAGTTGAAAATCTGGAAAAGTGAAAGAAGAATTGCTGAAGTATGTTAGCTGTAGTATTTTCATGGAACAAGCATCTGTATTTTAGCCATATATTGAGCTGTTCATATCCAAATGGGATGATTTTAATTTTATATTAAACTAGAGACATGTGATTATAATTTTCATGAAGGAATGAATCTGAATTTTGTCTCTAAGAGTTTCAAATTTTGGCTTGAAGTTGAGTATTGTTTGTTGTCACTGAGTGAGAATAGTCTGTAGTAGTTTGGGTATAACTTACATAATATTGAACCAAAATGCATACTCTTGATGTCGTTAGAAACTTAAGACATATAGGAACATTTGGTTAGAAGAATGTATTGCCTAAATGCCTCATTTTCTATGTCAAAATGGCCAAGAAAAATTGACCCAAAATTCTGTTGGAGAAAAGCTGGAATGATGTTTAAATAAGGGTTCATTAATAGTTGCACGATCGTGCACAAGCATGATCGTGACAGAGAGGTAGATGCACGATCGTGCATAAACATGATCATGACAGAGAGGTAGATGCAGGGTCGTGAACAAGCACAATTGTGATAGGGAAGGATTATTTAGTAGTTGCACAATCATGCACAAACACGATCGTACTGTTGTCTTCTTACCTGACCTTGATGTTTTTGGACTTAATTAAGGTGTGAAATGAACCTAGATGGTTGCTAAAGTAAATGGTTAAGTGATTGATGAGTTTAGGATGTTGATTGACATTAGAATTGAAGAATGGATTGACTTGATATGGATGTATCTCAATTTGGAAATTATGAGTTGTTAATGATGTAAAAGTGTTCTTATGAATAATATGAATTAGATATGAATAAATGAGAATTAGGAAATTATGTGGATGTATAATGCTAGGAAAGGATTGGTAAATGTATGATTGATGAATAGATGATTGATGAACTTAGGATAATCAAGTTTCACAAGATATGAGTTATGAAGAATGATCGTAAGATATGGATTAAGGGAATTTACCCGGAATTGTCATTGAGCATGCATTATTCATATCACATATACATATGTATATGATTGAGTATTCACGAAAAAGTTCAAATTAGTAATGTTTAAATGTATATGTATTGCAAATATAGAAGAGCAATTAGAGCGACAACATCCAGACATTTCTGAGACGTCGAGGCAATAGCTATCTGGAGGATACTGTGATTAACCTAGATGGTCTCACATTGAATTATTGTTTTGTTTAAATTTTGAATTGAATTATTATGTGATGTGAATGTGTTGATTCCAGACATTGAATGTTCGAGACTTTTGATGCATGAATAATATATTGGAAGTGCTCATTGTATATGAATTTGACATAATATGTGATACTCAACTTAATTGTTGAATGTTAGACCAAGGTCTGATGATGAATGTGAATGCAAAAGAAAATTGAGCACAAGTGAATGATTGAATACATATGATGCATTTCACTACATGAATGCATGACAATATAAAGGCAGTTGTGACCAGAGTCGTCAATGAAAAAGAACTTAAAGCTCGGAATAATGAGCCCTTTATCTCTAATAGATAAGGGACAGTTATTAATGAGCCCGGTATTCACAATAGATACGGGACAGTGAAAAAGGCGCTCAGTCACAACAAAGTAATAAATGAAAGTGAGTCTGATGAACATTGCACATACATTTTAATATGCATTGTATGAATGATGAATTGTATGAACTATGATGAATTAATACGGTGAATAAGTGAACCAAGTGTTATATAGTGGCTTTTGATAATTGGTGAAAGATGTGCATTATATGATGACATAAATTATTTGTGAACTTGAAATATGAATTGTATGTGTTATGTGTTATAAGTGAGCCATCGATGATGGATAGCTCACTAAGTTCGCAAAACTCATCAAAATTACAACGTTGACTTTACAGGTACGAGAGAGTTGACTAAGCTTCTAAGACAACTTAGAAGAAATCTAGTACTACTTTTGGATCGAAGAAATGACTCAAAGGTCAGTCAGCTGAGACTGAAGGATTTAGATAGAATTTTGTATAGTTCCCCATTCATGTAGCATGTAGCATATTTTGTAATATAGTTGTAGACTTTAATGGTTCTTGATATTGTATATAAGGACGAAGTATGTAATGCTACAATGTATATTCAGTTTTATGAAATGAAAATGAGGAATTGGGTTTGCAAATAGTATGATATTTATGTTTTAATGATGATGCCATGAGAAGTGACGTGACTGCTCTAACATGTCAGCCTTGTGGGGTACTACTCAGATATTCTCCAGAATGTCGGGTATGTGTCCTATGAGAGTGGGATGTTCCATTCTCAAGAGTTAAATCTCCATAACAAGACACTATAGTTATTCCTCATGATTTAATCAACAATGATGACTTGACTTCTTTAAATTTGGTAGTATCACCTGATCTATAAAAGATCTTTCATAGTGATCCCTATATTTCTTTTCAAAAGAATCATACCTCAATTGTGGAGGAATTCAAGATTTATAATAAAAGGAAATTTGGTAGAAAGCATCGCATTAAGTGCTTAAAGAGCCAAGTGTCTTCGTAATGTCTATTTTGTCTTGGAATGTAAAGGGTATCAACTGTCCCAAAAAGTAATAAATACTCAGACTTTCTTTTAGAAATGAAACCTATATTGGTAGGTGTTTTGGAATCTGAACTTAAGATAAATAAGTGTAGCAAGCTGAAATTTTTGGAGAAGCATTGGTTAACTCTCACCAAACATCAGTTTCATCATAATAGGCGATTAATTATTACTTATGATCCCTACAAGATTGATGTTTCACTAATATTTGCCTCAGTTCAAATTATGCACCTTGCTTTCATTTTAACTCATGACCATACAAACTTTTGTACCTCTTTTATATATGGTTCTAACTTTGCTTTCTGAAGGTGTTATTTAAGGAATAGGAAGAAAGATAGTCTTCCTTCTATTAACTCTTCATGGATCATTCTTGGTGATTTTAATGGCAATCTACATATGTCTGAAGCTGATGGAAATCCTTGTTTAAGAAAATTCAACGGAGAATTCAGAGATCATATAAATGAAATTGAGATCACTGACCTAAAGTTTGAGGGAAACTACTACATTTGGATCAACTAGCAGAATAAAAATTGGCTTACAAGAAGAAACTAATTATGGCATTGGTGAATGAAGAATGAATATTAAAGTTCTCTGAAAGTAAAGCTTCCTCTGGGAACCCTTTGTTCTTTGACCATAGTCCTTTAAACATTCAAGACTTGGCATCTAATTAACCTAGGAAGATCCTTTTTTTGTTTCAACAACTTCTTAATAGAGGTTTAGGGATTTGAACAAGCTATGATAAAAGGACTATCCTCTGATTTCTAAGGGTGAAACTTACATTTGTTTTAGATAACTTAGTGTGGTTAAAAATGAGCTTAAAGTTTTAAACAAAAATCATTTCATCAACACTTAAGAAGTTATCTCAGAAGCTAGGAATAAGCTTTTCCTAATTCAAGAGGAACTCTGTTCTCACCCAGGTGATCTCTCCTTAAAAATGGAAGAAAAAGTAGCTTTAAATGCTTATTCCAAAGTTGATGAATTACACAATCTTCTGGTAAGATAAAGGTCTAGAATTCAATGGCTCAAAAAGGGTGATAAAAAACAATTTTTTTTTCATAAACCCATCAATGCTATGAAAAACTTAAGCATAATCTTTCCTTCTAAATTGAGTGGACTATCTCCAATCTCTTAAGATGAGATCAAACAAAAAGTTTTTGAATATTTTCAAAATACCCTTGACTCTTAATCAAATCCTTTAATTCAAACCACTTTTCAGATGAGGAAGCTATGATCATATGCAAACTTTTCATAAAAGATGTAAAGAGGACAATCTTTGATAGGTAAAGCTCTGGCTCATTTCTTCCTAAAGTCTTGGGCTCCGATTAAAAAAGTAGTGTCAAATGTAGTGCTTGACTTCTATGAGAAAAAGAAAATAGTTAAAAAAGAATAATAAGACATAAATGTTACTCCAAAAATTCTCAATCCTTAGTCCATTTTTAGCTATAGACTTACTTCTTCTATATTATTTCTATATGAAAGTGATTTATAGTTTGATCCTAGTACGTATAGACGATTAGTTGGAAAACTCAGCTATTTAACTATGACTCGTTTCTGTATCTCCTTTGCAATTAGTGTTGTGAGTGGATTCTCTTCGAGTTTGTCACTGGGATGCATTCATGCGTACGCTTCACTACATTAAGGTAGTCCTTATACAAATAATCATAGACATTATGAGGTTTTTGTTAAGATGCTCATCCCACATCGGTGGGATGAGAAAGAGAGGAGAGGAGTGAAGCCTATAAAATAAGGCTCACTCCTCCCCATTTAATACACCAAAAACAAAGATTCCTCTTTTGTAAACAAATTAGAGGGTTAAGTTTGTAATCCCTATTTTGTTATAGTGAAATTCTTCTCTCTCCGTGGTTTTTACCCTATTGGGGTTTTCCACGTAAATCTTTTGTGTCATTTAATTTTTTCCTTATTTCCTATATTTCTCCAACAGTTTTAAGGTATTCTGTGGCGTTGATTGAGTTGGATTGCCTGAAGATAGATGTTCCACTTCAAGATATTGTATACTTCTAAGAAACAAATATTTTTTATAAAAGTAATTTAGTTTAGAGGGTTAATATTAGTGAAACATTTTCTTTAAAAAATATAGAAATATGATTAATGCCTATAAAATTATTGTATGATAATCAGGAAACGTTACACATAACATCCAACTTTGTTTGTCAAAAGCAAACTCAGGGGGCGGTTAGTTCATACGGAAAATGAGAATAGAAATGAGAATGAATATAGTAAGGCACGAGAATGGATATAATCATTATAATTATGATGGTTGATTAAGATGAAAGAATGATTACCATTACTATTAATAGTGATTGGTTTGTTAAAAATATTGAGAAATAATTTCTAAAAAGTTTTGAGAAATAAAAATGTGTTAAATTTTTGTTTTATATCAAATTTTAATATATTTAATTGCTAAAAAAGAGAATAATATAATTAATTAACAATATTGTAATTAATTATATTTTAGTTAATTATATTGTAATTAAGTATATTTTAATTAATTATATTGAATTAATTAATTATCTTTTAATTAATTATATTGAATTAATTAATTTTATTAATTTAAAAAATGTATGTCATAGGCATGACAACTTTTTGTCATGTCGGTGACACTTACTTAGATCCAAGAATGAAACCCATTCCTCTGATATATGAGAGATGTGGACGATTCCCCAAAGTGAGATATGCTCTATAATCATAATATAAAACTAATCACCGGTATTTATTTTATACCCATTGATTCATTCTCAAGCTTATAAACCAAGCACTCCCTAATAATGATATTCAAGATTAACTGACTTTTGAAAAAGGAAATTGTCACATCTATATATTATTAGTTCGGATGATCAATTAGTTGACATATATACCAAATCTTTAATGGGCGCTTGAGTGAAACATATTTGTAACAAAATTTGGTACGTAGAATATCTGAAGCCAACTTGAAAGAGAGTGATATTACGAATATTATTATTATAATCCTTGGTGATACATGTATATATACTAGGACTAAGATAATGATTAAGGTCAAGCCATCTTTTCTTCAATCTGTTTCGATCTCTCTCTTGTAACATACTGAATCGGGCCTTTGGAAATACATCCAAGCTTTACCAACTCCATCTAGCATGGAAAAGCTACTGTTTCATTCATGGATTACGTAACTGGCATCAGAGTAGAATTTGACATTGCACTTGCAATATTTGACATATCTATTATGTGCAATACATGCAAGATTTTTTTGCTAAAGCATTAGTATGGATTCCTTACTGTGTCATAACTGCTAGTTCTGCTTCTCGCACTATGAAGTTGGTCATCCAAGAGAACACTTACGATAAAGGTCAGCAGAACCTGGAGTCAGAAGCAAAAGCTGGTTTACTACGAACAGGTTACAATACAAAAGGTAGGCAGTGCTCCAGGGAAGAACATGCATCAACTTTCAGCACAATGGGTCAGGCGTGCAGTTATTCTGAGGTACCAAATTTTGGTGTTTTACCTAAGAGTTGTGCCTCCATCGAGCTGCCACACCTTGTTGACAAACGGAAACGGAGGAACAGAAGGATTGGGAGGATACATGAATTGCAGTGGATAGGTCGCAACACTAGACATGTCTATCCTAGGACGTTTGATTTTATCCTGCATTGCTCTGAGGTTTCCGACGTAGCTTTCTAGACCCATAATATTTCCAGGAATATTCTGATGCTCGGGGGCAGAACTACCAGCAGCACAGTACTTTTCACCTTGTACCTGCGATCGGATAATGGGGTCAGGGTATGGAATGGACTGTATCCTGCCCATCTTCAGCTTTTCCAACTTAGCAATGCGACTTAAAATGTTGTCTGTTACAAATCTTGTTTGAAGCTCGTAATCAATTATGCATTCCAGTATAGCTCTTAAAGCAGTTAGTTCTTTCTCTGTGGCTTGATGCTGCAACAGAGTCCCAAAAAATTGTAAATTAGGTCATCAGCTCATCATAAAGCAGGCGAGGATGGTGTAGAGATTTGGATCCACATGATAAATGAATAGATAGGACTTGCCTGTGCTTCCTTGGAACTCTTCACAGGGATGGAATCCCAGGCATCTGCTCTTACATTATTAAGGTAAGCAGTCAAGATGTTTTCTGGAGGAAAGTCTTCAAGGAGCCCAAATACACAACTAAATCTAGCAGCTGCTACAAATTGCTTCCCTCGATAAAGATGTCGAATGAATTCTGTAAATGTTAAATCATGAGTAACCTACTGCAACCTTCAGTACAATGGTGAGTTGCAAATTGGCAATTTAAAACTTCCATACTATAAAAACTCCTTGATATTACTTGCAAAAATTTGAATACGTAGATGAATGTAGGTATTTACATGGTGCAAAAGAACAAGTTACTAAGAAATGATACTGAATATGACCAGAGATAAAAGCCTGTGAAACCTATTTTGTTGAATTTAAGAAAACTTTACTCGTTACTCCTACGAAGATAGAGTTCCATAACGAATTGTCAGGAAACTCACGAGGGATCTGATCTCTGAAGCCAAGGGCCACACATAATTCAGGAGCTTGTTTGTGCTGAAGAATGACTCCAGCAAGTCTTATTATCTCATCCATTTTAAAAAGATGCACCAACTGATATGTTCCTAGAAATAGCAAGAAGGCTAAAACCTCCAAAGAGTTCTTGGTATCCAATCTTGTTTTGGCCTTCCAATACATTGCCAGGTTAGTTGCTGCTTCTTTCAACTGAGGACTTAAGTTTGGTGACACCATCATTAACTGCTCCAACAAAAGCACAATGTTCCTCGTAACACTTGAATCAAACCCTGTAATATTGTTCTTCCAGTGATGGGAAAATGATGCTTGCAGCGTAGTCAATACCAACTTTGCTGGGTCTGGTGACACGTGAAGGGCAGCCAAAATTTCATTTGGCGCCAACTCATGATCATCAATGCACTCATTTTGGAGAAATTCTGAACTCATGTTAGCGGCAGCACTAGCTTGAACTTTTCTTGACAAAACAGAGACTGGATTGTTTAGTTCTTGATGTTCCATTTGCTCAATTCTTACTTGCGATGAAAAGATGCTTCCTGAATAAAGTTAAATATGACTGCCTTTAGAGAAGGAAATCAAATTCGATGGTACATTGGAAGTGTAGTATATGCAGATTTCACAGAATTTTAATGAAGAAGCCCTTCTATATCATGTAATAAATTATCTAGGAATACTAGCAGGCAATAGCAAACAGAAGGCAATATTGTACCTAAACTTATCTGATAAACAATTGGGTTATATAAATTTAATTCATCCTATTATTTTCAAGTTGTACTGCTTGTCTGAAGACTTAACCTGAAAAATTCTCCTGGAGCTTCATCTCCAATTCCTTGCAGCGCTCATCCACTAATTCTTTTATTGAATCAATCTGCTGCTCTTTTGATTCAAACACCTTGACGTGTTCTTCCAACTGCCTCTCTGTCATTTCAAAGTTCTCCAAACGCTCTTGTAACATCTTGTTGAGAGAATCAAAATGTTTTTCCTTGTCTTCAAGCATCTTTTCCAACTTTTGGAATGTAATTAGAATTGAATCTAGTTGCGTCCTTTTGCATTCAACGAAGCATAAGAATTCTTTCCGATTTTTTCTCGCCATGTCAAGATTTTTCTTGTTAGAGTTAAGCTCCTGGGAACATCTCATAATCGATTCTTGAACTGAAGCTTTTTCTTCCCTCATTGTCTTCAGCTCTCTACCACATTCTTCAATAGATATCTGGACCGACTTCAATTGATCCTCCTTCAACTTTAGCTCTTCATTGGATGATCTAATAGCATTGAACTCCCTCTTTTTCATCTCAATATCACATCTATATGATTTCAACGTTTCCTTCATTACATTGAGCATCGTTTCTTTTGACTCAAGTTCTTTATCACACTTCATTCTCTGCTTTTGGACCAAATCCAACTTCTTCTTCAG
>JAOTBA010000003.1:24562168-24581384 GCA_025629845.1 Erythroxylum squamatum | reverse complement strand
TAGCTTGCTCTTCTTTCTTTCCCTAAACTCACGAAACTCTCTCCCTTCTTTCTTCAATTTCGTTTTTCTCTCTCTTCTAAAAGTAAGACACCCCATTTCCTTCTCTTTTACACCATTAATGATTACATAAAGTCCCTTTTGTCCTTACTTTAGTGCCTTAGGGTTTTTAAACTCAAGTGACTTGCCAAAATTAGCCTTACACTCTCCCACTACTCTAATAGTTCAAAACCCTTAGCGTATGTCATAAAATCTAACCCACACTAACATGTTAATCAATTCTAGCATAAATAATCTAGCAAGACCCCAAAACTTGTCTCATCATGCTTATAATAATAACAAAAAAAAATTCAGGGGCCAACACTAAACTAGTTTCCTTTTTACTTATCATCTAAGTTAGTGTTTGCAGTTGAGGTTTCTTACTTTAGCTCTCAATTATCACCTTGATGATAAACTTTAAACATATTTTATCTTCAATCATCACAAATACTAGAGGGGATTGCCTGTGTAACAAGGCTAATTTTTTATCTGTCTGACATCCTCTTTGATTCATACAAAAATGTCATATAAAGTAAACATATTTTAGAATCAATAATAAGTAATGCTTAGTAAACATTGTCAACTCATATTTATATTTATACATGAAAATATATTGAATGAACATATATAGGGAAATATTAATCAATTACATTTTAGTATCTACATAATCCTAGTAACTTCATATGCCCAATGTATGTACCTCAAGAAATTGGTTTTTTCATTAGGTCTACCATTATATCTTGTGTAGATATATACTTCATATTCACTTCTCTCATGCAACTATATCTTTCGCATAATTGTACTTGGTATCTATATAATTACTTTTATAATGAAATGTATGATCTTTAATATAAGTTATTGCTACTTGACTATCACAATTGATTGTTATTAGGTTAATCTCGCCTTAAGTGTCTTCCAAACTAACCAAAAATCGACTAATCCAAACGAATTCTTACAATGCTACTGAAAATACTATAAATTTAACTTCTATTGTGGATAAGGTAACACATGATTGTTTCTTACTTTTTCATGATATTGCACTATTGTTAAGTAAGAAAACAAATTTGAAGGTAGATTTTCTCTCATTTAAATCTCCTCCCCAATCTTCATTTGTATACCTTTGTAGATGTAAGTCGTTAACTTGATAGCATAATACATAATTAATAGTAACTTTTAGATACCTCAATATTTTCTTTACTACTTTCCAATTTGTTTATCCTGAATTTAACTTATATTTGTTCACTATTCTAATAGGGTAACAAATATTTAACCTTATATGCATCTTGGTATATATGAGACTTCCAACTATACTGGAATAAGGAAATAATTAATTGTCTTTTTATTCCTTGTTATCATATAACATCTTGAACTTATTAGATAATTATTCTTATCATTGATTAGTTTTTAATGCTGTTATTTTCTTGTCTAATTAATTTTCAACCATATTCATATACTTTATAAACAATTTAATACTTCATAATTGTGAAAAATCAAACAAACATGTCCATATTAAGTATAGTCATCTATAAAAGTGATGAAGTATACAGACCCACTTATTCCCTTAACGTTTACTAAACCACAGATGTCAGAATGAATCAATTGTAGTGGATAAGAAGTTTGTGTTCCATTTCCATATAGCTTTCTTGACATTTGACTAGTTAAATAATGTTCGTAAATAGGTAAATTATGCTTGATGTAAATCACCTAAAAGGCCTATTTTAGCTAATTGACTTATTCGATTTTGACCAATGTGACATAGTTTTGCATACGACAAAGTTTCATCATTATTGGAATTACTAGATGATGTAAACAAGGAATAATTTATGTTATTATTTGAGTAGAAAACATAAAAATAATATCATCCAACATAAATCTATGACCATAATAAATGATTCCAAGATATAAATCCATACCAACATAGTGGTAATTGACATCAAAACAAGACTAATCAACACTAACACAGAAATAAGATTTCATCAAATTTGTAGATTAGGGATCGACCGCCACCCATGTCTAATTTGCAAGTTCTAATCTCTTTGTATAATTATTCTTGAGTTGTCTCGTACAGGAATTTATATTGTTTTAAATGGGATTTTTGGGAATTCAACGAAGGCAACTCAATCATTTGCTATATGGTTGGTTGCTCCAGAGTTTGAAATCTATAAAGGATGTGGTTCAATTAGAAAAACAAAATAAGAGACATTTACATGATAAATGTTCTCTATAATAAGATTGCATTTTTTTGACTCATTATAATTATGAGCCAGGTGACCTTTATTGTCACATTTAAAGTACTTAATTGTCTTCACAGTCTACTTTTTAAAAGGAGTTTTTCCTTTTCCATGCTAGTTCCATTTTTCCTTCTTTAAGTCCTAAGTATAGTAGGTATATTTCTTACTCTTTTTTTCATTTGGGTTTACCATGATGCTTATGTTTCTAACTTAAAGCTCCGTGTTAGCTAGATCCAACTGCATACACCTTGAAGGGTAACTTTGAGGCTTCAAGACATTATTCTTCTAGTATAAGATGACTCATAGCATCTTCCATCATCTTGATGCTCTCACTATGAGTTAGATGCATCTTCATATGCTCCCAACTTCAAGAAAACAAACATATCACAACTTACATTTGCTGCTCATTATGACCAACGTCATATGATTCACTTATCATGTTTGACATATGTCCTAAATGCCTTTGTATTATATGATATAGTCGTTTCTTATATGTGTTTAAATTGATAGTCAGTGACCTCACTTTGGTCACTGAGGTGCCTCTAAAAGGTGCAATTAAAATGGACCATATGTCCTTAATAGTTTCATATTTTTGAAAGTCACACATGATATCATTATCCACATTGCTCAACAATGTAATAGGAGCTAATGAACATCACGATCCCTTTTGTGTTAGACCGTATTGCCTTCCTCAAAAACATTAGTGGTTATGCTTAATGGTTATAGAGTCTCTTGTTCCTCCAAAAAAATTAGATTTTAATACTCAATATTTCACAATTATCGCCATTTAATTTCTCACCCTTATTAAGTTTAACAACAATATTTTTTTTATATAGTAGCCATTATTGGAACACAAAGTTTCTATAGAAAGAAAGAAATAGTATACTTGCACGTCAATGTCATGTGGTACATATATTTAGTGAATGATTGATTTTCAATTGTCTACTTAATTGAAATAGTACGTATGTTCTCAATCAATATTCGTATGAAAACTTAATACCAATCATTATACTCAAGACGAATTGTTTAGTAAAAATTCACATAAGCTATGTTTTGATAATTGAACAATATCAAACTTGACATACATAAATGAACATAACTCATATAATTTAGTACAACTTAGTTCAATACATAATAACAAATCTTACACAGAATAAAGTCAACTAATTCATGTAATAATGCCCTTAAAGCTCGATGTATTATTTTTTAATTATTTCGATTGAAAAAATGTTCAGATATTGAATTTTAATCAAATCTTTTCTTCGAACTTCACTCATAAACATTATTAGTAACCATTTATATGTTCTAAGGATAGGCCAATATAAATTTTAGAGCATGCATAACAATTCACTTTCTGGTTATGGCAATATTGGGACTAAAGCCGTGTATTTCACTTCAGCCTCTACGAAAGCCAAACAATCTCCAACATATAATAAACTCATGTTGCAAAAATCTAAGTGACCTTATCGTAATCGACATTTTCCTAAAAATTAGAAGTCGCTTAAAAAAATACAAAAATCATAAAATAAATTATTTGACTTCCACAATAATAAACTCATGCTCATAATAAAACTATAACTATTTTAGTTTACTCAAAATCACATTTTCAATTATTATTTAACTAATCATATTAAATTATAATTATTTATTTACAAAATTAATTCTAATTATTTATGGAACCAATTAAAATAAATTATGATTTTGATGAAATTCAAAAAATTTTAATTATTATTAAACCAATAATTTTTTAATTTAATATAAACATATTTTTAATTATATATGTTTTTTGAATTAATCAAATTGAATTGTAAAAATTTTAAATTCAATTTCGAACTCATTTTTAATTATTATTCAACTTATGAATTTAATAATTTAAATTCAGTTAGAAACTTATTTCTAATTAAGATTCAACTAATCAATTTTAAATTTATAATATGTTGATAAACTTATAGTTAAGTATTATGAATTTCATCCATATTGTTTTAATACATCTACATTTAGAAACTTATTTATAATAAATTTGATCATGTAATCTAGTGTAATGCAAGCCCAAATTTAGAAAGCATTTGAATCCATTTATCTTTTACTTTTTTACAGCATAAGACACAAAAAAACTAAGCCCATAGTTTGCCTTTGATGGCCCATTCAAATGGGCCCAAATGAATTCTAAACACCAACCCGTAGTCTAAATCTAGAAAACCTAGATACTTAATATTTGAGGCCAAACGTGCAATTTCAACCTCAATTTTTTTGTCAAAATATAACTGACCAAAAGTGTATTTTAAACAATAAGGGTTACACTAGAATCTAAGATGAACCCTAAAATTCTAAAATGTTTAAGTTGAACCACAACATTTATAAAACTTTCAAAATAATCTCGACGAAAATAAAAATTTCGATGAATTAAATGTCACGTCATATACAAGGTAGTTGTTAAAAAATTTTGCATATTAATAGCACCAACTCTTGCTAGGTTACATGTCACAGCTATTTACAAAAGTGATTATTTTATATTTTCCTTCCCTTTTACAACTCCAACAACACAAACTTGGTTCATTGGTTTTAGACCAACTCTCTCGTCCTTTAAGTCCAGCCTTCCACTTTTTCCCCTGCAAAACTCCACGTCCCTTCTCTCTCTCCTCTCTCTTTTGCGTTTTTTTTGCTATTCTTCAATTTTTACCTTGAATGAAGGATCTTCAAAAAAGAATAGCATCGATGAGCAATACTGTTAGAATTATGCCCATGACCTAATCGTTATGTAATAAATTGAACATTTTTTTTGTGATTATTAACTTTGTTTAATAACATGACAAATGATTATATTATCATATTATGTTTATTGTTTTTGATCCTAATATGATAAATCCTTGATTAAATTTATACACTTGTCATCATAATAGAGATTATGATAATGAGAGTCAAGTATTTAGGGTTTAATCTAAAAGTGTTCTTGATTATAAGATCATTAAATAAGGACTTTAGTGATCTGGTTAGATCAATATGTATGTAACCGTATCTATTGGATGGATATTAGTAGATCTCATTTACTAAGTTACATATATAGATGATGCATATGGAGATATGATCATTGAACTGACCAAACTGAGAATTCCCAATGGTTAATATTACCTATGAACTGTCAAGTGGGATATTCTTATAAGGATTTAAATGTATATTTTTCCTTTGACCTGAGATCATCATAGTAATCAATAGGTCACTTATTATGTTTTGATGTCGGACACCTAGTGTGTAAAAATGATAGTTGAATGATCATTGAATATAATTAAGTACCTATCTGATTAGTGGTGAGTCCAGATGGGATCCATCAACTCTAGGTAATGAGTTTGAGCTCTATGTTGTCATTGATCTTAACGGTTGTTTCAAGACCTTGACCAAGGCAATTGAATGAGTGAGGAAAAGGAGTTTCTTAAGTCATTCACCAATCATTAATGATGGATATGTAACATAGTTAGTTATCTTATAGGGTTTGACAGTGAAACCATACCTTAAGATAATCTAGAGTTATAATGATAGAAGGTAATAATACATTATCCTTAACCAGGTTCTGTCTTTGTAAGGTTGTTACTTCACACTATTCGGTCGTTGAGGAGTATTGTTAAGCGTCAACCTTGATTAGTAATTAATTGGATTAATTATTACCAGCTTAGTGATGAGCCTATGTGATCATACACTTACGAGTGTAATATTTCCTATTTATGATTATTTAATTTATTATGAGATAATTTATTAAATAATCTATATGACATTTTATTGCTAGTACAAAAAATATAATTAATATTGAAAATTCTCTTGTACAAAATAAATGAATAAAATAAAATAATTTTATTTCATTTTATAAATAATAATAATAATAATTTAAAAAAAAGGGGGACAAAAGGCGTCAGATTGTAAAAGGCCTCGGTGGTTTTGTTTTTGGTTTTACGTTTAAAACCAAAACCAAAACCAAATGAAGGGTTGCGGTGGTTTTTTTCAAGTATGAAAAAAACGTTACAACAATTAAAAAAAGAAGATAGAGTATATAATAGATATGCTTTCACTTTTCTTTTCTTTTTTTGTATGTTGATATCAACAAGAGAAAAGTTAAAAAAAATTGTTTTCTCTATTTTTGAAAAAAGAAATTTTCAAATTTAATCATAATTATATCAAGTGTTAGAAACGGGACATATTTCTCGAAGTGAAGTGCATAAAAACTTCGTATTTTCAAAATTTACTGTTAATTAATTCTCTTAAATTTTATGTATTTGTTATTTGCCAGTTCTTATTATGAACATGATTATTAAACGCAATAAATAAATTTAAGATTGCAACAACATAATTTTTTCTACTACATATGCAATCCTTTACTCAAAGGAGAAAGAGAACTTTTATTCAGTTTTGAAGAACGTGAAACTACGGTAAGATTATGCATCAAATATGCTAGATGTGTTGATGTTAGCAAGACAAGAATATCAAGATACAAAAGTAATGATGCTTACGTTATCATGCAACACTTATTCCAATTTGTTGTAAGAAAAACACTGCTACAAAAAAAATTACAATTATTTTAAGTAGGCTAGGTGCTTTTTTTCCAAGGAGTATGCAGTAAAGTCATTAAGGCAGAGAATTTTGAGCATCTAGATAAGGAAATTTTGAAATTACTATGTCAACTTGAAACAATTTTTCTACCTTATTTCTTTGACATCTGGTTCATTTACTTGTTCATTTGTCAAAACAAATCTAATATATGGGACTAGTGCATTGCCACTCTATGTACAAGTAAAGATCCTCGAGAATGACAAGAGAAAACTATCAACTAGATCGTACAAATAACACACATTAAAGCTTTAAAAAATGAGATCAGTACGGAGATGGCCAACATCTGTAACATCTCCTAGAATCATACAGGGCTTAGATCCTGATGACGTTTTACACCCATGATGGGTCTAAACGTCATCTTGCGAGAATAACCACTAATGGTGGTTATTCATAAATGACATATAAAAGGCAACGTTTAGAAATGAAAAAAACTAACTCTGTGTATCTTGCTTTCTGGAAAAACGCTGGTTCTTGGTGATCTTCGGCTTGGAGTTTTTCTACAGAAAACAAAGGCAAACTCTGCGTTCTTTAACCGGTGGAATTATATATAGCAGGAATCCAAGTATGTGATTTCTGTTTTCTTTTCCTGAGCATATAACATCAATCCTGAGCAAGTATGTTATACATCTTTATTTCCTCCCTTCTTATTTTTTTTTCCTTAATGTTTGTTTCTAGGTACAATGAGGCCGATTTACTACTCAAGCGTGGTAAAGGAATCGATTACATGTAGACCTTGTTTGTTATGCTTATCAATTTTATTACAATTAGCTTAACATATAATAATTCTAAGAAAAAAAAATTCAATACAAGAAAATTAATCAAGATGACATATTGTAAGTTTGGTTCTTTTGTGATTAAATGAGTTTAGACCATTAGTTATAAGCATTGCTAACTAATAATGATTCTAATTTATGCCAATAATCATGGCGACAGATCCTTACTTTATATAATGATATTTTTGGTAGAATTTTGTCATATATCATCAAGTTATAAGTGAACTCTTTCAAAGTAATTATAATATCTAGCTAAAAAGGGATAAATAACATAGAAATATGTGAATAAGTAATCATAAATAAATTCACTTCATTGGCTTTAACTTAAGTGAAAAGGTTAGAGAGTAATGTTAGTAGTCATTTGAAACAATGACATGACCGCGTATTTAGATAAGAAAAATTCTTATAATTATTTTTGTATAAATTGATTTAATTTAATTTATAATATGTGATATACTATCTCTAATCATTTTAATGTTGATTCATTTATGTTAGAGCCTAAATCTGATTTTAATTCATCTGTAGACTACTTGAGAGAGTCTACTTGTGAGCGAATTATGACTTAGGTAAAGGAAATTGAATAAGGTGCTTAAATGAGACCTACGTAAATATTTTGGTGTTAGAGTGAAAACCTTTTGTGAGATTTTATAGAACTTATGCATTCAAAGGGGTATTAACATAGTTAGATATATGTGTTAACTGACTAGAGAATTGAAGATTACATCTAGAGAGAGTGCAATTTTGGTGTCTAAAAAATCTTTATCGGTCCAATCTAGACATAATCATTTGATTAGATTCTCGTTTGATTACTTATTTTTTCATTTGTTTCCTTAAGTATTGTCAATAGCAACTTTATGCACTCACTGAATATATAGGACAATTATTTGAAATACTAAAGCCCTTTAATAGAACATATGATAAGAGTTTTCTTCAAATGATTTTGGATACGGACTCTTTGGATAATGAATGTACTGAAATTTATTTCGATAATGGGTATGATGAACGATTAAGTGAGGGTGATGGAAGTGAAATAGCTGACAAAATTGCATCTGATAAAAGGAGCAATAATGAAAATGGAGACCCTAATTTTATTCCTTATGAACTCACTGAGACAGAAGATGAGTTGGATGAAAATGAGTTGTGTTCAGATAAAGAAAATGTCGTTGCAAGAAAAAAGGGCAGTATGAAAAAAAAAAGTTCTAGTTATATGGTTGATGATATCATTGATGGTGGTGGTGAATGAAAAGTCAAAATCAAAGTTATTATAGCATTTTTTTTGGTGCAGGGGATAAGAAGAAAAAAAATAAACTAACGCATTAAGAAGGTAATGGACCTTTCATCGTTCTGAAGCAACAATCGCAATCCTGGAATTGGATTGTCCCATAGGACTAAACTCTGACCACTCGATGATCCTATCTTAGCTAGGAAATCTGCACATTGGTTGCTTTCACGAAGGATATGAAAAAGAGAACAAGACCAGTCACGAGCAAGCAAGCTACAAATGTCGCCGATAAGACTAAAATATGGATGAGTAAGCGAGCAGGAGTTATTTATCAAATGGACTGCCTCCTGCGAATCAGATTCCACGAGCACTTTTCGGTGACCATGATCCCAAGCCAAATGTAGTCCATGGCGGATAGCTTGCAACTCAGTATTGAGATTGGTGGCGTGGCCAATAAACCCCGTAAACCCTAGTATCCAATGAGCATGATTATCGCGCATGATACCTCCAAAACTAGCTTCACCAGGATTACCATGGGAGTTGCCATCCACATTGATCTTCACGAACTCAGTCGGAAGGGCACACCAAGAAATCCATTTATCCTCCCTTTGGATGTAATGGTGGAGAGAAGAGGTGTAAGCCATAAGACAGTCCCACACAAGGTTTGTGTGCCACCGAAGTTGTACAATAGTCGATATAGTGTTGCGTTGAATCACCGTCTGGTTCCTGGCACACCAAATAATCCAGATACCAACTAGGAACTTAAGAACACACTCAGGGGATAAGGTCGGATCCAAAGCATACATGTCTATCCAATCATCCATGTTACATTGAAAGAAGGATTCGCCAACATCAGCAATGAGGAAGCGGCAGACTTGAGAGGCCCATATACAGTCCCGAAGAGCGTGAATGACAGATTCTTGCCTCCTCCAACATCGGCAACACATAGGAGATTCGCTCATACCGCAGTTATACCGCAAGAGATTTATAGGAAGACGTTGCCATCGGATCAGCCACAGGAGGAAACGAAATTTCTCAATGACATTATGTTTCCAAATACGCATCCATTTCTTCATAGGATCACATGGATAAGGCACCCTGGTTATAAATTCATAGCTAGACTTCACAGAGTAAACACTATTAGGATTTTCACCCTAAATAAGAACATCAGACATATCGAAAGATTGAGGAATAGGGATTGTTGTAATCATCTTTCCCACCTCACAATGCAATGAAGAGTGAAGGGTGTCTAAATCCCAAGTTTTATTACATGAGATCAAGTCCCTAACTATGAGGTTATAGTCCACCTCATTGATCACAGAAACGTGCTTGACAAGAGGCATTTAACCCACCCATCTATCATACCAAACTGAAACATTTCGGCCATTCCCGATACGCCAACAAAAACCATCCTTTAAATAAGGAATTGCTCGATGAATAGCTTTCCAACATGGAGACGACTGGGTAGGTAAACGAAGATCCAATAATGAAGCATCACGCACGTATTTGCCAAGCAAGGCATCCACAAAAGGCTTGGGTTCCTTTATGATGGACATGAACGAGCAACTAAGGGTATTGATGAAATGGAGTTGTCGTAACTTTAGAACCAAATGACTCTAAAACATTGAGAAGTTCCATAAAAAAGGGGAAAATGAAAGAATTGGGTAGAATCCAAAAGCATATTATATTAGTATGGATTTTGTTAGTGGAATGAAGTTTATTAGTCTATAACAATTCAAAGAAGTTACTCAAACGTATGTTATAATAGGGTGGGTACAATACAAGTGACACAATTTATGCAATTCTGTCACTTGTCATAGAAATAATCAAATATTTCGTACCACTTGACAATGGTGAAAGGAGAAAATCATGCTTCATGAATGAAGCTGATTCTTTTAATTTACTCGTCTCAGAGTTTGATATCATTGATAGAATAACTAGAAAATTACAAGGAAACAATAGAGATTATAAGGAGTACGCGAAACACACTGACATCAGAATCTCATAACTTAATTACTTTTTTCCCAATTGTAATCAACAAAAAGCAGAGTTCACAACAAGTTTTGACTTGCAAGCATTCCATCTGTAACTGCCTAACATAGGACACATAACGCATTTAGAAAGAAAAAGGTTCATAAAATTTGCATTTCTCTTCTTCTAAGCTTTCTTCTCAACCAGCTTCTCAATAAGATCTGCGGCATCTTGAACTGTTCCAATGCTTTGGGCACTGTCCTCTTCCACACTGATACCAAATTCCTCCTCAAGCCCCATCACAATCTCAACCTGGAAAGACATGATCAATCATTTCAGTGGTTGTTCATATAACAAGTAAAATGAATAGCATCGCCAAATTTTTTACAACATAGGATAGCGCCAACTAAGTTACCACGAGTAGCATAATCAAGGAAACATTGAATTCATCAGGAGTATGCTAGTTCTTGCGACAAAAACAATCAATAGCATCAAAAACTATTTTATCAGATAGAGTAAGTACTCAACAAGTTCAATAGCATGCAAAATCAGTGTGGCTTTAATTTAGCTCCAAGTCTCTTATGAGTTATGATAGAGGTTTTAAACAAGAGTTTTTTTGGAATAAACAAACGATTGCATCATAAGTATATAAGATCTAACACTTAAATGAACAATGATCAATTTAGAAGATTGACTCAATCCAAATTTTCCTACATTGAGTTGACTCAATCCAAATTTTCCTACATTGACCCAATCCAAATTTTCCTACAATAATAAGAGCTAGACTGTCTTTTCTTTTTCTTTTGAACTCCCACAAGAAAAACAAGTAGAGAGAATCTTGCAGATTCTCCTTACATCATCAAATAACAAAAATTTTTAACCTAGTCTATGCAGTTCATTACCTATCTTGAAGTTCCCCGTCCTGGAGAAATCTAATTTATACTATGTATTCTTCCCCTACCATCTGAATCATTAGTTATAAACAATCATCTAGGGATAACACTTATAAACCTACTAATTATAAATGGCATCATCTCAAAGCACTCATTGTGCTTAAAGATGTTGCAGGAAATAAATTTAAAATAAATTTGGGAACTTTCAGGTTAAACTTTGGGTACCGTATCAAGAGAATCAGCTCCAAGTGCAGCAAACTTGGAGTCACCAGTAATTTGAGTATCCTCAGGCAACGCTAGCTGTTTCTTCACAATTTTGCACACCTTATCTACTGTTTCTGGCTTGGCCTGCACAACCATATTCAGTTTATGCATCAGTTACTTGGATAAAAGAATATATTTACATGGCACATGGTGCTCAGATTAAAATAAGGAGTGAATCGTCGTCCAAATTGCACTTAAGCTGCTTTGCAACTGCATATTTACCCCATAGTCCATTGGGATTAAAAAAAAATCTGCATGATAGCAATAGTTTTATATAACTTGACATCTTCTAAATCTACAGCCAGCTTAGAAAAAAAATGCAATCAACTAACAGAATGGCTTCACCACATTACATATCCTCATCCAAGAGTCCTATAGATTCTGTTAACAGTGAAAATCGAGAAAATGTGAGAAAAGATGTGTAATAAAAAAGCTTACCGCACAGGAGATCCAAAGGCCAGCAGGAACTGGACGCAAACTGAAAGACATGAAGTTTCTCCCTGGAGTAGAGAGTGAAATTGCCTTCAAGCTAGAGAATCTAGCTGTTCCCTGCTTAGCAAATATAAACACAAATACTTCAGTCAACAGAATACAAAAGAAAGAAGAGAACAACAACAATCTAAACCCAATCAACAGAATAAAACAATCAGCAAAGCAGCCAAGTGATATCCCATTCGAAGCATGCATTTCTCCCATTAAAAACAACGACACGCACTGCAGTCCCATCAAGCCCGTATCAAATTAAACACCAAGTACAACTAAAACACACAATACAGCCCATTAACAAATCTAAAAAGTTACACCTTAACATGCAAAACCTATCATATTGAAAGATCCAAACTTTATTAACAAATCATCATCCGCAGTACTGACTAACACTATTTTTCGATAGCGAATCCAGAAATCATAAAACATCACATTCTACAAGCGAAGCACCATCCAAAATCAAACCAACTTCTAAGACCCTCAGTTAATTATCAATATCGAGCAACGACATAATCAAATCAAGCAAAAGAATTGCCCCTAAAACAGATAAAAAAGATCACATAACAGAACGAACAGATCTATAGAGAGATGAGAATTTACCACAGAGGGACGAGTCTGCATGCAGATGGAAGAACCGGCCGTGGCTGCCATGGAGACGAGACCCTAAGGAGCTTTGGTTGTACAGAGCAAAGAGCGAGGGACGGAGAGAACGAGGCGAGGGAAAATGGGAGTGGTGAGTGCGTTATATAGACAAGTGTGCGTAGAAAGGTTTTGAGGTTTTTGAGATGCAAAAGCCAAAAGAGACAAATGGCGGTGTGTTTTTTGGTTGGCCGATACTAACAAAGCGAGGTAGATGTCAGTTAGGTGGGCCTTTACTAGTGATTCCGCGTGGATGATCTCATTTGTCTAGTGTTGTTTCCTTTCTTGTTGACCGTTTGATCACTAGTACTGGCCACGTTAAACATTTCGGCAAATCAAAATGTCATTTATGTAACCTCAGGAAACAGTTGAGTTTGTAAGGGCTTTCTTGGTTTAAGTGAGATCGCAGGTTCGAATCGCTTTCATGTATGTAATTGCTTAAAACTTGATGTCAGAGTTTACTTTCCACAAGGAACATATTCGACTCAAACGAAAATTTGTCTAAGAATAGATGGCTTAAAGATATCTTCATGTAAGTGGAACCTTCCTAAAATAAAAACTCGTGAGAAACTAAAAGAAAAGTTCTTTATGTTAACAGTTTAAAGTCACGATCAAAATTAAGATGTATTTCAGTCTCATTTACAAAAGGAAAGGGCGAGATCATTATGTTAACATTTTTTAGTACCTATTAATTTTAGTTCTATTAAAAGATATTTAAAATATCCTTCGTTCCCCACATTAAAACAAAAATTAAAAATCAAAAATCAAACGGCTTACTAATCCCCACCTAAGTAGAAAAGTTGGGATCTTTCAAAAAAATGAATTTCCGTTCCAAAAGTGCATAACTACATAGATAAGTTTAAATTAACTTGTCAATTTGGGATCCAATTTGGTTCTTTTCGTTACCATAACATTGCAGGACCATAAGCTTCTGTTTCAATCAATTCACTTCTTTTGTAACATGGACGTACAATGTTAATGAAATTTTTGTTACATTTATAAGAATTTTATATAAATATAGGAATGAGATTTAATAAGATATAATAAAAATATTATGACCGAAATGCCGGGGATTTGTTCCTCTGACAATACAACGTGAAAATGATTGAGAGGTGTGCCACTCGTGATGGGAAGACTGGGCTTGGTGCTTGCTACGGTAAGGGGAGGGAGAGCTCCAGTTGAAATTGATTCCAGGTCATTTATTTTCTCAACTCTGGCACTCATTTTAGGTATGGTGTTGGTTACCAAATTCAAATGGTGGGACTTCATATTTTTGATTGGGAAGGTTTTTGTTTATCTTGCTAATTTAGC
Source organism: Erythroxylum squamatum (assembly GCA_025629845.1). NCBI lineage: Eukaryota > Viridiplantae > Streptophyta > Magnoliopsida > Malpighiales > Erythroxylaceae > Erythroxylum > Erythroxylum squamatum. Next base: position 24,566,962 of record JAOTBA010000003.1, on the reverse strand, counting down.
TTGCTAAAGTAGTGATTGTACCTCCTAATTTCAAACAAGATGCTGATAATTAGGCATGATAAATAACTCTGAATTTAGTTTAGTGAATATTTATTTCTTTAAAAATTTATCAAAATATATAATAATCCAACTTTTTAATATTTAAATATAATTAATTGGTAATTGGGTATGCTAAAATAGTGATATGCAATCTAATTTATGATAAAATATTGACAATTAGTCGTAATAAATAAGTTTGAATTTAGTTTAACCTAGTTTGAAGTTAACGAAATTAATTTCAGTTAACCGTATTTTAAATTGAGCACTTACTTTCTAAAAAACTTTTAGAATTTTAGGCCATGCTCAAAATTCTTGTTCTCTCATTCTCTATTTTATGTTGCTTATTCGTTGATAGATATCGCTTTCTGTTTTATCCACGATTTGTTTGTATATGGATTGAACTTATACATGACAATGTTCGTGCACCAATGCATTCTTGTCTCACCTCGCCTAAGTAGTGCTCAACGCTTGAGTAGTTGAATCTTCGGTGGAGTTTTGGGTCGAGTTTTGAGTTAGAAATTATGAGTTTAGGGTCCAAGCAAGTCTTAGACCATTTGAAACCTAATCAGAATTAGGATCAAGCTTGAATTAGGTCCTTAGATGGCTGAGCTAGTGACGAACCTGATTTATTACATCCCTATTGACAATCATTTCTTAATTCTACCGAATGTTTAGTCTACCGATCAAAATAAATAAAGAATAGAATGATTATTTTTTAAAATAGAATAGATGAGAAATATAATAAATTGAATATTACTTTATTTGATTTATTGTCAAAAAAATTCTATGTCAATATTTAGTTTGAAATTGTAAACTTGAAATAATTAATAAAAAGGTTAAAATATTCATTATAATCATCATCATTATTACTACGATTATTATTATTATTATTATTAATTTTCTTATTATCCTTATTCTTATTATTATTATTCATATCATTATCAACATCAACATCATTATTATTATTAATTAAATTTCTTATTATTAATAATTTTCTTCTTCTTCTTCTTCTTATTATTAATTATTATTATTATTCTTCTTTTTCTTCTTCTTCTTCTTCTTATTATTATTATTATTATTATTATTATTATTATTACTACTACTACTACTACTACTACTACTACTACTTTTATTATTATTATTATTATTAAATTCCTTATTATAATTAATTTTCTTGTTCTTATTATTTTTATTTTTATTCTTATTATTATTACTTTATTAAATTCTTTATTATTATTAATTTTATTATTATTATTATTATTAATTTTCTTATTAATTATGTATTTTATTTTTATTTTTATAATTTTTATAATTAAATTACTTATTATTATTAATTTTCTTTTTCTTCTTATTATTATTCTTATTATAATAATTATTATATTTATTAAATTCCTTATTAGTATTAAAATTCTTCTTCTTCTTCTTCTTCCTCTTTTTATTAATAATAATAATAATAATAATAATAATAATAATAATAATAATAATAATAACAACAACAATAACAATAATAATAATAATAAATTTTATTATTCTTATTCTTCTTATTATTATTATTCTTATTAATTATTTTTATTATTAAATTCCTTATTATTATTAATTTTCTTTGTTTTCTTATTATTAATCCTTATTATTAATTTTCTTCTTCTTCTTATTATTATTAGCTTTATTATTATTATTATTCTTATTAATTATTATTAATTTTCTTAATAATAATAATAATAATAATATATTATTATTATTATTAAATTCCTTATTACTATTAATTTCTTCTTATTATATGGAAAAATTAAATATGGCAAAATTAATATTTTGCAGTAGTTAATTTTTCCGTTATATACTTCGTGAATTTGATCTGATTCATGTCAGCATTGATTATATAGTCGCAATTACAATATGAAATAACATTAGAATGATATTGAAAATAAACTTAACATAGGACTTTAAATTACTAATAAAAGTTATTTAGTTTTAAAAAAATAAGTTTCAACCCTATTTTAAATAACTAAACAAAATATTTAAACTTCAACATAATCTTTAATGCGTGGCAAGAAACTTTTTCACCCACGCAAGTCTTCGAGAAGGCACGAGATTGAAAAATACAAGCATTTGTACAAGATGATCAGGAATTTTGCCTAAAGCAATATCCCTTTCATCATCTGTGAGTCCCTCAATCTCACCTAATGTACCATCTAACTTTTCAACTCTTTGTTAAATATACGTTTCAGTCCCAATACTCTTATATAATTTTTCTCCAATCTCGTTCATGGTATCACCCAACATCCTGATAGTAACAATAATTGAATTTGCACGAGTTGGTTCTCCTGTATCATTATTCTTTTTCCTCCTCCTTGCTGAAATATTTTCATCTTGTCTTTCAAGATTTGATGTTTGAGGCTGGGTAAAGGACTCATTTATGTCTTGTAAACCATGCTCAACTTCATCTTGATCTTCACCATTTTCATTTATCTCACCTACACCTTCTTGCCTTTCCATTTCTTCAAGAATATCCACATCAGTTCGTTAGTCATTTTTAGTTGCACGATTTTCTCCATAGATCCCAGTCAATTCAATATAGAAAGGAAAGCTCTTTCTTCGAAATTGAGCAGCATCTTTATAACTCTAACGAAATGAAAGAATAAAACATCAATAATTTATATAAATGACAAGAAAGTAGTTAAAGAAAATACTTAAAACAAGTTAAAAGTTCAATACTTACACTTAAGTAAGAATCTCATACATGATCTTCAGCAGTGACCATCTTCCTTTCGGTATCCCATCCAAATCCAATAGTATCTTTCCTTACCATATCATATACAATGCTCCACTCTTTCTTTAAAGTCTAAATCCTAGACTCTATGTGAGGTATGACTCTTAAGTTTGAATTAGGGAGCTTTGTTGCTACCATTTTTTCTAATTCATTGAGATAGCCAGCTTTAATCTAGTATTAGCATTGTACATTCCCACATTATGCAAATCAACCATGCAGGAAACTAGCACAACGTCCTCATTATAGTTCCATTTTCTTTGTGTTCCTTTTGAACTTTGAAAATCAATAATTGACGGGGAATTCCTTGACATACTTATCTACCAAATTAAAGCAATATTGATAAATAAAAGATAATCATCATAATAAAGGAAAAATAAAAACATTCATAAACTTCTTCATTTTATTAACACCTTACAGCTTACAAGAACAATATAGTCTGCAATAACATTGTACAACTTAAGCAACAACTAGTATAACAACTTAATAATATAAAACCTCCTAACACTCAAACATAATAGAACATTTAAAAAATGTCAATTTTCATTTTGCCTAGATGTTCGTCATTTATTGAATATTTTGCGTGCCAATTCAATTCTCTAATTTGTCCAAGCATTAGTTGGGTCAATAGCAGTTATACACTCCTCCTCAACAACTAGATTTGTGTGAAAGTAATCTCCTAAATCACTCTCCATGGGATCAAAACTCATCTCTTGCCTAATAAAATTATGAAGCAAACAACAAGCTATAATAATTTAATTGTGTGTCTTTATTGGATAAAATGATGGACTCCTAAGAATAGCCCACTTATTTTTTAATAACCCAAAACACCTCTTAATTACATTACGTGCAGTCGCATGTTTCATATTAAAAAATTTCTCTGGAGTTCTTGGCTGGTAACCTTGACGCTATTCATTCAAATGGTACCTTTGATCCTTAAAAGGTACAAGGAAGCCCTCACAATTTGTATAACCTGCGTCGACTAGGTAATAGCAACCTATATAAAAAAAACACTACATAAGATATTTAATTTACATTATCTCATACACAAATTTCAAACAACCTTTCTGTATCATATAGGAAAGCTTACTATGAGGCATTTTTAGTCCATGTCTACTAGTAATTGCATCATGAAGAACTCGACCATTAGCTACTGACCCTTCCCAACTAGGAAGAACATAAACAAATTGCATGTTAGGTGTACACACACCTACATATTTGTTGCAATGTCGCCTTTACGAGTTCGAAATCTAGGCTTATTTTTAATTGACATATTAACTTTGATATATGTCCCATCAAGAGCACCTAAGCAATTCTACAATTCAAATGAAATAAACAATGATGAGGTACCTTAATCATATGCAATATATGTTGGAACCCCAATCTGGTGGGGCACGTGTCCGACGTCCTATTTGACATCTAGACGCGCAACTCACGAGGGAGGGATTCCTCATCACAGAAGAAACTTAAATCAAACTTAGTTTGCTGACTCCCGAATAGATCTTGACCAATTCACCTTAATTTCCTCTATAAAAAAAATAAAAATTGATCTACTTAGGGCCCACAATTAGATCCAATTCTTAAGCTAAAATGAAATTCCATGTCTCAAGATTAATTAGAAACAAAAATCTCCTTAATCGGATCTCTATAATCGAGAAATCGCCCAAATACGAATTTAAGATCAGTAATTTCTCACAGTTGGCTTCTTTTGTAAAAAAAACCGTAACTCTCAACTCAAACCCGAAATTTTTAATTTTTCATAAAAGGGGGTAGAAAATTTTCTTAGAAAACTAATGCTTCAAGAATCGAGTGAATCGGAGGTCAAGCGAAAAAGTTATAAACAAAAGAGTGAAACTTCAAAAATTAATAACTCTTACCCTAGAATTCCAAATCTTACAAACTTAGTGTCTATGAAAAGCTAAAATAAAACCCTACAACTTTCATGAAGGATTTAAAAACTGATTTGGTCATTAAGGGGGTCAAAAATTGCT
>JAOTBA010000003.1:24513485-24542322 GCA_025629845.1 Erythroxylum squamatum | reverse complement strand
TTATTTAGTATATTTTAAATATTATTTAGTATAAATAATTTTATTATAAAATAAAATATAGTTAAAATTAATAAAAATATTTTTTATTTATATGTTGCCAAAAAATTTACTGTATGAAGCTCTTTTAAAAAAATTATTTTTTAATTAACAGCCAAAAAGTCAATTGAAATTACTTACTAGACAAAAATTTTTGTGATAAAAGCTTATCTAAAGAAGCTCTTAATTAATTTCATTCCAGAGGTGGAATGGAAAGGGGAACAATTGGTGGGAGTGGGACCATTTAAAAGGCCATTGGATACTCCCACCCACACCACGCGGGATTCAACTTCGACGTGTGATCGGCAAGATTGCTGCCTGATTCAATGAATGCAGACTGCAGAGTCGGATGCCTGAATGACTCAGTTTTGAAAGTCAGTAGTTAGTAATCATCCGTACTATCATTGGTAAGTGGGTGGGGTTCAGCACTCGATTGAGGAGATGATTAAAGAAAATGGAACCTAAAGCCTTTGCAAAAGTATCATTTCCTTAATTCCGATTAATCCGTTTCTATTTTATTTTATTAAATTTTATTTATAAATTTATATAAATATACGTATAAAATTAAGTGATACAGGTTGAAACACTCTAACAAAATACGGTGATCCTCCAACCCTTGTATAAGTGGCACCGTATCATCTGCGCCGTTTCTGAAGATCCAATCCTGTGTCATTTTCTGTGCACCACAAATCTCATTGTTAAATTTGTTGTTAAAAATAAATGCCACAGGAACTTATTAAACGGCACATAAGATTTGGGTCTGTATAAGTACCTCATAAACATTGCTTTCTAAGTAGTTATTATCAATCAAATCTGCGTACCTGCTTTTTTCCAGAAGTGGGAAAAGTACATGGTTGCAGTTCTAGACTACTTTTCACATTTCAACAGCCTAAGTGTGGTAAGAAGAAAGAGCAAGGGTCGGTGTTAAAATCTTGCAATTTATCAGGATATAACTGCTCAATTTTACGGTAACCGCAGTATTTAATTTGTTTTTCATTGCTTTAAAGATCGGTTCTTTTCATGATCTCTCTTTCTAATGGGAGCCCACCTGTTTGCCATGCTTCATGTCATGAAACTGTCCTGATTTATAGGAGAACGTGGAGTGTGTTAGTATGTATAGTGCATGGTCCCTATCAAACGAAAGAGATGGATGTGGAGTAACTTTGGAATTTACCTTGCAGGTCACGAGAATAAAAAATAGTAACAAGATCGTCTCAAGGCAGTCTGTTTGTTTCTCTGCAGATAGTTGCTGTGGCCTTTTATTGATTCTGCAGTTAAAAGAAGACAACAACTATTGTACCTTTTTGTCAGCTATTAATATTATCGATTAGTCCTTTCATTTGCATCAACTCCGTCATCTTAGGAAGAGAGATAAAGGGAGAGCTATGAAGCAATTAGTTTATGTTCTTTCAGTAGCCATTCTCATCTACCTAGGAAGCATTCCTAACATTGAAGCTGTGGATAATTTCATAAGGACCAGAGGAGCGCATTTCTTGTTGAATGGTAACCCTTATTATGCAAATGGCTTCAATGCCTACTGGTTGATGTATGTAGCTTCTGATCCATCTCAGAGACCAAAGGTTTCAGCTGCACTTAGAGAAGCAACAAATCATGGCCTCACAGTGGCCAGAACTTGGGCTTTCAGTGATGGAGGCTACAGGCCTCTACAGTATTCTCCTGGCGCCTACAATGAACAAATGTTTAAGGTTTCTTGAATGCCACTTCTTCCTGGTTCAATCAGTTCTCTGAATCTCCAAACTTGGCAATCTTGATGACTTAGTTCCCTTCAAGATTTTCCTTCTTTTTCAACTAATATATATATATTTAATTCTAGGGCCTGGATTTTGTAATAGCTGAGGCTAGAAGATATGGAATCAAGCTTATACTAAGCTTGGCGAACAACTATGACAGCTTTGGAGGCAAGAAGCAGTATGTGGACTGGGCAAGAAGTCAGGGACAGTACTTAACATCTGATGATGATTTCTTTAGACACCCTGTTGTTAAGGGTTACTACAAGAATCATATCAAGGTAAGAATATTTGCTCTTTGGTTAATTTGTTAAGGGCTATTTTCCCATTTTCCTTTTTCACCCGTCTCTTCTGTCATTGGAACTTCAGATTTCAGCTGATATCTATAAAAAGCATTCCTGTAGCGTTCATACTGTTTTTGTTTGCAGACTGTTCTTAACAGATACAACAGCTTTACTGGTATTCACTACAAAGATGATCCTACAATCATGGCTTGGGAGCTTATGAATGAGCCCAGATGCACGTCAGATACTTCTGGCAGGACTATTCAGGTCTCCTAATCCAACTGTTATTGTTAAATATCCTAGCTTTTTGAGATTGAATCTGGGTTTGCATTCCTCTCCTAAGTGAAGTAAATCTGCGTCCATCCCACAAGCTCTCGTTCGTGAATTGCATTCCAGTTTGGAACTTGTTTTGTCATCATTAAGCTTTTAGCCCCACAAATGGGTGACCATAGGCCTCATAAATTTCTGCTAGAATTGGCTAAAGCGTGACTCTTTTCTTCTGATAGTTAGTTCATTTAACAGCTCCCTTGCCTCATTGTTAGACGTTGGTGTTTGTGTTGACAGGCTTGGATAACCGAAATGGCTTCTTATGTGAAGTCAATAGACAGAAACCACTTACTTGAAGCTGGGATAGAAGGATTCTATGGACAGTCAACACCACAGAGGAAGTGGCTCAACCCTAACTTGAACATAGGAACAGACTTCATAGCAAATAATAGAGTCCCTGGCATTGATTTTGCAACAGTTCACTCATATCCTGATCAATGGTAATTACCATCTTGCTTCCAACTTGGAACAGCTTCTTGATCTCACCATTGCGACTTCAACTTATTGTCTTTGTACCAACAGGTTGTCAAGCTCAAATGATCAGACCCAGCTTTCTTTCTTGAACAATTGGCTCAACTACCACATCCAAGATGCCCAATTCCTGCTTAGAAAACCAATATTTATAACAGAGTTTGGTAAATCTTGGAAAGATCCAGGTTTCAACACATACCAGAGGGACCAACTCTTCAACACTGTGTACTACAAGATACACTCGTCAGCTAAAAGAGGTGGTGCAGCTGCTGGAGGCCTGTTTTGGCAACTTCTAACAGGAGGCATGAACAGTTTTCGAGATGGGTACGAGATAATCTTAGGAGAGACAACGTCAACTACCAAAGTCATTACTCAACAGTCTCATAAGCTTTATCAAATCAGGAAGATCTTTGAAAGGATGAGAAATGTTGAGAGGTTGAAGAGAGCCAAAGCTATGAGGAGAGGTCAGTGGAATGGTCATGGCAGAGGCAGGCAAATTGGAAACTGAGAAAAACTGTATTTAAATAAAAAAGAGGAGTTGTTTACTTCAAAGTGTTCCACGTTGTTGTTTACTAAATTACACTCTGCTTATGCTTTTGTTTTTGGTAAATTTAGGTTATGGGAAATCGTCACTCTTAGAGACGAGTGTTCTTCGTCCAGGAGGGTAGCTAAGAATGTTATATTACTTATCAGCAGCTTCATATTATGTCAGAAAAAAATGAAGACGAGGCTTGGTAATGGAATACTCAAGCTTAAATTCATTTTAGTGAGTTGCCTTTTTGTTCCATATGCAGTTTCCATAACCGACCGGTTTCTTCTGAACTATTAACTAGATGTATCTTTTTTTCTTACGCCCAAACTACAGATAAGTATGAAAAGATGAGATTTTTATGAGATTGACACTTGAGAAATCAACCAATCGTAGTGAAAACTAATTTGAAACCAAGATTGAGCAAATAGGTAGCTGTGTTTGGCACCAAAAACCAAAACAAAAACTCGAAATAGGTTGAGAGATTTCTTGAAGCACCAAATGCAATCTTCACTCTAATAGACCATGAGTAAGAACAACAACCACAACTTGACTTTCATCACCATCTTCAACAACACTCTATCTCTAAAAAATGAGGATTGATGTTAACTAAATCTCGGAACAAAAAGAAAGAAGAATAACTAAAAAAAGAAAGAAAACCCAAAATCCAAGTTATCTTCAAAGAAATGAGAGGTATAGTTGGCGGCAGAGAGACTTTTTGGTGGGGTTGATACATTCAGGGTTAAAGTGGGGGCTGGGGTTTGGCTACGGGAGAGAAAAAATAAAAGTCCAGAGATATTTCTAAATATTTTTGATAAAAGGGTAACATGGACGGTGGTGCTTGGTTATGTGAAGAAAAAGAAAGGAGGGCAAGGTATTTGCAAATGTTTTTCATAAAAATTGTAACACTGAATATTGAGGGAAGAAAAAGTTGACGAGACATGCGAGAAAAGAAATTAAGAGGAAGTAGCTTCTCGTTACATCCATAAGCAATAGTTATAAGTTAGTTTTCATAGCTTTATACCATTCTTATGTTGTTTTTCTTTTCCTTTTTACATTTACTTATGTTCTCTAGAGAAATTTTTTATTTTTAATTAAAAGATAATTTTTCTTAAATTTTAGTTACAAAATATTGAAAAAATTCAATTACACACCATATAAATATTAATAGACTAATAAAATATAAATAAAAAGATAATTTAATTTAATTCATAAATTTGACTTAATCAATTTAATGTAATTAATTAATAATTTAAAATGCTTTTAATAAATTATTAATTTGTATCAAATTTAATCAGTTCGATATAAATTTAAAAATTGAGTTAGATTATCATATAAGTAACATTTGATTAATGTATGTATAATATTTATATCACATATATTTTAACACTATATTTTTAAGTGAAATCTGAAAAAAGGGATTGTTCTAAAAATAAAAATTATTTGAGTGCCGTAGAAAAAGTTGATGTAAATACTTTAGTTGAAAGTGTAACTTACAAGTCTTTAAATAAAATTGGAGAATTTGAAACTTTTGAGAATAATGAAACATAACCTCGTTTATAAATATTATTTTTATTTTTATTTTTATCAATTTTAATTTTAATTTAATTTTTATATTAGATTCAAAATTAGTTTAAATTATTAAATTTGATTTATTATGAGTACATTATATAATAATAGACATTGACATATTTTTTCTTTTAATAAAATAATTTTTTACTTACACTTATATTATTATTTATTATTTATTTTATATCGGTTTTATAGTTTTTTAATACCGGTTGAAGCTTTAAACATTAAACATTTCCTTTAATCGGTTCAATGTTCGGTACGATTTTTAAAATATTGGTTGTTATTTAAATTTCTATTATTATGATTTTTTTAGATATGATTGGTGTAAAATTATATATTATACAATACAAGGGATTTTTTGTAATTTTAAAAAAATTCAAGAAATATTTTATAAATTTTAAAAATACCCAAAATGATACTTGATATCGACCTATACTGGTATAGTACCCTATCAAAGCTAAATCCGATACTAGTGTTGATACAGTATTCTTAACAGTGGTACACACACATCACAAATATACCAACATACGCACATTACTTACAAAACAAGCATACTAGATCAAAGAACAATGGAAAAGAAATAAATAATGATTCCAACACTTAACGTGGAATAAAAGACTAACGAAACCAAGTCAGATGTATTGTTAATAAACAAATTTGCTTTTATAGATCGTTAATGGTCCCTAGTATTTCCCTTGTACCTTCTATCAATGATAGGTCAACAATGGCCTCCCATCTCCATCCAACTTGGATAACATGTTTTATTATCGCGTTTCGCGTTTCACGTTTCACCTACTTTCCAGCAAATTATTGAAAGTAGGAAATAACATGTGAGACAGGGAAGTGAATGACCAAAAATGGAGAGAAGCTATGAACCAAAGAACAAACGGAGGGAAGAGAAGTCGCGCAAAGAAAACATCACTAGTAACGAGAAAGAAACAGTGCAGTTGCAATAAGAAAAGATCCAAATTGTAACCCTAAATCTAATTTAGAGATTTATAGTGCAAACTTTAGAAGACAACTTACATTTAACCAATCCTTGTACAGTCAAGATTAGTAATGGCAAAAATGGCCCACTTCGATTCGAGTTGACCTGACAGTCCGGCTCAAGGCTCAAACTTTTCACACAAAACATTATCGTTTTTATTTTTTAAAATTTTAAAAATTATAAATTTGATCATACTCATAGTTGAAATCTTGTGTTTGATTAAACTTTGAATCTAGCCTGACCTTGAACACAAAATTTCAAGTCAGGCCTTAGATTGCCCAACTCATTTTAATCCTTACTTAAGATTACCGTCATTGTTTAATGTTAAAAAAATATTTTAAAGTTGTGCCAGCAAATATAACTATGTTGTTTTAGAGGCAAAATGGGTTATTGAGTTGCAAGTAAATGATTTGCCGAACGTTGTATTAGAATTTTTAATATGGATAGAATGTAGAGTTCACTAACAAGAATTGAACTTGGGTTAACCATTATCAAAATGACTAGAACTAATTATTTGAATAGTTGACCATTACCACTTATAAACTCTTTAACATTTTCACGTTTACTCAATATGAGATACTCTAACACTCCCCCTCAAGTGCAACTGGAACTGAACATCCAGTTGTCACTTGAAATAAACGTAGCGGTAACCAGACCGGGTCGCTGGCACTGGACATCCAAACGAACAATCAGAAAATTAATAATCCGGATCAAACTTGCTCTAATACCATATTAAAAGGCCTAACTCACCTCTAAAAGCTAACTTGAGAGGGGAGGTTTGAACACTATTATAAATAGTTGAATGCACTCACACTTGTACGATGCGAGATTCTTGACACACCCCCCTTAGTCCAAAGCAGGGCTAGACATCTGTTGAACATATTGGACGAAGGGACAAACCGGGCACTGCTCCAAACTATCTAGACAAACGGGCTATGATACTATATTGAAAGATCTAACCTACTCTTAAATGCTAGCTTAAAAGAGAAGGTTTGCACACTATTATAAATGGTTGAATTCACTCATACTTGTCCGATGTGGGATTCTTGACACACTCCCCTCAACCCAAAGCAGGGCTAGACATCTGTTGAGCATATTAGGTAAAGGACCAGAACCAGGAATCGTCTCAAACTATCGAGACAAACGGGCTCTGATATCATGTTGAAAGGCCTAACTCACTCTCAAAAGTTAGCTTAAAAGAGGAAGTTTGTACACTATTATAAATGACTGAATGCACTCACATTTGTCCGACTGTGAAATTCTTGACACCTCGTAAACTTCGTCAGGTTCTATATTGTATTGGGATTGAGAGATTAGATTAACTTATAGAGGTCATGTGAACTGGTGCACAAGGGAGCTAATAAATGGCAAGAGATGGATGATGGGAATATAGGGCAAATTCAGAGAAACTAGACGATGAAATGAAACATCACCATTGTTCAAAAATTGGAAGATCTCAACTTCCCACTCGGCTAAAATCAAGCATCGATGTGACAATTTGTCATTCCTATATGTAACAGACACAATGAGGGACTGTATAGTTAATGCCGCTTATACAAGTTAAACCACATTTCCATGCGTATACTAGACTATACAAGAAAGCCAAACACAAAGCTCTTCGAATATCCAAGATGAAATTCAGCCAGAACTTTTCATCAGCAGGTCTAAAGTGTACTGTCTTTTAGTTTCCAAGGTAATCATAGCTTAGCAGAATTTGTACAGCTAGCTTGGCTTTCTCTTATTGCCATTGATCGTGGGCACTCCTTTCTGTTGGTGAGCCAGGAACAAATGGAACAAACCCGCGACCACCAAACACAGGGCGCATGAAGGCATTGTCAAACTTGCGCCAGTAGTAATGGACAGTGTGCGTTGGCGTTGTCAGGAGGTTGAGTATACTTCTTGGCTGAGGATGCTTAGTAATATCATCCAAGGAATCTTGCCCCTCTTCAAGAAGAGGCACCGTCAATGACTTGGAAGAATTTGGATCTGATCCATTTGTGGAGGTTTTTGGAACTTTTTTTGTATGAGGCAACAAAAATCGTATAAGAGGTTTAGTCATCAAGCCAAACACCTGAGCAGAACGAAGAAGAAAATGTTTCATTTCATTAAATCTGTGGATAAAAGCAAGAAACAAACAGTGGCTGGTTGCAATGGTTCAGTTATAACTCCTACAATTTCCATTTATTACTGTTGAAATTTTAAAGTAAAAAAAACTAAACTAATGGACAAATAGAATACACAAGACAAAAAAACAAAGAGTTGAGAAACACTCATCTTTATTCTCGTTATCTCTATATGTAAATCACTCCAATAATTCCTGTATTTATAGGTTTACAAGGATAACAAAAACTGCCTGAATTTAATGTAATTGTAACTGCCTAGAATTTATTCCGATAACATAAATACATGTAACCGTTGTACATAACTAGGAATTTAACTTTGAATTAGTCTTCAACAATTACACCTTAGAAGGGTTGTTGACAACAAACTACATCATTAATTAATCCAACTCCATTTTTTCCCTTTCTTTATTATTACAAGATAGTCAAAAAGCAGGATGTAGCTATAACTACTCAAACCATATGAAAGAGAGAAGTACCACTGTGCTGAAAAGAACAACAGTAATGGTGCTAGTGATCATTATGGCATTATCTCGCACGTTAGTGTGTCCCAAGCTTGTAAACTGCATTCATTTGCAAGATCATCACAGGGAAGACATTATCAATTGTGATTGAAAAGACTCATCGCTAACTCTACTCTTTGATATGTTCAGTCGATAACTCAAATCCACAAAAGAAGCACGAAGCAATGTTTTGTTACCTTATTATATGCAAGGGCCATTGACACAGCACCTCTCATTAGACCAGCCCACCATATCACAATCTGAAAAGAAACAACATCAGGAAAAATTCATTGATTGGTTGGCATTTGATAGAAAAAAAGCAGAATATTTACTTGCTGCTTGATGTCAATCTTATCAGTCGATGTCTTCTTGGATAGGTTGGAAATAAAGGATAAGGGGAAAACAAAAGCTGCTCTTCCAAGTAAAACCAGAGCTAAAAGGATTGAGCTCACTGCACCTGATGTTTTAGGACTTCAACAAAGTGACATCAAACAAAAGCATTGAGTTCACGAGGAGAACTGAGTGGAGTTGAAAGAATAAGATGATCATAAATGGTTAAATGAAATATACCTATCGCTCACAAATCTCCATTTCTCGATGTCCAAGGCATCCATGCCAACATAAAGGAAGATGAAAATCTCAGCAACGAATGACAAGGTTGCAAAAGCATGCCTGTGGATTTTGATAAGATTCAAATGTTATGACAACGCAATGTGTTGGGGTTAAAAATACAACACCAACTCGACACAAACCCTTAAATGAAAAATTTTCAGATAGGACATACTTGGTAGTAACTCTTGAACTCTCAGTAACATTGTGCCAGGTGTAGTGGGACATCACAATCCCACAGAAAAATACAGTGAGAATGCCACTCAAGTAGAATAGCTGCAGAAGGCAGGAAACTACCAAGTGTTCAACCCAAACTAGTGATAGCATAGGAGGGAACTGGAAGACAAGATCAAGTCAAAAAAGAATTATACCTCAGCTATTATATATGAAAGGTATGACATGAGGATCATCAGAGCAACCTCACGATCAGTTGAATGCCTGAGTCATAAATATAGTTGGTTAGTGATGTATAACCTAATGTATCACTGTAGTTGGACCACTACCATAAACATAAGAGCAAAGAAGGATAAGTACACATGCACATCAGCAGCAGTATCTGTGTATCTGGCACCTACTCATAGAGGATACATATTAACTTAAGAGTATATGGAGATTTACATATAGCAAGGCTTAATACTGTGGCATTTGCGTCTACCAGTGTGAAAATTTGGCTTATTACTCCTATATATCTTACTCACCCACAGCTGTGTAAAAAACTTTTGCATCTGTAGGCTGTTATAATTCTATAGAAATTTCCCTAGGCTCCAAGTTGAAGAGAAAACATCTGAGTTTAGCAAACTTAGTTATTCGATTTGGAGAACCAAGAGCAATTAGAAACACGAAATCATACTACAATTACCTCCCAAAATAAAGTTTCTTGATGATATAAGCACTAAGTAACCCGGCCTGCAAAAGCAACACGAACTTCAATTTGCAAGAATGAAATGCATGCATTTTCGGGTTGGTGTTAAGTGAGCACATTTATAGGTGTGTTTAAGAGAGAGAATGCAACAGACTTACTATCACTCCGAGCATAGTACTTGTGACAAATAAATAGAAAAAGCTCCCAAGAAACTGCCCAGCAATTTTGGGACTAAGATTACTAATATCAAAGCTTTGAATGGCATTAAAAAGCACAACTGAAGTTGCATCATTTACAACACCCTCTCCAAAAACCAGACTGTAAAGAAGAGGTGTCTCATCCTGATTAAGGACCTGCGCTACTCAGATGAGATGAGATTAGTTTCTAACCGTATCCATTTAACCTGAAACAACTCTAATACTTTGATGGAAACAAACCTGCAGTGTGCAAACGGAATCTGTAGCAGCAAATATAGCACCAATTGCTGAAAATTCACATACATTTCAGTTGCCACAAAAATCAAGAATGGAAAGAAGCAAGTAGGAGTTTCGAAAATTACCCACATAATCCCCCATGTCAAATGAGCTGATATCCAATTTTTCAAAGGCAAGAATAACACCTGTCAGATTCAAATTCAATGTTATTGCCAAATCATTTGCTAGTCATCAGGCATGCATGTGAGTATGAAACGTTGCTAATTCAAAATGTATCTCCTTTGGAAACTAAATGATGCATTTAAACATTCTTGATGCATGAATTTTCATGCGGGACGCAATTTTATTAAAAATTGTGATATCCTCCAGCTTTGTACAGGCAAACCACTTGTCAAGAAATTCAGATAAATTTGCACGTCCTGCAATCTCAGCCATACCTATGGATATGATGCAACAAGATATTAAAGTTCCGATAGCCCCGAATAGCATGATTGTCATGAAGTTACGGAAGAATTGCTTCTTCTTCACTTGAAACCTGGCACAAGAGAAAAGGTCAATTAACAGTAAAAATAAATGACTTGAACGAAAGGAAAAATGACAGAAGTATGACTCACACACCAACCAACAAAAAGAAGGTCAAAATTTAGAGCCCAATGCACGCATAGAAGCTCATTAACTAAGTGAATTGAAGCAGCATTTGTAAGTATAGGACAGAAAACATACCCAGCATTAAAGATAATAGGGGGCAGAAGATAAATAAAGAAAAGATCCTCGCTGAAGACCAAAAGATGTGAGCTTCTTCCGCCACTGATCAGCAATATAACAATACCAGTCCCCACGCCCTTGCATCATTCCACAAAAAAGATGAGCTGTATACTAACTAAGAAAAATACTACAAGCACAAACCACCAACCAAATACGGAGAATTATCGAAAAGAAACAGATGAAGTCATCAAATTCTAGATTGGAACTCACAATTATAAGGGCAGTGATGGATTCGTTCACCCATCTATTCTCTTCTAGAAGATGGCCAATGACAATACAAGCACAAAGAAGTGCAACAAAGAGGTTCATAGAGACCACAGAAGCGTGGTCAGATGTGGAAACCATTTGTAATCTCGACATAAATGAGCTTATATGCGTTTCCATTGTTAATGTGCTCTTCCTTTGATTAAAATGGCCAACTGGATAATCGATAAATATTCAGATTCCAATGCACAGAGTCATAATCTTTATGTTCGTGACCGTCCATTTCAAGAGGGCATCGAGTCTAGCATAAATCTAACTCTCCCTGCAATTAAGCAAACCAAATGAGAAGCATAAATCTAACTCTCCCTGCAATTAAGCAAACCAAATGAGAAGCCAACACACCTATTTCTTGATATCATTGAATTGAATGACATTGGAACAAGTAAGGTCAAATTTTAGAGATGGACAACAAAGAAACAATATTATTAATTAACAACAGGAGAAACAAAAAAAAAAAGGCGAAAACTTGTTGCAATTCTCCAATCTAAATGAATACAAGCATGCCTAACGTATATATACATGCACACACACACATAAATATATATACAAATCTTCATCAACCCAAAGAAGAAAACAAAAAAAGAGACATCTTTACCTTTCACATATATCCAGGAAGCTAACAAGAAAATGGCAAACAGAGAGAGCAATGGGCAATCGATCTACGCTTTGGAGAATGCTCTAATAAGCAATCAAGAGCAAGGGAGAGAGAGAAATGAGGAGCAAAAATTGGAAAGCCAAAATTATAAAAACACTTTGGATGAAATACATTAATTTCTAATTCAAACCTCATAAGTCCTAGTAGCATTTATAATTATATGTATTTAGTAACATTTATATATGAGCTTAATAATATTTTTACATTGTATAATTAATTAATGATTATATATGACGCATTAATTTCTGATAGTTAAAATCATACTACAAAATGATAAGAATAGTAACTAGACCAATTTTAACAAATTTCCAATTAAGTCATCCCACTGTTAATAATTTTCTAATCAAATTCTTCAAATTAAAATGTGAGAGCTCATTAATGGTGGACTTAGTATTGTGAGTCTCATGTTGCTGGATATACTACATGCCCATATCACATTTGTGAGTCTACAATATTATTAATTTGTGCCATTTCATGCTCACATATCTCATATATATGGGTATGCTTATCAGCATCGTGCTCACGTGGTATGCAACTTTTGCGTTTAATAAAAACGACTTAATTGGGAAATGAAGATAAAGAATAAAAAATGAAACCACAAAAAGTTATCAAAAAGATTTTACAAAACCTTTTACATCAAAACAATTAATGATTCCATTATTACTTGAATAAATAATTGAAAAGAAAATATTTAAACTACTCTCTTATTAATCATTAACTTTAGTGGGTATAAATTTTCCCTTCTAATATATAAAATGATAAATATATTTTAAGCTATTGAATTTGAATTCTAAATTCTTCTTTCTTTCGATAGCTAATATTTAGAGTCAGAAAGAATATAATTTATGTAAAACCACTATTTATGATTAGCTACTATTAGTTATAAAGTAAATGTTGCTCAGTTACCTTTTTCAAAAAATAAAAATGTGTTTATATACAAATAAGAAAATTCAAGATGTACATAGCCAACACTAGTTAACTAGAAAAGTAATTAATTATTTTTGCTTGAACTCTCTATTTAAAATTACCAATATACAATCTAATTATCCTTAGGATGGAGAATTAACTCGTTTAATTTGACGTCCGACCTTGATATTTACTAAATACTAGATAGGTAGGTTAGATCCTTAGTTTGATAGGCCTTTAACCTAGTTTTTTATTAGAGCCTTATTGTAGTATATTCTTAATATGTTCCCAACTTTTGCTGCTTAATAGTAAAAGGGAGTTGATAACTATACAAGTTGTTACGAATAATTCGATACTATAATTGTGTCCCTAGAACCTGCAGGGATTAAAGTAACAAGGAGATATAACTAGAGAAAAATGTGAATCATATAGGTTTGCCCAATATAGGATTTTATGGATGAAGCATCACAAGCTAAAATACCCCTAAAGATGTTTTGAAATATTCCTTATTAAGATTCAGGTTGTTTCCTATTTTCCTAAGACCTTTGAACTCCATGTAGATAGATGACGGGTCTTTCAATATCAATTGTTAGAGTGGGTTGATCATAACTTTCTTTGACCATTATATAATCCATAAAAAAAGAGTAACCTTTAATTATACTCAATTTACAAAACTTTTAGCTTGTTAGCATCTCTTTAAACATCTTTGGCATATCTGTTTTCCTAAAAGGCAATAGTACATTTTGTAATTAAGGGTACCATTATTAGGTTACCTATAGAGCTAATCCTTAATCTTTTTAGCTTATAATTTTATTATGCAGAATAATGTGAATAAAATAAGAATTATAAGGAGAACTCTAGTGGTAGCTCTTATAGCTCATCTTTAAGTGATGTAGGTTTGGTGGCATCCAACTCTAGGATTACTAGCTAGTATGAGCCAAGTAGGTTTGAAAGTAAACAATAAATACCCCTAGAGTGCCAAGAATGCCACCTAGAGTGCTTGCTGCTTCAAGCTTGGAAAGACATTAATATTGAAGAGTTCATCAGTTGATTCACTTCTTAAAGATTATGATGATGAGTTCAAGGTTAGTACCAAGCCTTATAAGCGTTGTAAAGTTGAGTTTCAAAAGATGCAAGAGTAACTTAACATTCCTCCATCCAATAAACTTAGACACCCTAAGGATGAAGAAAAGATATATGATCTTAAGCTAAGGGAGGTGGGGATGTATTATGATGCCTTTAATCTTAGACTACAATTTCACCCAACCATAATGCCTGATTTAAACTTTACAAGCTTGTCCCCTTAATTACATCCTCATGCATAATATTTGATTATCATCTTCTTAGTTGCTTGACATATTAGGAAGGTGCCATCCAATCTTGATCTTTATAAGTATATGTACTAGTGCATACTTATGGACACCATGTTCGGATGGTATATTCTAAGTGTGAGGAATGGGTGTAGACACTTAATTTTATCCCTTGCATTTTGTTCTATTTTGTTCTATTTCTTTGAGAAAAATAATTAAGAAAATTTTTCTTTGTTTGTTTGAGTTGCGTAAAGAGGATTTTGCTGGTGTAACAACAACAACTTGATCTTAGGACTTATCTGCAATCGAAATATGATCATATAAATGAAGAAAATAGTAATTTTCACCTTAAGGAACTTTTCACTCCTAAGAGCCTTCTTCATCGAACTCCACATCCTTGTTAATAATAGTTTTCCATTTAAAGGATTATAAAATTTATAACCCTTCGAGCTTTTTTCATAATAAATAAATATAAGTTTCTCACATTTATCATCTAATTTGCTTATTGTCTCATAAGGAAGAATAACATAATCGATACTACCAAATACTCTCAAATGTGAAATATTTGGTTTCCTTCCACTCCATGCTTCTTGTGGTTTCAATTGCATCAATTTCTTATGGGACTTATATTATTCAAATAAAATGAAAATGTCAAGCCTCAGCCTAAAAATACTTTGCTATTCTTTTTCTTTCTAGCATACTATAAGCCATGTCGAGATTGGTTCTATTTTTTTCTCTACAACACCATTTTGTTAGGTTGACATTTGAACAGTCAATGAATGTTGAATACCAAGATAACTGCAAAATTGGTTAAATTTGTCTAATGTAAACTCCCCTCCTTTTTCAGTTCGCATGATTTAATTGAATAGTCATTTTCATTCTTATTTTGAGCTTTGAATTTCTTGAAGTCTTTAAATGCTTTCAAAGTCTTATAAGAAATTAACCCAAGTTTTAAGATTATAATCATTAATAGATAATAAAAAATACTTGTTCTTCTCACAAGAATTTGGCTTAAGAATACTACATATATCAGTATACACCAATCCAAGATATTGTGAGGCTTGAGAAAAAGACTTCTTTGAAAATTGGTTCCTCAATTGCATAACGTATATATAACCTTCAAAAAATTGAATAGGATGCCTTATGAAAGCCATATTATACACCAACCTATTCTTAAAAAGCAACTCCAATCTACCAAAATTTAAGCAACTACCCTAAGATGTCGTAGCCATGATGAATCATTTGTAAAAGCCTTTAGAAACTTGGAACTATCATTGTCAATTTTCAATTTAAACATTTTTTTAACATCGACACTTCTACTATTATTATCCCTTTTTCACTTCTCATATTCATCTCATTCTTACTTATTCATATGTCATGCCCTTTCTCTAAAAGCTAGCCAATACTCAAAATATTTATTTTTAATATTAGAACATAATAAGTATGGGAAATAAATCGATGATCTCCATTCTTTAATATAATAAGAATATCTCCATTGCCTATGATTGAGGCTTTAGTTTTAACACCCAAAGAAATACTACATTTACTAGACTCATCAAGACCAAAAAAAATCTTTATTATTAGTCATATGATTGCTGACTCCTAAATCAAAATACTAGGACTTATGATTTCTTTTTTCATGTCCATTGCAAGTTAATAACAAAATGGACTTTTTGTCTTCTTTAGTCTTAACAAAAATTTCTTTTTCATCTTAGCTTGAATTCAATATACAACTTGTATAAAAATTCCTAAATCCTTAACAATGGTAACATTGTACATTAGATTTCAAACCGTGACCACCTTGAAACCAACTACCTTTACCACTTCCTCTTGACTTTTGTTATTAAAAATATAATTCTTCATCATTAGATAAAATATTGCCTCGTCTTCCTCTTCTACGAGTCCAACCTTGACCTCTACCTCTTACTATTCCTTGAATTTTACCATGTCCCCATAATTAATTGTTGATGTGTATCTTATTTTTCATTGAAATTTAGTTTTGCCTGCTATACCACTTTGCTGTATATTAAAATGAATTCTAGAAATACTAAAGTACATATTCCAATATGACACACTCACTAATGTGACTAATTACAATTTACCTTCTTACTAACCTTTTCTATTTTTATTGTTTGTTTCATCAAGTCTGAAGTCACTTATTGTAAATGTGAGGGTGATGATGAGGATGACCATTCTTAGGACTCCACAACCATAATGAAACACATAAGAATAAGAGAACCACTAAGATGAAGATGGGTCTTTTTCTTATCAGCTTTATTGTCCAATTTTCTTTAGATGTCTACATTTATATTTTGGCTATAATGATGCTTCTTGATGATTTCTATGCTGCACCAGTAGTTATAAATGTAATGTCTATGTGTGTTAAATTATGGTCTATAAACCTTATAGTGGTATGGTTATTTATAATGGCTATATCTAATTAAACATTTATCTCAAATAAGTTTAAACTAGTTCATGAAAGATTTAACATTGTAACACCAATTTGGACTCATCCTTGGCGGAATTTGGGAATAGCTAATGCAAAAAAAAATCACAAAAAATAACAAAGAATAAAGAAAACTTAGAGGTAAGCAATGGAAAAGAAAGAAAAGAAAGGGAAACAAATTTTAAAAGAGGAAACTAGTTTCTTTTAAGAAGGGGAGTCTTGATGCTCTATCTCTTGTTTCCTTCTATAAAGGTGACATTTAGTTTCTCTTAAACCTTTAATCTTATCCTACTACTTGGTACGGAAACAAGACACATGGATTAAACTTGGGAGAAATGGCCCCCCCTATCCCACCTCTTTTTCGCAGATGACCTAGTTCTTTTTGTCACTACGGAGATTTCTCAAGTTCAACTTATAAAGAAAATTTTGAGTAATTTTTGTATCAGCTCTGGACATATGGTTAGTAACAATAAAACAAAGATCATTTTCTCTAAAAATACCCAGGTTTCACGTGCGGAATGGATCAACATTATTCGGACTGATGACTTGGGTAAATACTTAGGGGTTTCAATTCTTCATAAACGAGTTAACCTTGATACTTATGCTTATATTGAGGAGAAAGTTAAATAAAAGCTTTCGGATTGGGCTGCCAAGACCTTGTCTCTTGCAGGAAGAATAACTTTAGCTACTTCGGTCTTGCAAGGCTTTCTGTTTTATGCCATGCAAACTACAAAACTACCAAATGGCCTCTGTAATCATATTGAAAAATTGATCAGAGCCTTTGTTTTGTGTAATAAGGAGGAGTCGCGAAAGGTGAATATGGTAAGATGGGAGGATATGTGCCAACCGCATTGTAATGGGGGTTGTGGCATTAAGAAGCTTGAGCCTCAAAATAATGCTTTCCTGATGAAAATTAGGCTTACTCTTGCCACGAAGCCTGATCTCCTTTGGGTTAGAGTTCTAAAATGCAAGTACGGATGGGAGGATCTTAAAGGCCTGTCTCGTAATAACCTAAACAAATCCCTTTTTTGGTGTAATATTAAAAGAATATGGCCTCATTTGTAGCTGGGCATGCGATGGGAGATTGGTGATGGCAGTAAAGTTCGATTATGGGCTAACAATTGGTTTGCCAATGTGGGGCCTCTCAAACTTCTTGCTAGCCGGGATATCACAGAGGAAGAGCTTGCTCTCTAGTTTGTAACTTTATTGGTCTTGACGGCAATTGGGAATGGAGTCTCTTTAACCGAGATTTTCCAAGCCAAATCCTTTCTATTATTGTAGGAACTAAGCCACCAAGCTAGGAGGATGGAGATGCTAGCTGTTTTTGGGATAGGACAAGCAATGGATACTTTTCTGTCAAATCAACCTATGATTTGATAATGGGCGACGTCTGGGATTCACAAGACAACAAGTGAGATGTAATTTGGAAGCACGAGGGGGCTCAACGGGTTCGTTTGTTCCTTTGATTAGCGTTACGTGGAGCTCTCCTCACTAATAAAGAACGTGTTAGACGACACATAACGGATAATGAAGCTTGTAGTATGTATGGTAGTGAGAAAGAGGATGTTGATCATATACTCAGATGATGCAAGCTGGCACGGGATGTTTGGAAGATCTTTGTCCCGTCAAGTCAAATGACTCAGTTCATGAATAATAATTTTGTTGACTAGCTGATTTATAAACTTAGAGGAAGTATGACCACCCCTTTTCCCAGTGGAGAGTGGGCCTCGATGTTTGGACTTTCCTATTGGAAACTATGGGAAGCACGCAACAAACATATCTTTTGCAATAAGCACATTCAAGCGTCCCAACTTGCAGAGGAAGTCAAAATGCTTTCGGATTTTAGTATGAAGGCAAAGTACACTTTGAAATACATTCAGAGCATCAGTGGCAGGAAAGAAGCATGCAACGTTAAGTGAAGGAAACCCCTAAGCTGCTGGATCTCTTTAAATTGTGATGATGCTATTAAAGGGGCATCCGGACAAGCAGGGGCAGGAAAGGACAGGATCTCTTCTTCGTAGTTCTTATGGAAGCTGGATCAGAGGGGGTTGTCGAAACATTGGGTATTGTACATCTCTCCATGCAGAGTTTTGGGCTATACCAGATGGATTAAATATGGTATGGGACTACGGATTCCTCCATGTGAAGCTGGATGACGATTGTCTTTTGGCAGTCAATCTTTTAAACCAAGATGATTATCAACCCAATGCTAATACCAAACTTCTTAGACAGATCCATATGCTCCTCAGCAGAGACTGGCAAGTGGATTTGGCTCATGTATATCGTGAAGGAAATAAGTGTGCAGATTTTCTGGCGACCTATGCACTAACGATGGAAAGAGGTCTTCATGATTTAGAGGTCCCACCTGAGGAGTTGAATAGGATTCTACGTGATGACGCCATGGGTGTTGAGCAAATGAGACTATGCAAGGGCTCTCTTTAGTGTACTTTTCTTTTCCCTTTTTAACGAAAAAAAACCTACCATTTCCAGATA
Source organism: Erythroxylum squamatum (assembly GCA_025629845.1). Lineage (NCBI taxonomy): Eukaryota > Viridiplantae > Streptophyta > Magnoliopsida > Malpighiales > Erythroxylaceae > Erythroxylum > Erythroxylum squamatum. The sequence continues at coordinate 24,523,000 of JAOTBA010000003.1, read as the reverse complement.
AGCTATATTATGAAGTCAATCTTTATCATTTTCATGTTGAATAAAAAATAGTTGTCACAATACTTAATATCAACGCTTGTAAAAACCTCTTTATTTAATATTTTTATATGATGAATAAGAAAGTAAAACACATTACCTACAGCTAGATAAGAATGTTTAGTTTAGGGGCCATAAAATGGTGAACTTATTCAATTATAATAAGGTTATGTCTAGCTTGATTTAAGGAGTTCGATCTTTTATCGTGTTAGGTGTTTTATGATGTATCACACATTCCTTTAACTTTAAAGTTTGAATAGATTTTCATAAAGATATGTGTTCTTATTGTTGCATTAATTAAAGTGGACTAGTATAACCTTATGACAATTAATTTCTTAATCTTGCACATGTGACATGTGACATTTGGGTCACTTATAGGATAAACATTATATTAGTAACCATATGATAGGCCCTTAGGTCCATCCACAAATCTTGCCCAAGCTTATCTATTAAGGTTGTATTGTTAACCTAATTGATATATTGCTAATCATCAATTGGAAAATTATGTGGTAGTGTATGATAGAGGTTGGTGAATTGGATTCAACAAATCATAGTCTGTTATATTGTAGTTTGTTCTTGCATTGCAGTAATCTATTATGAAACCATGATTTTCAATTAATTTCCACCTTCTTTACGAAGTAAGCCTCTAGTCTTATTATTTACACATACTTCAAAATTATGAAATTTTGTTTTGGTTGATAAGACATATTGATATTGTTAATTTTAAGTTATTGTTTGTTAGGTAAAAGTCCAACAATTGGTATTAGAATCAATTCTCTAAGTCTTGAAGTTTTCTTAATTCTCATATATACATTTAATTTCTTTTTGAAAATTTTGGTAAACATTGTATACTATTTTTGGAAGGCAAATATAACTTATGTATCATTCATACAAACAACATATATGCTTTTGGCTACTTTTTCGAGTGAAAATGGTTAAATTTTAGATTTGTATGAAACTTCATCCATAGCTAAAATTCTTTTTCTTCAATCTCTATTTTGAATATTTTTGTTTAAATTAACCCTATCGATCACTTATTTTTCAAAAGAGAAGAAAGACTCCTCTAATATTAGGATGGGCACGAGTAACCTATGGATATATTTTCACGCTATTTAAAGGTTAAAGATGAAGTATTTATAATTTTGCCATCTCTAGTTTCAAGTCTAGTTATTTGCAATTAAAAAATTGTCATTTCTAATTATTGACAATTTTGCATCTCAACTTATTTACAACAATTTTAGCTAATTTACAATTTAATCATTCAACTAAATTTACATTTTATTTGATGATTATTTAAACTAATAATAACTTGTTCTATCTTTTTTTTATATCCCTTAAATTTCATAATAAACTTATTTTATAAGTTTTTATCATACTACTTTTAATGAAATAAATATTCTAATATGTTATTGTAAATTAAAATATAAATTTTATTAATACCATTAATATGAAATAATATTAATTAAATTCGTTTGAACTTACAATTGTATATAAAATATATTAAAAATTACCAAATCTAAATGTCAATTAGTTTCTAAAACTTGTTTTTTTTTTAATTTTTACTTATCATTTTAAAAGTTGGAAGAAAATTTCCAACTTGAAAGAAAAGAAACAGTGATCTTACAGAATCTTTTATTATGACATAGTTTGTTGTGTCATAAAATGAGTCACCTGTACAAGTTCCATATACAGAACTTCGTGAAACACAGCAAAATCCTCAAGGTTACCGAAGGGGGTTTTTGATATTCAGAGTGGGGTTTTTGGGTTTGTCCAGTTCCGGTTTCTCCCATTCCAAACCAATCCCTTTTCTAACTGGTGCCTCTAACGTAAGAAGAAAAAGAAATGGGTGCACAGAGAAAAGTTGGAACTAGGGTTTCCGAGGACTCAGAGGAGCCACCTCGTAGTAAATTGCAAGCTATTCTTTTGGCTGATAGCTTTGCCACAAAATTCCGACCCATCACACTTGAACGCCCCAAAGTAAGATTCAAATTGCGTTTCTTTATGTTTTCAGGCCATTTACTTTATAATTTGTGATGGGTTGATTAAAAGATTGCGTCTATGGACGTTGTTTACTTGAGACTTGGACTCACATTATTGTTAATGCTCTTCTAGGTGCTTTTGCCATTGGTCAATGTTCCCATGATCAACTACACTCTAGGCTGGCTTGAGTCTGCTGGGGTTGAAGAGGTTTTTGTTTTCTGCTGTGCCCATTCTCGCCAAATAATTGATTATTTGGAGAGTTCTAAATGGCATTCTCAGCCCAACTTCTCAGTTACAACAATAGAGTCGCACAATTCTGTTAGTGCGGGAGATGCTCTGCGCTTCATCTATGAGCGTAATGTGGTCGGTTTGTGTCTCCTATAGCCTTCTCATTATGTCTTTTTAACATGTGGAATAGTTCGAAATGTTTTAGCTTGGTACCCTGTATTTTGTTGTTCTGGACAGGTGTTTGCCTTTTATTTTCTTGATTCTCTATGTTGTGATAATTGCGCCTTATCTTTTGAAATGAAAATAACTTGTTTGTTACATAGGTTAAAAACACTTGCAACAGCATTATTATTTTCTTCTGTTTCTTTGTAGCATGAGAGATGAGGCTTTGATGAATTTTATCACTTGTGTATGATTTTAACTTAATGAGGTCCTACTGGGTTTCTGTGGTCTTGGAATTTTCTACGTACTTTGTTCCATGAAGTGTTGATTATTCTTTATTGTTCTTGAAGGTATCTGGAGATTTCATTTTGATTAGTGGGGATACAGTAAGCAACATGTCACTCACAGAGGCACTTAAAGAACACAAGGAGAGAAGGAAAAAAGACAGCAATGCTGTGATGACCATGGTCATTAAACAGTCAAAGCCTTCTCCAATCACCTGCCAATCACGACTTGGTACTGATGAGCTATTTGTGGCCATTGATCCTCAGACAAAGCAACTTTTATACTATGAGGAAAAAGCAGACCATCTAAAAGGGATTATATCTCTTGATAATGCATTGCTTGGGGATAATCCATCTATATCTCTGCACAATGACAAACAGGTTCATTTCTGAGTTTTGATATTCTGCACGTGCACCCGTACGGCTCGTAGGACAGTTAATCCAAATGGTGTTCATCGAGTTAAATCTTTTGTTTCCTCCTAAGATCTTACCATGAGAGACATTTACTGTGGATAGTTATTATTTTTTGTTTCATCTTTCACTTGATTTCACGGGATACTAAATTCTCCATGCAGGATTGCTATATTGACATCTGCTCACCAGAAGTCCTCAGCCTTTTCATGGATAATTTTGACTATCAGCATCTTCGCCGTCATTTTGTGAAAGGATTGTTGGTTGATGATGTATGTCATTTCTTTTAACAACTATACTTTGGCCCTTTCAGCAGTCTTCTAAAATTGTACTATATTTAGCAATAGATTTGATTGTTTTACATAAGCAATGTAGGATGCATCAGTTAATATGACCTGATCATTGAGGGTACTGTTACTTTGCGTTGACATCTTTATTTATGCTTTTCAGATTATGGGATACAAAATATTCACCCATGAAATCCACTCAAGTTATGCAGCTAGGATTGATAACTACCGGAGCTATGATACTATCAGTAAGGACATAATTCAAAGATGGACGTACCCATTTGTGCCAGATGTGATGTTCTTCGGAAACTCAACAACTAAACTTGAAAGAGAGGGAATGTACCGCGCATCAGGTGAGGATTACCTATTTGCTTTCTTCAGTTAGTCATCTCCTTGTTCTCTTCCCTCCATGTAGAACTAGAAGATGGAGCCATTGGTTACAATTTCTACTTGCTTTACATATTATATATTTCTGAATTCTATCATATTGTGTTTTGTTTTTTTTTTTCCTTCAGAAATAGAGCAATCACGTTCTGCACATCTTGGACCTTTTACTGTTATTGGTAAAGGAACCAAAATTGGGAGCAACTCAAAAATTTTGAATTCCGTCATTGGAGAAGGTTGTGTTATTGGATCAAATGTTTCAATAATGGGTTCTTATATATGGGACAAAGTAACGATTGAAGATGGCTGTGAACTAAAGCATGCACTAGTTTGCGATGGAGTGATCATAAAATCTGGTGCAGTTTTAGAACCAGGTGTGGTGTTGTCTTTTAAGGTATATAATGGACACTTTATTGTTTTCACTTTCCCTTTTGTTATTATATCTGATTGCCATGTGAAATTTATAGTGGGATTTAGCTTAAGATTGTGAGAAAGATGTGTCTTGACGTGGAATAGGAAAATTAATTGCGACAAGAGTTCAACTAGAAGTACTATTTGAAAATTTTGGTCGAATAAGTGTGATGTTTTGATGATGGGAAGCAGATAGTCTGATAATCTGAAAACTCTCGAATTGGCTGTGGGCTTTCAATATTTACAAATATTGAATCTATTCAGCAGAGACTTCTTAACATAGAACTTCTTATGTTTTTAAGTGTGTTTTAGAGTACTTCTAGATCCACAAGCCTGTAGATAACGATTATTTTGTATAAAGTATTTCTGATTTACCAAAAAGAAAAAAATAGATCCACAAGCCTAATAAGATCATCCACAATTTTTAATCAGGTTGTAATTGGACAACGATTTGTTGTCCCTGTGTATTCAAAAGTGTCATTACTACCACAGCCCATGAAGCAAGATAGTGATGAAGAACTGGAATATGCCGATAGTAGCAGTGGAACAGGAGGATCATGTAAGTACACTCAAGTTTATATCATTGGATTTCAAAGTCGTTTCTTATTTTTTTTTGGTTATTTAGAGTCAAGACTGATTAAACCTCTGTGCTCCCTTATCTTTAAGAAAGCATGACTACATTTTATAGTCTTTAATTTCTTTTGGTGCTTGTGATGATACTGTTCTGTTATTTTTCTAAGGATTCTATTACAGTTGAGAATATCCTTATACATGTTGTCTCTTTATTACTAACAAAATATTTTGAGATTTAACTATAAATAATGTATGATGCGTGTGTTACTTCTCAAAGTTTGTGTCAATTTGCAGCAATTATGACTGCCATGGATAAATTGAATGGAAAGGTGCTGTCTGAATTATCTGATACACAACACTGGCCTTCATCAGAGGTTAGTAATAGAGTTTGGAGTTTGGTCTTACTATACTGTGGGGGCTGCTATTTCTCAGTTAAGTTAATGATGTAGTTGTTGCCAATTCTTTGTTTCTTGAAAAACTGTCTGAAGTTCGGAGAAAACTGCTAGAAAAAGGAAACACAGAAATGTTTCTGTCTTGCAAACTTACAAGAGGTCATAGAGAGATAAGGGGAAAAAAGAAGAGGAGTGATGTGACAAATTGCAGGAGAAATTTGCTAGAAAAGGGAAATAGGAGGAAAAAGTTTTTTGCAAAAAATAAGGTCCCTCAGAGAGATTGAAACAGAGGGAGGAGTGATGTGACCAATCATACATGATGCTCAAATCTCTACACTGACATTTATGGATAATAAAGCAGGCTGCTGATGAAACACTTAAGTTTGCTCCTAAAGTGCAGTCTAAGAGAGGCCTATGATACATTACTTGTTTGCATTAAATGTATGCCAAGTGTTTTGCCTCTGGTAGCCTGGTGTTTTAGTGAAATATCTGATGTAGTGTTATGGGATACACGTATGTGTAAAGCATGAGGTGACTTGACATTCTTTATTTAGTCTTTCCCTTGAGGAACATGGAAAAGTTCTAAGGGGGGTTCAGCTGAGAGTTTGGTGTTTAGACTTCAAAATACTCTTTTCGAAATGTGATGATGAAAATGTGTTAATTCTGTATAATAAAAGATGTACCAAAACAAGAGTTTTGGTAGTTTCTCCTTTTCTGACTTGAATCAAAACATTGACTTGAATCAAAATGTGTCTCCATGTTGCATAATTTGATCTATCCATGTAATAATTTTCATATGCGCATTCTCTGATGATATAAAATTTAAAAGCAGGGATTCTGCTTCATTCTTCTCGTCTTAGTTATCATGTAATCTGAGTGACTCGTGTATTTGATGAAAATTTTCATATGAATTAACAGCTTGGACCTGGTGGTGTTGGTCATATTTGGACTATCTGTGAAGGAGGTCATGAGGAGGAATGGAGGCATTCAGTTGCACCTATTCCTACTGATAAACTTGCTGAATCCATGGAAATGATAAATGATGATTTGGGGGTGCTAAACCTGGATGGTAGTGCACTTTCACCTTCTGGAGAGTTGAAGCTTGATGCTAATGCTATTGACTCTGAAGATGATGATATTGAAGATTCTAGAGATGATTCTATCTACTTTGAGAAAGAGGTGACACTGATTGGAATGCTGATCTGAATGCCCTCATCTTGTTTCGAGTACATGTTGACTTTTGTGCTGTGATTGCAGGTTGAAGCAACATTTTTGAGGGCCGTTCATGAAAACATCAGAGTAGATGACCTAATTCTTGAAATGAACTCACTTAGGTTTGTGATACTCATTTCTTTTTTGACAGCTCTACCAAAATTGAATAATTTGAATATACAGACAAGTGTTGGAAGATGGTTACTGATGCATCACTTTTAAATATATTTCCAATGAAAATGAAGTTTCTTGTCTGAAAAAGTTAACAAGTTCTCAAATCTTATTCTGTCCATTTCTTAATTGGTTCTCTTCCACTGATAGTTATATAAGTATTTTCACTTTCTGATCAAAAGATGAATAATTTATTATTGCACCTTTAGAGAACCATTGAATGGTGACCTTTTGTTGCCAAGACCATTGTGCCCAGTTTCTTTCCATTTCCATAAACTAAGCACTTTTCTGGATGATAGTGTGGGTGGATTCTGTGTTGTATTTCATCTTGATTCAGGTATATCATTTTAATTTCCAGGTTGTCATACAATATGACATCTGCAGATGCTGCAGGAGCTATATTTTATGCAATGATGAAGATGTTGTTAGAAACTTCACACTCTTCCCCTGGTAGTGTTCTAAGCAGCTACTCTTGTAAATTTTAGATTCACGTTTGAGGAGAATATTTGTCCTTGGTTGATTGTTTTAGGAGAAATGTTGGCAGTTGGAGGATCAGTGGGTCTGAAATTGATTAAAAATTTATACATGACTATTTATTAATGAGGCCAAATATTATATTTGCTTTCCTCTTGCAATGGTATTGAGTACATAATCCGGTAAATGCTATGATCATAACTAACTGCCTTGTGATGCTATACCTAACTTGTTTACGTCTCGAATATGGTCTGTCATTGCAAGGATTCTATTTAGACTTGACACCTTTTACTTTGGATGCTTTTCATGCTTTGTTTTCCTTTTATTATGTCGTGGTTGGAGAGCATAAATTAATATAGTAATGCTTCAGTTGGCTTAATTTAAGAGAGACTCATTTCCATGTCTCAGCTGAATTGCTTAAAAATGTCCCTAACATTGTGAGCAAGTGGCGAGACCTTCTGAAGTTTTACGCTAAAGAAATTGATGATCAGGTTTGCATTTCTTCTCTTAATGACAGCCATTTCCTATATTTGTCTGACGATTGCATCTTAACATCTTCCCTTTTCTTTTCTGAACACTTTGATTTAGATTGACCCATTTACTTCCTAGTTTTTTTTTTCAAAATTTCCTACAGAAGCTATGCTCTAGTTCCCTTTATTATATGTTTTTAGATTTATTGGGAAAGTTTAGCGTCATTCTCAGTTTTAGAAATGGCCTTCCTTATTTGCATGACGTAGCTAGGTAAGAAATGGGTTATACTCTTGAATTTCTTAGTTCCTTTAACATCTTGATTTTCTTTTCTGTTTTTTCTGATCTTCTGTTCTGCAATAAATGCCTAATGTCTAATAATTGGATTATCCTGCGCTCCTCCTTTGCTTGCATTAAATTCTAATTTTATGATTGCTTTTGTCATTTCCAATTTTATATATTTTGATAAATACTCAATTTTGCTGAATAGATTGAAGTGGTTACATGTTTATTTGGAGTGCCCTTAGTTGTTAATGGTGATTTACATCATTCATTCTTGACGAACAGATTGAGGTGATACTGAAATTTGAAGAAATGTGTCTTGAATCTGCCAAGGAGCTCTCATCATCTTTTGTGCAGGTATTTACAATTTAGAACTACTCATCTTCATGAATTTGTCTGGGACTTACAAATGATTAACAGCATTGTATATTTTTTGGCTTTGTCAAACAAATACACAGTCATGCACAGCCATCTCATGATTTTGTGTTTAGGAACGACTTCTTTCCCTTGGGCATGTTGTATTAATTTAATATAGCAGAACAATGATATCTATCAACTTGTGTCTCCTCTGCTTAACCAAATTTCCTAAATTCCAACTCCAAAGACCAATTTTATTTTATCCTAGTCCTGTGTGAAGAGAAATTTCAAAGTGAGGAATTAAGAAATTTGTTTGTGGATGTATTTTGTAGAAGACAAATTTATTCGAGTGGTTTGTTCATTTATTATACTTTCTTAGGTTAAACTGAGCGAATAGATGGCTCTGCTGTCATGAAGATTTCGGAGCTGCATTTCGTTGTCAAAAATAGCCCTTTTCTTTTTTTGTGTTGTGATTGATAAGAGTTCTTTGAATTTCTGAGATGTGATCTCCTTGTCAACGTCTTTCCCATCTTGTCTCAGATTTTACATCTTTTATATGACAAAGATGTTGTAGAAGAGGACGCCATATTGAGGTGGGCCGAAGAGAAAAAAGATGCAGAAGAATCAGATAAAGTTTTTGTCAAGCAGTCAGAAAAATTCATTCAAGTAAGATGTCTCTTATTCTTTATGTATGCTCATTGCTTAACATACATCGTTGATATGAATAGTTTGTTAAATGGTCAAACTTATTTATTAGCATACTACCCAAATCTGATTCAACCACATTTATTTGGTTTAGTGGTTGAGGGAGGCATCCGAAGAAGAAGATTGAAATTGGAACAAGAATGTGATTCTCGTGCACTTTTTTCAGTTGCTTGATGGGTACTTTGCTATGAATTGCCACTTGGAAATTGAGGGCTTCTCAGTCACGCCACAGAATTTACAGCAACGAGAAGTCCTCCTCCCACCAAATATTCTTCTTCGTTTTTGTTTCATCATCACCATTTAGCATCTTCTGAAATGGTTACAAGCAGACATTTTGAAGATGTAAAGGATTCACCGTTTTCTAAATGCAACGGTCTGCTTACTTGATGCTCATTAACTACAGAGACTTGATGTCTGCTTCATTTCTATAGGTACATATATTCATGATCTTATTATGCTTGCGCAATCCGTTCTTTACTTTTTCTCCTTAGCGAATCGGATAGTAGGAGTTTTGGATTGTATGAATTTTAGGAGCTGTAATCATTGGATAGGAAGCTTATTGCAGCAGTATTTGATTGATCTAAAATTACATTTGACTGTTAAACGAAAATCGGAAAATAGTTGAGAAGGAACAACATGATCTCTTATTTAAAACGAACAAACAGCAAAGGCAAAGGACGTCTAATTAACGGGGTGGG
>JAOTBA010000003.1:24494677-24506027 GCA_025629845.1 Erythroxylum squamatum | reverse complement strand
TACCGACCGGTACCGGTACAGTTCCGTTCCAGAGCCCAATCCGGTACCAAGTCCGGTACGGTATTCAGAACATTGGTTATGACGGAGATATGGCAATAGAAAATTAAAAAAAAAACACGTGTTAGGGACCAACTTAATAGAATTTCAACATTATCTAGCCCGTACACACTCAACTAGCGCATGATTGACATCTTCCTGTAAACCACAAAAGGGGCAACCCACAGGAACAAGAATTCCCTTATTATGAAGCGCCAACCTGGTTGGCAAGATGCCTAGGAGAGAACGCCACAAAAATTCTCTCATTTTTTGAGAAATTCTGAAATTACAAACAGCTTTTCAATTACTCGAAACGTAGAAAGATGCCAAATCAGATAGTATGTCAATTGCTAGCTAGTGTATACCCAGACTATAAAATCCAGACTTATTAAAAAATGTGTTTAATAAGTCTATGCCAAGTCTGTCTCAGATTTGGTTGGTTTAAAAAATGTGTTTGGCAACCTGTTCTTAGAACAGGTTGGTTTACGTTAGGAATAGGGGAAAAAGTCGGAATTGTTTATGTTCATGCTCAGCATATTCCGACAGGTCAAAATTGTAAGTGTCTTAACAAGCCATTAACTTATAGTAACTTATTTGAAATAAATTTGGTAATGTATATAACATATGTAACTTACGTAGCAGTTGCATATTATTAGCCATGCTAGCTATATGTCTAGTCATATGATTTTCCTTAATTGTATAACTAAATTAATGGACAGGCCTCTTGATGGGGATAACAGTGAGTTCATTTTACTCGAAACCATACATTAACCAATCGCAGAATGAAACAAATGCCACTAGTTGATCAACAACACCAAGTGTATCTGATAGAACATCACATAATTCCGGAACATAGGAACTATGTCCACGAAACAAAGGTTTGATAAAAACAGGAAGTAGAAATAAATTGAACTAGCGACTCCTTTGTCCAGTGGAGTGTCACTGATCAAGGAGGAGGAGGTCCGGATGGTCCACCAAAACAGTCCTGTAGCAACCAGCAACAGCACAAGAAACTCAAGCTGCAAACGAGGAACACAAAAAAATGGATATCAGTGAATCGTATTTTGTTGGGAGATGAGCATAACGTAGATATATACCATGAGCCTATAAAGTCACAAAGGCCGCAAAAAGGCCCTGGTCCGCCAGCGGGAGGGCCCCATCCCGGTGGTCCGGGTCCTCCAGGTCCCATTCTCAGCTGGTGAAGATGAGGCGACGGCAGTGGACTTGAACAATGTTAAAGAAACAGGACGTAGCACCCTGAAAACGTTGCTGGTGTTTATAGGCAGAAGTGCGTGTATGTATTTATAATGATTTCTGGCTGAGTAATGACATTTTTATCAACAATGTAATCTTTGGTATCTAACAGCTTATCCGCTATTCTCAACTACCAGTCATATATACAGTAACTTTGTATCTATCACGCTCATAATTGCCTTACCTGTCACCAATCGCTTTTACATTTATTACGTAGAGAGGCTCATAACCTTCACCTACGAGCTAGTAACTAAAAAGAACACAGAAATGCTTGGGTCCGTTCACTCCGTAGTCCGTAATCCGTCAATTCTTGACTCGCTAGACACAACAAGAGCAGACGTGCAAGCTTTTACCTTTTTTCTCTTCAATTATTTTTTATCTAACCTATTAAGTTCTTAAATATACAGGGGATAGATATAAATGATAATTAACATTAGATAAATTGAAAATTTTCAATTTATCTTTAATTTTTAATTAAATAATTTATATCTATAAATCAAGATTGATGTTTAGTGATGCATCGTGACCACCCAAATATTAAAAATGTCAAAATAGTTTTGACTAACCTTTTCGTGCATGATTTTTTTGTATAATTAAACCATTTCATCATACAATGCTTTGATCATACACCGAGTATTAAAATTAATATCTACTTTATTTGAGTCTATTCATATTAATTACTATTAGTATTTTAATGACACTATTTTCAAAATGTCATTTCATTCTGATCATGGATTTTCTGAATTAATGCTAATCGAGAATAATAGAATTCTCCCTAACTATTTTAGAGTAATGAATCATATATTGATTACCTAACTACTTCTGCATAGTTCATGTTATGTCTAATGATTACTAATTGAGCTACTTCCACATAAATCATAGGAAGTATCAAAACATATAAATTCACATATGAGAGACTTTAGAAATCTCAAGTCAAAGAATCACTTATACAATCATCACAACAAGAATTGCTATAAACATACAAATAATATTTCAAATGAAAATATCAAATCGAGTCAATTTATCGAACTTATTCTCTGATAAGCGCTCATATGTTTGTTTAAGTATTTACATACTTTAGTCTATGAGATTGACTACTCTTGTGAGAAAGAAATATAATACGTGCTAGTTTTTTTGATCTATTATGTCCAACCTAAATAAAACAACGACCAAAAATACTTTAAAGATGATACATAAATGTAACACAGAGAAATGTTACTTTTTTTTAACAACTTTTATAAAGGACGATTTAATATTTATGTAATTTGTCTAAAAGTTATGAAACGATGATTTTCTAATCTTTTCATAAGAAGATTAAATCATAGTATGGGCATTTTCACATCAAATAAAAAAAAGAGAAAAAAGAAATTTTAATAGAAAATAAAGACCTAAAACTGAATAGCTTGAGGTTATAAGTGAACAATGAACATATGGATCGCTATCACCAAGTTGTCCTTGATAAGACATGAGAGTCAGTTTGCAGGAAACAAAAGCGAAAGAAGATGGCCTTTAGGAATATATTACTTGCTTTCCAACCAATTTACAGGCTAAACCATATCAAAATCTCATCAACCAGGTTTTAACAAGTAAAGAATAAACAAGATTTACAATTTATAGGGAAATTATCTCACCATTTCAACAAAAGATGCCAATTTTTTCTATAACGAAGATGAACAAAATCAAATGTAAAGGAAAAGTATGGAAATTTTGACTTCACCCCTCGACCACATTTTGGTCAAACAATTGTCTTCTATACGTTCACAAGCTGCTTTTCCACCCCCAATGAGATGCTATAACTTCCCTCTGTTTTTCCAACCAAATATGAATAGAAAGAGGAGTCAGGGATGTTACATACTTGCATCAAGTAGCAGTGTCACACCCATATTTTTGTATGTTCCGGTTCTCAAATGTATGCACAAGGTACTTAAGCCAAGCTTCTCTTTCCTTTAAGCCGGGAATCGCTCGTAACATTCTTCTTTCGTTTTGGGCCACCGACACCGGCTGGGTCAGCCAAAGGGCCTGACCAAGTTGGCACTGAATCTTTTGAATAGATGAATGAGGTGGTGCTAAAAGGAATATCAGGAGGTACGTGTGCAGGATCTATATGATGAGATGCCCCTAAAGGATAGCCAAGTGCTCCATCCTGGTGAGGTGGAGGGAACTTTTCGCTCTTGCTCTTTGCATTGGCATGTGTAATTAGGCGCCGTCTCTGTTTAACGGAAAAGACAGTCAGTATGGTATTATCATAATATCATCGTGGGAAACAATACAAGCAAATATAAGTATAAATGTCTTAGGTTTAAAAGTTGTGGTCGGTAACAGTGAAAGGAAGCATAGTGAGGGCTACACATTGCTGGGTAGGCCAAAGAGGTATTGATGATATGAAACTATTACTCTTGAATGCAGTCCTAGTTAGCATTTGCTGAGGAAACCATGATCCTGTGTCACATTGCCATAGAATTTTAAAGAGCAACAAACTAAATAAAATAGACATACATCAATATTAGATTGAAGCTCCGCATTGGCTTCTGGAGCGGGTACAGCCCTTGCTGCCCGTTCACGGGGCCGTGGTTTCTTTCCAGAATCAACTTGGGATTTAGCAGCAGCTCTCAATCTGCACAATCAAATGCATATAGTTTAGCCACATATACAGCACTTTGAATGACGATAACAAGATGCTAAGTGTAAGTTGAACACTTTAAGGTTCAAAGGGGCAGAGGCAAATCCCAGTTGAACTACAAAAGGACGCAGTACATAATAAATCAGGAAAAACACATGATTGTCATGCGTAGGATTTAGCAGAAAAGGGAAGTAAAGAGTAAAATGACAGAGGAAGTCTACAGAGGCACCTTCTCGCTTCATCATCACGTCGTTTAGCATCAATCTCCTTACTTGGAGGATATTTTGGGAGACTAGAAGGTTCGCAAGCAAAAGGTTCCGTCATGAAGAACTGCATTAGAAACAAATTAGATGGTTGCAAGGGTTTCAACCCAGAGTTCATAAAGAATTCCTGTGAATTTAACATCAAAAAATTCCAAGTTGACTCAAAATGAAACATTTTTGGATTTCGGGAGAAATTTGTGTAATTTTATGGTATTAACTTTGACATGCCTTCAACATTAGTGCCATATCAAACCAAATACAATTCATTGGTCCCTTTATGGTGGCACATGGGATGATCAGATGATTCCATGAGTGCTCAAGCTGGCACCAGCTTTCAATCAACTAACCCATGGTGGTCTCAATGTAGTCAAGATTATGGGTCAAGAATAGGTAGACAAATACTCCAACTCATTTTCTGAGATTCTAGTAACATGTTGAGGCTAAAAGCCATTGGAATACATGAAAACTGCATCACACATGAAAAATAAATTTTGAACTGCTAACAATTTTACCAGCTGATGTGACTTGCTCCTGAAGACCATGTGCCAAAGTTCAATGTAAGATAGCCCATAAGCAGTGACAATATATGTTAAACAATTAGGAGTTCACACAAATATTGGCATAATAAATATGCTTAGTCAGTATGCTAAAAGCAGCGATACAATCCAATCTAGATTTAGAGATCAATAGCAGTCTGATGATTATAGTCAACTTGAAGTAGCCATGTGTAAAATTACTAACTTTATGACATCAAGATTTACTTTTAACTAGAAGATGAACAATGTGCCTCTCTAGTGTACAACTCAAGGGTTGGACCATCATATCCATAAGACAGATACTCATCATATTTAATCAATGTAGGAAGTTTATGTAGAGAAACACAGGAAACAACAGAAACATGACATAGAATAAGACTTGAAAACAACAACAATAATGAACAGTGTGAATACTTACTTCGCTTCTTAGAGCGTCAGTTGCTGTCTTCCGATCTGCTGGATCAATTGCAAGAAGTGTATCAATGAGGGGAAGGGATGATGGTGGAAAATCTTTGAATGTTTCTCTTATGCATCTTTTGTAAGGCTCCCGGGGCTTAAATAAGGTTGCATTTGGCAACTTTGATTTTTTCCAATATTCATCTGAAGGTGAACCACATAGCTTGTAGATCTTATGTAATTGTTCTACCTACAACATTGTAGAACATTACCATTACAATGGTATTTATACAGGAGTTGTTCAGTGATTTCTATAAACCAAGTAAAAAGCCTTACCACATAGAGAAACAAAGTAAGTAACTCTAAAACAAAGTAAACATAAAAACAAACATCGAATATGAAATCAAATCACGGAAACTATAAATAAATGTGAATCTCATAAAAGGGAAAAATAGGCATAGGGTAAGTTGACAAAGATGCATAAGAATGTGTTTTATCTGTGTTAAATCTAGGTTCAGCCTTCTTACACGAGAAACAAAGGGTTCAAAGTTCTCGTGTAAATAAGACCTTAAATAAAGTAGGCCTACGCCATTACAAGCATGGAAGCCCCCTCCAAATAGCAGGATTGAATTGGCCAGGGATTATATGCATAGAAGCCTAATGAATAGACCTAAATAGTGGCCAGAGATACTCAAATTAAGAACCATCAGAAGCATAGATAGCTACCTCAGTACGACCAGGCATGATGGGCTTCCCAGCTAGTAGCTCAGCCAATATACAACCTGCACTCCAGAGATCCACCCCCACACCATAGTCTGTAGCACCAAGAAGAAGCTCGGGTGGTCGATACCATAGGGTTACAACTCGACTAGTCATTGGATGTTTGTGATTAGGGTCAAAAAAGGACGCCAATCCAAAATCAGCAATTCTGAGTACTCCTCCATCGTCAATAAGAAGATTTGAGCCCTTGATGTCACGATGAAGTACACCACGATTGTGACAGTGCTCAAGTCCAGATAATAGCTGGTGCATATAACATTTAACCTGGGATAGAAACAAATGTTTTATATTTTGTATGTTGTCCACATTGGAAGCATAGGAATATACTTCAAAGCTAAACCCTGAAATGGTATCAAGCAAACCTGAGGCTCTGTGAAGTTTACTGCTGGGCTTGCGGCAAGTCCGGCTAAATCATGCTCCATGTACTCAAATACCAGGTATAAACTACATGACATCCTTGAAGTGACCAAACCTTCCAACTTTACAACATTTGGATGGTCCAGTCTTCGCAAAATGAGGATCTCTCTGGCCATGAACTTCACACTCTCAGGTTCCAAATTATCAAACCTTACCTTTTTCAGGGCAACCACTTTTCCAGTTAACATATCTCTAGCTTTGTACACATTGCTATATGTCCCAGATCCAATCTGCCAACAATTATGAAGGAAAAACATTGAATAAGCAACAGAAAATCAGAATACACATCATGGATGCCTTTGCCCGTCATATGTCCTTCCACAGGAATGAAACTTACTAAAATTATAACTGTCTGTAATAACGGATCATTTTTAAAATATCTGCATTTGGTATTAGAGACTAAGCTTCATGATGGAATTTGAAAATCTCACTAGTGACCATCACATTGTAATTACTACAGCATCACCACGGGAGAACACAAAACACAGTTGGAAGATGGCACCTAACCTTATCAATTTTCTCAAATGAGTCTGCTCGTCGTGGGATCCAACCATTGAGTGCCTCCCCACAGACCGCAGATAGCCAGGGTGGCCAACCAGCTGCCACTTGCTCACCATGCAAATTCTTGCGCGGATTACTCAGACGAGGGTTTGGTCTGGACCTTCTCCTCTCCCCTTTAGGTTTTTTATCCCCGTTTATTTGCTCCTCCTTCTGGGTTTCCTCTTTTTTTTCCTCTGCAACACCACTAGCATCCGTCTTTGTCGCCGATACATTTTCCACTGTCCTACCAGATTCCACTCTCAGGTTCTTGACCCCTTTATTCCCCGAAACTATGCCTGAAGATACCTCTCTTCCGAGAACACACCCCATGTTTGAAGCTAATCCTCGTATCTGAACATGGTCTGTTTTAGCTACTCGATAAGTAGCAATCAGTGAATGCAAAATAAGAAATTGGTACCCAAACACAAACAAACACAAGTAAAAAGTAAGCACCACTAGAAAAGAAGTCCATGCACAAAGTTGTTCCTAAATCATCCAGTACTCACAGAGATCAAAGTTCGACCCATCTCAAGAAATAAGAACAATAGTCAATACTGAGAACATGCAAATAGAAATCCACACTTTTATAGATTTAGAATTTTCAGGAACCATAAGAAAGGAAAATAAACACATCTAAATGATCTAAAAAATTCATTAAAAATTTTTCGGAAGCCAAAAAATCTCAAGGAAACGATAGGATAGATAGCAAAATTATGAATTCGGACCAAAAAAAAAAAGAAAAACTGTTTTTGGGATTCAAAGGCTTTTGTTTTGTGGTCTACTTTTGGGATTTAAAGCCTTGATCAACAAGAAAACTAAGTCAAAAATGATCTGCCGGAGGCACAGACAGAATGGCAAGGAGGGAGAGAATGAGATACTACAACATCCCATAAAAAAAAAAAACAGAACAGAATTTTGAGCAAAGATTTAGAGCCAGAGCCAGTGATCTAAAACGAAAGCAAAGAGCTTTAGAGATCAGAGTGAGTCAGCAGAAGAAAGTGGTGGATAAAGATACTTACTTGGAATGAATCCTAGCAAGAGGAGACAACATAGAGAATGATGTGTTGGGTCAGTACTAAGAATATCAACAATCTCAGATTTTGTGATTGAAGTATTTGGTTGTTTGGACTTGTTTTGGATCTTTTGGAGGTTCACTGATACATTTTGATGGGTATTCTCTGAGACAAAAGAAAGAAAAGAAAGAAAGAGAAAGATACAGTAGCAGATCGCTTTTGCCTTGCCTTTGGGTTCTAGTTTCTTTCAAGTCAAAGCCCCCAAAACCAAAACTCTCCCTTTCAAGCCATAGCTTGGCTTGCCCTCTTCTGTCTTTTCTTTGTTTATACTCAAAACTCCCAATTGGAGCACAATTATATTCTTTCTTAGCGCTTCTTTAAAGATTCAACTTCCTATTAATACTTTTCTTTAAGTTACCAATTTTAATGTCCTCACAAAATATATCTCTGCTCATTACGAATAAAGCTGCGTATTATCGGACCACTTTAAATTTTGCGCTGAATATAACTTTAACTGGGTATAGATGATACTAGTGACGATAAATAAAATATATAAACTATTTAATATTTTAAAATTTTGAGTTAAATATAAACTCTCTTTTTTATATAAAACAATTAATATTTAGTTCATATAAAAATTCAAAACTCATAATTTGACATAGTATTAAAATAATTCCAAATTTAATAATATATAAGAGATAGATACAATATTACACACACTTGAAATTTGAGAATAATTTCAAATCTAATAATCTATAAGTAATAAATGTTGTTATCCCTACAACATTCTAGAATTTTACAATAATATTAAATCCAATAATATAAAAAATAAACATTGCATAATTACACATAATTAAAATTTAATAAATAATGTTAAATATAGGGTAATGATACATAATTAAACAATGACATAATGATTTGATCAATTATACTTAATTCCTAGAAAACTAAGATCAAGCATTGGATCTCGTGATTTTTAGCTTATTAAAGAATTATCTAAAGTAATGGATATATATTTTAAAAATTAAACTTGGAGACTTACAAAATTTTTAGAAAATAAAGATGTTGGTACTTTTTATATTTTATTAATTATATTCATTTAAAATCGTGTTTATATTAAATTTAATTGACAAAATAGTGTAGTTATATTATTTTAGACTTTTTACCGGGAATAATTTAACATTCACAAAAATATAAATTTTGTTCTTAAAATTTAACTTTTTGATTGTTAATTTTATTAAATTGTGGTACAAAAAAAAACCTAGGTCAACCAAATTCTAATATATTTATTAGATCTTATAAAACTATGTGACATTGCTGTCTCGAATGTTAATCAATAACTAAAACTTCAACTCAAGGGGTGTGGTTGAGTGGCATGGACTCATCCATCCTTAACCAAAAGTTAGGGGTTCGATCCTTGGCTTTGGGTATGGAGCAGCCTTAAATCTATGGGCCAGCTGTCCCACTCTGTGAGGTGCCTATAAATCAGCGAGGGAATTAGCCACTGAATTTGCCGGTGGATACCCTGATCTAAAGACAAAAAAAAAAAAAAAAAACTAAAACTTCGTAGTTACGTAATAATGTGTTGGAATTCAAATGTAGCGCGACCCCTCACTTTGTAACTATGTGTCTTGTTTTTCCTTTTGTATCATCCAACTATAGCTGTCACTCTTTTCTCCATTAAAGTACTTGCCTGATTGGAAAGTGGCTTGACCAAGAAAACAAATTGGAACCATTTCGAGTATTTTAAGTTTTTTCACAGAAGATTTCTGTCGGAAAGTGAAGGAGAGATAGAAAGATAGAGGTGCAAGATTCTTTGGCAGCAGTGGCATCTTCTGTTTGATGACAACATGAACACAGTATTTCCAAAATCTATGCTTTCTCATACATGGTGTCAAATGTGGACAGTCGAACTCAGCTTAAGATACACTGCAGATAAGTGGGATGATGAAGTTGAAAGAAAATACAAATTTTACCAACATAATATAAGCCATTTGCCATCCATATGATTTTGAATGACATGTTCATTTTACACCATCATAAGATACAAAGTGTCCTGGCCACATAAAATCTAGTAAATTAAAAAGAAAATAAAAGAATTTTTTTATATATATTTTTCAAGTAAAAGACGTAGACCTCTTCTATGGTCTAATAAATTCTAAAAGAATTCCCTAATCTTTAAAATTATCGAAAATTTTCTTTTAACTTTTAATTTTTTAAAAAACGTTCTCTTTTATGTTGGTTTAAAAGAAATAGAACACATGTAGTATGAACATCATATGTAGATTAAACAAATGTTACTAATATAATAACCTAACTGAGTTCTTAAATATGATTTGAATCAATTGCACTCGATTTAAATTAATAAGTTAATATCATTATAATAAATTATTAGTTTAAGTTAGGTTTAAATAGTTTAGTTTAAGTTTAAAAATTGGATTAGATCTACATATTTATCAAAAAAAAAAAAACTCTCAACTCTTTCTAAGCATGTCATTAAATGAACACCGTTAATACTTAGATGAATTATAAATTATTCTTTTATAAAGGCTTATAAGAATTTAAGGACCAAGAATGTTAACCAACCACTTTTATCACTAACTTCATAAAGTTAGCAGGGAGTTACTTCTTTCTCTAACTCCATCAAATTAGTGGGGAGTTACACCATTTTTGGCCATTATCTCCACTAAGTTAGTAGAGAACATGGTCCTAAAGTATATAACACTCTATTACAATATCAACTAATCACTTTCCCATTAATTTGAAGAATTACTCCCACTTTTGAAGATTATACACCACTTTTTGAACCATTACCTAATATTATTAACATATGTTGCCATATCATCATCTCGTGAATGAACGAGTGCCTTAATGAGTCTTTAGTTAGTCATCCTATGTAAGGTTTCAAAATATACCCTAGTTGAAATAATACATATTTATGAAAGTACATGTATGATAGGAAGTAGAATTTTTGCTATGATTAGAATATGAAAAACTTACATTTGGCATGAGTAATTAATTGACAAATGGTTTGGCAAGAATGTAACAAATGGTATGGTTAATAAGTTGACAAGTGGACAAATGGAAGTGTTACAATTGGCAGCATAAATGGAGGGCAAATGGGAGTCATGCATTGGAGATATATTTGGCAATACATAATGAAGATACATAGTAGCTTAGGTGTCAAGCCTTTACAAGACTTTGGTAGCCTTCATTTGGCTCTCTTCTCTCTACCACCGATTCCTTACTCTGCATTTTTACTTTGATGTTGTAAACTCCTTGCCATATGATGCATGAAGAAGCTATCTCATATGAATTTCTAGGCTGATGTGATTTGGGTGTTAAAAGCACATTACATCTATTTTGGTTTTGGAAGTGTATTAGTTGCTTGGAAGGCGCTGTAATAGTTGGATTCTTAGAGTTGAATTTGAAGTTTAGTAAGGTAAGGGAATTATAAACTTGGTATCCTGTGATAACATGTGTTGTTTGATGTTT
>JAOTBA010000003.1:24428988-24440916 GCA_025629845.1 Erythroxylum squamatum | reverse complement strand
TGGGGGGAGGGGGGGGAGGGGGCGGTTTGTTGTGAAATTATTGACATAAACATTCCCTTCAACTTCTATATTGTATATAATGCTTTTGAAATTTCTAAGAATTACCTAATAGATGTTGGCACTAGGTTCAATTTCTAAAAGTCTATCCCATAAGGGAGCTGTTTAAAACATCAGGTCATGAGCATAAAAACAAAGTGATTTAGAAGTTGATTATTTCATTCAGTAAGAAGATTGACAAAATGATCATCTAGTCAGTGGATGAAGAGTGAAGGATATCTACTTCATTATGATAAAAAGCAATAATTACTCTTCTATTAAATTGGGGACTATGGTTGGCTTTATTTTTCAATTCCTTTGAGAGAAACTCATTTGTATGTAATTGTCCTCCTTCAACTTTGTTTCAAGTAAATGAACTAGAAATAGATTAGTATCATTAAAATAATCTATTAGCATTTTTTGGTTTTAGGGCAATTCAACCCCCTAACATCCTATGCAAGAATAGACATTAGAAGGGCTGCAGAATTAGAACCGATGCCCTTGTTCTTCCTTTTGGGTTTTCTCCTTAATGCCACTTTGAGATCTTTATCATGTCTTATTTAAATATCAACCTTAGAAATTAATGGAATTTGCTTTGGTATTGTAAGAGATCCTAAATAGGAGTTAAACGGCATCGTTGCACTAAGAGTGGGACTTTATAATATTTGGAGAAAGTGGGATATCAAGAGTAGTAAGGTTAATACCAATGTCTTGTGCATTTTTAGTCTGAGCAAAGTTAGAGACCTTAGGAGGATTGTTTTCTTATGCTCCTTAAGGTGTTATAGAGCCCTTCGAACTAGGAGCATGTTACTCAGCTTCCTTAAAATCTTGAGGTTGAACATTAAAAATACTAAAGTTAGGAGCTTGAGAATTGTCGTCAACATTAGGTTCAACAATAATAGAAGGTGTTCGTATATTCATCAACTCATAGTAATCCCCTTTAGCAAAGATTTTACTTATTGGAATGTTCTTTTCCTTATTAAGATAAATCATGCCTCCATTGATATGTCACTCTAACTTTATCTTGAACCATCATATCATTTTCTCCAACCACAAGATACGAATCAGAACAATCAATATTTTTTGAATGTCTACTATCACAAATATCCTAGCTAATTGAACCTTTTCATATTGGTAGTGGCTTCATCTATGTAAATTGGTTTTCTTATATAGCTAGCCAACTAGTTGAGCCTTTTTATGACTACAGTGGGACATTAAGAAGATTAACCCAAACTAAAACCTGCTTCTGATGTAAATTTTTAAGAGAGAAACCTAGTTTCCATTGATCGAGGAAGAATGATTTCCCATTCATATGTCCTAGACTATATATTACATACAACATATTGAGCATTAGCTTATGAGACAAATTTGAAGAAGAAGATATTGGCTTCATTAACAAGAACTTCCTTTAGACCTTTTTTTTTCTAGCTAGAGCTGGTCCAAGAGTTCAAAATTGGAAATGTAGGCCATTTGTGTAAGAAGAAACCAATACAAGTGGTGTTCCATCTTGAAAATCCTTTTCTAAGAACCTTAAAAGGGATAACAACTAGAGGGATGATCTCTGAGATAGAGTGTGAGCACAAATGTAAGTTCAAGGATAGGGAGGAGTACCCTAGTACTTGTTTCTAAATGATCTTATTGGGAAGTTATGGGAAGGCCAAAAGAGAACTAGGAGCCTCAATTGATCTAGAAGGGCTGATAAAGGAAGGGTTTGAGTTAAGGTTTGTGGGGATGAAAGGATCAATGAGTTCTAGGGCAAGGGGAATAGAAAAAATTAGAGGGAGAAAGTCAGAAGTAGTGAGTAGAGTTTGGTTGGAATTAAAATAGTGAGTATAGTTTGGTTGGAATTAAACTAAGAGTTTGACATATTTATACCAAAGGCAATAACAACAAATTTTGAAAAACTGTTGCTATATAAGGAACTAGCATAGATCATAGAAAAGAATAAGGAGTATAAGAAAAGAGCGAAAGAGTTGGACTAAGATGACTGAGTTAGGAGGCTAAAAACTGAGACAAAGATGTAAGGAAAAATAAGAGTCTTCCCTTGGTAAAGCTCCAACAAGTTGCTTCATTGTAACGAGCACAAAAAAGGGATATAAAGGGAACACTTAAGAGAGAGGAAGTTTAAGACTAACAAAATTCCAGCCCAAGAAACATCAAAAGGGAAAGTTTCAAAGAGATGAAAACTAGAGAGAAGAGGGAGCATCTCACTCTATACGTATTCTATTAATATCAATAAATTTCTAAAATAGATTATCAAAAATTACTTTAGCCGTTCTTTTCCTGGAAAATCCTTTTCCTTTAAATTTTAAATCTTCTTCTTTTTTTTGTGAAATATAACTTTGCACCTTCTGTTTTTCTCCCTCTTTCTCCCTTTCTTTTTGCGTCTTTGCATCTCTCCTGGATCTGTACCACCTCCAAAGTTGGTATCTTTACGGTGATTGCTGCTTCAGAATCGGTTGCGGAGATCAAAGTTCAAAGCTTTTGTCTCTGTTGGGATCAAAGTTCAAAGCGAGATGGACACTAAAATACATACGAGGTACTAAAATAAATTTTCTCCTCTACTTCTGAATCTGCTGCGAACATTTGTTAGAAGTAGCTAAAGACTTGGGGCTTTTTTCGCTACGGCAAGTTCCATTGTCTATGTTTCTGTTTTTGGATCATAGATATTCGGTTTTCTGTGTGAAGGAAGGAGGGAGGTTCGTTTCGCATAACCTTTTGATTGTGTTTTCGCATAAAGGAGGTTCCTTTTTGATAACCCATCTCTTCCTTTGTTGTGTATACGTTCCAAGAAGCTTGCTTTACTTTTGTTGACGTTGGTTTTGATTTAGATATGTTTTAGTTGTTTAGAGATTGATGTGTTGGAGATTGAGGTAAGAGATACTGGGTTTTGTTGCTATTTAACTGGAGGGTTTCAGTTTGTCGCTATTATCTCTTAGATCTGGTTTGCTTATGCTTTTGTTTATGTTGTTATTTTGTTTTTAGTGGCATATCTGGTTTTATAGTGTTACCATTAAAGTTGAGATCTACTATGTCTTACTAGTTTGGTTCTAAAAGTGTTTCCTTGTGTTGCATGTTGCTGATTGTTTTTAACTTAAGATATAAAGTGCTTGTCTTTACATGGTGGATCCAAATACTGGTGGATTCAAATATTGGAGCTGCAATGTATGAATCAGATAACATAATAAAATATTTGGTTGGTGAATATGATGATGGAAGCATTCCTCTCATGCTATCACTTGGTCCTCTAACGGTTTGTATATAAATCTTCAGCTATTCTTCTGAGAGTTTAATTCCTATAAATGTATTTTGGTTGATACTCGACACCAAAACCATTGTTGAAGTTAAAGCACTTGAAAAGATTTTGGTATTGCTTAGATGAAGAGAGGAAGGTTAGCCAAGCTATGCGGTGCTTCTTCAGCCTCCAGTTATCCAAATTTTCAAGTCCAAGGATGGCCCTGCGCAAGATTTGCACACACAACTCAGATAAATAGTGAGCAGAACTTTGCACCGCATCAGGTATAAGCAGAACTTTACAACATATAAGGTATATTTGTCTTATAAATTTCTTAAAACTTTGTTTTATAGATGTGCATCTCTTAATGAAGATATGTAATATTTTTTTAAAGCTATTATTTTTAAAAGTTTTATTTTTTTTTCATTTAAAAATTATTTTTAAATTTTTTATTTATCTTTCATTTTCTACTCTTTAACCTGCATCATTCTTTTATTGTCACATCTGCATGTGGGTCTACCGAAAATAGCCTTTCTACTATGTAGGGGTAAGGCTGTGTACTATCAGACATCTCCAGACCCTGCTTCACTGCGAGACTTCAGACTGGGAGTAATGATGATGATGACTTTAGTCGTTTAGGTATCTATCTAGTAATAGTATCTATATAAACAAGAGGAGAGAACTCTACAAAAGATGTAAAGAGGGGTATGCTAAGAATGGTAAATCTTTTATAGCTTACACCTATTTATAATAAGGTTTGAACCTTTTATCTATTTAATTAAATTATAATTAATTTTAATTTATCAAATATCTTATATTTGATCATAAATTTTTTTATAATTTATTATGAAGTTCAACTTGATTAACTTACTTTATATCTCTTCAACTTTCTTTGTATGTGACCTATTAAGTTCTTAAAAATAATGATGATGAATATAAATTATATTCGAGATTAAATAAATTAAATTTCTTTAAATTTCTGATTAAACAATTTATATCTATAGTTCAAGATTAACGTTGTTGAACCAAAGGAGTTTTCTAACAAATGTTTTAATGATAACAAAACTTAATTACCACTAATGAGTTTATTATTTTGACGAAAAGCAATAAAAGAATAAAATGAAGTCATAAACTCAAAAAGATAGCTTATGAAGTTGATAAAAATAAGTTAACGTTTGCAGCCATCAAAATGAAAAACAAGCCTAGAACAAAAGAAGATTAAGGTTTATCAAGGTCATTCTTGAGTTTAAATGTTAATTGTAATCTCATTTAATCACTTTGATATTTAAAAAGACTCACCCAGCATAAACATTTCATTTCACTTCATTGCATAAGTCTTTTCATTCATTAAGAAGCATTGAAGCTTTTGGTTTTAATATAAAAGCTTCTTGATCTTTCAAACAAACTTTAGGTAACATTTTAGGAAGTGTTTAAATTATAAGTAAATTAAACAAATATATTTTGAGCATTTGAAGTTGTTAAAATATTGTTGTTAGGGTGATTGTTTGATCTATATGGGTTAGCGGTTGACCAATATATGAGAAAGTTATTAAATTTGATATACCATGAGTTTGTTATAATATTGATTGATGTATTGGTCGACTGTTATCCCATATTAGTCAATCAATAAGTTTACTAGTCGACCAATTTTCTAATGGCTCGTGAATCTGGTGCCTTTAATTCAGATTGCTCGACCAGTATGTTAGACTAGTTGATCAATGCTCTGCATAAAGCCATTGTATTGGCTCCAACTGCTAGGAAGGGTCTTAAAATACTATAAATAGGTGTCTTCTTATTGGTTTTAGAATGAAAAAGATTTTGGGTGTATTTTACACACATTTCTAAGTTTTTTTCAATTATTTGAGCATCATTGTTTCATATTTGTAAGTGAGCCTTTTTGGAGTTATCAAGTGAATAAGTGAGATAATTTTGAGTTGTAATCTTTTATTAAGGTATTGGATGATTTACTTAGGAGTGTTCCAAATGGGATTAAGGTTTCTCTTCACCTTGGAAGAAGATTATAAGAAGGGTTCATCTTTATTGAAAAAAATTGTAGAAAGGTTATTTTCATCTTAAAAGAAGAATTATAATAGAATTTCAAGAAAAATCTTGGAAATAGATGTAGGCAAGGGTTGTTTGCAAACCTTTATAAATTGATTTGCATCCTCTGGTCCCTATCTTCTTTAAATTATTGCTTAGTTATTTGACTAATTTATATTAAACAAATTTCTCATCGTTATTTACATTGATTGATGTTACTTAAGTAGTTCAGTTGGAAATTTGTTGAATTTTATAAACATTGAATTCACCTCTTTCCTGGGTGTCATTAGGGGCTATCAAATGTCTACAACATATTAGGATTACCTAAATATTATAAATATCAAAGTAGTTTTGACTAATTTTTCAGTTATAATTATTGTGTATAATTTAATTAGTTCATCATACATTGTTTTAATTAGACGTAGAATATGAATTACTGCCTACTCTATTTGAGTTCAATCACATTCGTTCTCAAACACTAATAACAAATTCTTTTAATGACATGAAAATTATTTTAAAGCGTCATTTCATCTTGATTAAGGATTTCTCAAATCAATACTACTCGAAAATAATGGAACATTAACTATAATTAATTTAGGATAATAAATCATATATTCACCGTTCAATTACCTTCATATAACTCATGTCATTGTCCAATAGTTACAAATTAAGTTATTATTTACTATGGTGAGGTCCAAAGTGGACTTATATAAATTGATCGAATCCAATTGGCCTAATAGGTGTAGCTTGAAGATTAAAAAGTTTGAGTTTTAAAAACTAGTTTAGAGTCATATTTAATTTTAAAAATTAATCCCAAAAATTTTAAGGATTAGAATTAAGTAAAAAATAAAATGAAGTCGTACTTCAACATTATAACTTCCAATTACTTTAACCATCAAATATTTATTTTTGATTAATTAATATTCATATAATGTTATACTATTTAAATATTATCACAATTATGAATTTCATATCTAATTATCTCATTTAATTTTTTATAAATTAAGATTAATATTTGCATATATTATTGTAAGAGATTAATTTTTATTTTAAAACAATTTCGTATATTTATTTTAATTTAATAAATAATTTATATTTTGTATTATTATTAGAACTTCTTAAAAATATAGGCTTATGGATTGAGCTTGCTTAAACTTAAAATTTTTACAAATAGGTTGGATTTAAATTTGAAAATGAGATCCATTTTATGGGCGAGTTAGGTATGGACTTAAATCTTTTTGAAAAATTTGAGCTCTAACCCAAAACATCTTAGCTTAACCTGTGTACTGAGTCTTGTTATAAGTAATATCAAATATACTAACCCTTATGTGAGATGTTTTGAAGACACGAAGTTAAAAGATCACTTATTCAATAATCATAATAAGCATTAGATAGATGCATTAAGTAATGTTCTATACAAAATTCTTATATCAAGTCAGTTAAGTGGACTAATTTTTTGACAAGTACATATAAATTTTGTTAAGTATCTTTATACTTTGGTTATGAGATCAATTACTTCTTTAATAATAAATAAACATAATGTATGATATTTAATAGAGCATAAATATAATTTAAATGTAATATGAATATTATAATTGTGAATTGATCATAATTTATTTCTAAAGTTTTTTTTCTTATGAACTTTATCTTATAATTTAGTTTACTAGACAAATATGTATAAGATAAATATACATCCAATTGATTAGTTGTATAGCATAAACTGACATAAAGTTACCTATTTTTACTGAAAAAAAAAAGATAATACATTTTTCAATCCCAAATTGATGTGTTGTGAATGAATATGTCCTTTAAAGATTAGGGTGGGTATATTTTTGAGCTAGGAGATAACTTAGCCTTAGAAAAGTTACACGTGCTTCAAGATCAAGGTATAGTAACTTAGCAATCATTCATAAAATTTATGAACATATATTTTATGGGGGATCCTAATAGTGGTGTCATTAGAGAAACTTATTCAAAGAGTTGTACTATCAAAGGTGCAAAGGTCAAGATTTCTAGTTAATCAAAACACTTTTACTTTAACAACTTTTCACTCAAAGAAACTGTCAAGCTATAAGTTGGAACTGACTATTAGTTAGAAATTTTAAGAACAATCAAGGTTAAGATGCTCTCAAGAAAATAATTAGAAAAGAAATATTCATATTTGCTTCACTACTTTATTGACAAAGTAATGCATAGATTATTAAATTTTATTTACTCTATTATAGTGTCTAGGTATTACTGTTTTTACTTAGTTAATAATTAGTTTTTACAAGTTCTAATCTTAAGCAATACATATATATTTCTAATTTATAGGAGATGTTTGTTAAGTGGTTTTGACAATCCCTAAAGTTTCAACATACTGTCTTTATTTGTTATGTATTTAAAGGTAGTTTTTGTGCATATAACCTATTTGATAAAAGTCTCATTTATTTTTACATAGAGAAGCTTGTGGGAATTAAATTATAGAGACATTATTTTTATTATCTGGTATCGGAGCCTCATCAGAGTTCCTATAGCTAACTATAACATGCATATCAACTCATCAATTTCTTTTATTCCTATATGTAAAGGTAGTGGATATGACATTCTTTTATGAAAAATGGTTACTCACTTGATGTTTATTCCAAAAATATAACAAAAATTGTGAATCAAATGTGCAAACGTGGTGAGGATGTGTTAGAAAAAGGTTGCTAAAACATATTAAGGATTTTGCCTTGGAGGTTTGACAATATTGTGGCTCCCATAAAAAAAAAGCAGATGATTTAAGTGTGCTAATTGTCAATGATGTGTTAGGCTTCTTGAATTCCTATAAAGATAGGATGAAGTCATATGATGATTAAGGTGAGATGGACAATACTTTTTACCCTAAGGTATAATTAACTACCCAAAAGCAATTCTAATGTCTATACCAAGTCATGCAGCAGTAGTAACAATGGTGATTCAAACAATAAAAGAGGATGTGATGGTCATTCCCATCAAGAAAAGCGAGATCGTAGAGGTGATGAATGCTTTGGTAGTCAAAATAAAAAATTATAATGAGAGACAAAACTAATGAAGTCTGCAAATTTCAATTTCTTTATTGTGATGTATCTTGGCCTGGGTAGAAATCATAGGCATCACATTTTAGAGTCTTTGGTTGCATTTTATATATTCATATACCTTCTCAAAAGACGCAAAAACTTGGTGATCAGGATAGTGTAAAATGTATATTTTTGGTTATAGTTTTGACACGAAAGGGTATGATCACTTTTATGATCCGTCGACTAATAAACTTATTAATAGGCATAATGTTATCTTTGATGAGAAAGGTGCATGTAAATAGAATAATGAATAGGTCTGTTAAATTATTAGCTAAGAAAATAATGCTTTATTTCTGATTGATGAAACTAATGATGATCATGGTTCTTCACCAACTTCAACTCCATCTAGTTTATCTTTTCCAACAACTTCAAAAAATTCTAGTAACTCTACAACTTCAATTTCAATCTATACTTCCGGTACTTCATCAACTCGACCAAGAAAATGGCAGTCTTTAAATGAGATTCATAAGTAGATGGAACGATGTCAATTTGTTACAGCTCAACAACCAAGTTATTTTAAAGATCCTATATAAATGAAGAAGTGGTATGAATCAACAGATGAATGAATCAAGGCCCTAAAGAAGCATGATACTTTACATCTTGTTGACTTACCAAATGATAAGACAAGCCAAATTTGTCTATCAAAACCATTAGGGCTGATGAGATAGATATTTTGTGGTTATATGTATAAATTTTGATTTATACTACTAAAATTGTTGCTTTGATGGATAATTTTAAAAAATTATCAAAACTAAATTTGAGGTCATGGTTAACGGGTCATTTTTGGAGTTAAAAATGACTTAGTTCCTGCTTGGATAAGCTTTTTGAAGGTCAATAAACAATTTTCTCTACCACAAAAGCCTTTTTTTAAAAAAAATGGATGCTTGGCTGTAAAATAAAAAAGTACTTCTTTAATAGATATAGCCTTTTTGGCAGCCAAAATACAACTTTTTAAGAAGTTCAAATTTGGAGCTTCTAAAAAAAACGCTTTTTCAGGTAGATTTTTCAGATCAATTAATGAGTCTATTTTTAAGTCCTTTTGCCCTTATGTTTCCATTTTCCCGTTTATTATGTATTTAACTATTTACTCATTGGGATTTATATAATGTTATTTGACTTTTTTTATATGTTTTAATATTTATTTTCGATATTAGTTTACTTATGTTATAATCTATATAAAAAATTTGATTAGATATATTTTTATTTATGTTTCATATGGTTAAAAATTATATAATAATTAATATATTGTACTTTGCATATTGTTTAATATACTCTAAATAATATTTATATAATTAAAATTAAAAGTATATGTTATAAAATAGTCTAATGTATGAAGCTCTTTCAAAAAAGCTCTTTTTTAAATGACAGCCAAACAGTTAACTGACTTCTTAGAAAAATTCTTCTCAGAAAAGTTCTACAGAAAAAAGTTATACTGATATAAACTCAACCAAATTGACGCTTAAAGTAGTGCTAGAAGTTTTCTATCTTTAGAGAAATATGCCAAAGAACTACTTTTGAAAATGTTGCTAATAGAATGGTACTTGGGCATTTGAACGGAGCTAGCACTTAAGAGATTTGATACACTAATATTAACAATCTTAATTATTATTTGTGGTGCATTTAAAGGTGATCTTAAAGTTAATAAATACATTTTTCTAAATTAATATTTTGTGCTTACAACCAATTTAATTTAATAGAACTCTTTATTTTTAGCTCTCTATTTTGTTGTTAGAGACGTTACAATTTACTTCTCTTGGCTGGAAAAAGCTTGTTTAAGTAAATCCGAAACAGTGGACAATATATTAGCATGGCCGTAATAAAGTAGCTTACGAGCCTTATTCATCAACAGTGGAAGCTTATGAACACAGCTACAGAATCTGACTGAATTTTCATCTCACACTTTAGTGTTATGAAACCTCCTTGCAGCGTCCCTGCTGTCAATGGTTGAAGTTGAATAGTCATCATCAGTAGTGTATGGCCTGGAGAAAAGGTTCAACTTGCCATATCTCCTTACCTCTTAGTGTAGGGAGTAGCAGAAGGTTTTGCAGCATCTTTCAAGTATCTCATGGCTGTGTCAATATCATTTGTTGGGTGAGAGAGGTAGCCATCAGGAGGTGTAGCCCATGTAGCATGGCTTGGCCTTGCCCATCCACCGGTGGTGATCATGGCTGGCTCCGACCTGCTATCATTTTGAGATGCATAACCCTTATGCTTTTGCCGTTCCTTGTTGCCCCAGTCATTACAATCCTTGCGGCCACTAGCACTGCCATAATGGTCTGCGTATTTATTGGTTTGGCTCCACTTTTCAGCATTCAAAGGGCCAAACTTGGGTTTACTGGACTCGGCATGCACTTTGGCGAGGTATTCATCGACACTAAATGGCCGATCACGAACTGAGCTCAAAGGACTCCGCATCTTGTCTTCATCAGCAAAACTTTCCAGTGTATGAACAACTACCTCAGTTCTTGTCATATATGTCTCTACGTTGCCTACAGGACTGAAAGAAACGGTTGGCCTTTGCCTCACTTCAGCATCGGAAATGAAGGACCGGAACATATCACCTGAGTCGTGCCTTGACTGGCTCCATCCATGACTTCGTGGTGTGCTGCAGGTGGAGTTGCCTCGATACCTGTTTTCACGCCCACTCATCACTAAAGCTTCAGTTCGTAAATCCTCCTCCTCTAAGGAAGTACTCTTGCACCCTCTTTTGTATTGTGAAACATGTTAGACCTCCAAGTTATATAGACAAACCGATATTCTCCAACTATACTGCACTCTAAGTGATCGTACCACCTTTTTCTCAGCATCTTTTTACAACCAGAAAACTTGTCCCGGAATCATATTCTATGCCCCCTTGAATTGTCAAATCAGATACCATCTACTGCGTAGGCAAACACGGTTTGCCAGTAGAGGAAGTTGTCATCTTCGCAAGAAAATGTAGTTTACGTGAGATAGTGAGAAAAAGTTCAGCGTAAAAATCATTTTTAACTATCTGAAACACCGATTTTATTGTAGATTGTTTGAACTTTATGATATGGACGCCGACACTTGGTTATAGCAGACAGACAGAAGTTGGCTAAGAATAGAACCTGAAGCCAGAAAGCAATTGCTTGAATATGGACGCCGACACTAGGTTATAGCAGACAGACAAAAGTTGGCTAAGAATAGAACCTGAAGCCAGAAAGCAATAGCACTTAGCTTTGTTTGGATTGAAGGAAAGCAAGAGAAAAGAAAGGAAGGGAATTGCATTTCTTTTGGTTTTCATTGTTTGGACAAAAATAAACAAAGAGAAAGACAGACAATTGAGAGAAATAGAAGAAAAATTTGGACCAAATGTATTTTCCACCAAATTGATAGGAAAGGAGGGGAAATTCAAGACATGATAAGCCTAATATAAATAAATTACCATTGTATTCTTATTAAATATAGCAAATAAAGATAAAAAAGTTCTATAATCAAGGGCATAAAGGTCTTACAAAATTCTCTTCCATTCAATTCCCTCCTTTGATAAATTAGGAAAACAAACAAGAGAAAGGA
>JAOTBA010000003.1:24410642-24428888 GCA_025629845.1 Erythroxylum squamatum | reverse complement strand
TGGACTATTTTGCAATTTTTAAAAAGTTTAGGGACTATTTTATAAATTTAAAAAATATCCCGAAACGGTACCCGGTATCGACCGGTACTGGTACAGTTCCGTTCCAGAGCTCAATCCGGTACCGAACCCGGTACAGTATTCGTAACATTGGTCAGACCTGCAGCATTTGCATATGAATTCCCATTAGTAGAAGAAAGAATGGCAAGGGCCTGACTCTGCTGTTGAATTTTCTCTACAGAAAGTGTAGTCAAAGGATTGGACTGAGTATATATGCGTGCAAGTGGGGCTAACCAATGTGGAATTATCAGTCTTGGTGCAACGTTCACGGAATTGTCAGTCTTGGTGCAACATTCCAACATAATTTAGGGTTCATTCACATGCTCTAAATCAAAATAGACCATATTCTTCAACCTCCAAATCGCACGTCCCATTTTTGTAAACATATCACATCTTTCTTTATTGTTGAGTATTATCCTGAGTTCAACCAAATTAACTATAAATTTAACTATAAAGATTCTTCATCGTCAATATCGAACTTCTCACTTTTAAATGACTCCAGCATATTGTTCAAATTTAACACAAACTCTTTTTAAAATATAGCTGGCGAAGCATATAAAGATTGATATTTAGAAAAGTTACATGTCTCTTTATCTTCATCAACATGATTTTAATTTGAGCCTCCCGTGGCAAACACATTGGTGCTTATGTATTCTAAATGCAATCACTTGTTTGATGCTTAAAAATTATGCGAGGAAGAAGATGTCAAGTAGCCTTTCCGAATATTAGTACTTGCGTGTTCCCGTAAGCCCCATCAACAAATGATAAAAGAGACAAATCTTTTGAATTGAATTGTGCAACTTTTAGAAGTTTGAACACTTAATTGAAAATATTAAAAATTTATACAGTAAATTATATAAATAAAAAAATTTAAAATTTTGCAATTCATTATCTTTAAGGTATTTAATCGTTGTAATTTTCTCGCTAGTGTAATAGACAAGGCCTTTGGAGGATGGAACAGATCCTTTGTTCTAGTTATGTTGTTTCTATTATGTTTTATTAAATATTATTAACACATTTATATAGGATCTATATAAATGTGTTAATAAAATTAAATAACACAGGATTGGAACTCGTAACCGAAACAAAAGATTTCATGTGTTTGGAGAATGGGTTATTAGTAGTTAAATTTATTTAAAAAATAAATTCCTTTTTAGGGAGGATAAGTGTTGCCAATATAAATCTTAGTTAGACAATAAATCCCTTGATCAACTTATAATTCATAATTATAGTGAACTAGCAATACTTTAAAGTAGAGATTTCTTTATAAGCCCTAACCTCAACATTTATAGTTAATAATAAAGGAAAAAAGGAAACTTGATATTTTAATTTGTAACTTTAGGCAAAATTTTTAAATTATATTTTAATTTGTAACTTTTGACAAAATTTTAAAATTATCCTGGAATATATTTTTCATTAGGAATAATAAATTAAATAGTGTCTAAACTTTTAAGATTTTTTTAAAATTTAGTGTCACACTTTTAAAATCTCTCAATTTAATTAGTAACTTTCTAAAACTTGTATATATAAGATCAAAAAATTGTTTTGGCATGTCTGCTAAATGTTATATAGATATTCATCTATTAGTCATATAAGCAAAAACAATATTTTTGACTTAATTTATACGAATTTTAAAAGATTAGTTACTAAATTGAAATTTTTTGGAAAGTTTAACCTTGAATTGAAAATTTTCAAAAAGGTTAGCTACTTTTGAATTTGTTATCTCTTTTTAGTACTTTAATGCTTAAACTTTTATTTTGTATCAAATATAACCCAACTTTAATTTTCGTTAGTGACCATCATTAACTTAATGACTTATTTTGGTAGATAAAGTGGCATTAGAAAAAGAAAAATAATGGAATTATCAGCCCTTTTTTTTTGGAAAATATGGAATTATCAGAGGACTTGTAACATTCCGATATAATTTAGGGTTTATTTAGAGGCTTTAAATCAAAATAGACCATATTTTTCAACCTCCAAATCCCACATCCCACTTTTTGTAAACATCATCATTACCTTGTTTGACAATTAGCGGATTGCATTAGCTGTTATTTGATTCTATTAGCGGTTATCTAACATCGGATTAATATAGTTGATTTGAGCATCAGATAACATCAACGGTTTATTTAAAGATATTTGATAAAATTAGTGGTTAGTGTTAACTTTTCATGTATAAAATGACCTATAAAGACATGACTTAAAAAAGATTTATAAAGACGTGAGTATTACTTGTTTATATCTTAGTATTTTTTTAATATTCTCATAAGAATTTAGAAAGAGGAAAAGAAGTTAACACTATCATTTTCTCCAATATCTTCCATCGAGCCTTAAGAACATCGAAAGCCCTCTCAATACAACTTCTCAATGATGAATAAGTTCGATTAAAAATTTCCCGAGATCTTCATGAATTAACAAAGGCTAACTGAAGAACTTGAGAGATCACTAAAATGCCACTAAAAATAAGCTTGAGAATGAGTTGAGTAGGATCACACTAGGGTTTTTTCTCAAATGCAGCACCAATGAGCTTAATATGAAATTGGGTCGATAAAAATGATATCAATTTAATATCTAATTTAAGGAAATATAAAATTTTTGT
Organism: Erythroxylum squamatum; assembly: GCA_025629845.1. Classification (NCBI taxonomy): domain Eukaryota; kingdom Viridiplantae; phylum Streptophyta; class Magnoliopsida; order Malpighiales; family Erythroxylaceae; genus Erythroxylum; species Erythroxylum squamatum. Next base: position 24,426,235 of record JAOTBA010000003.1, on the reverse strand, counting down.
TATTATAATTTTAACTTTTTAAATTTTAAAAATTGAAACTATATTTTTTAATATATTAAATTAAAATAAAATTAATTTGGAAAACAGTTTATATTAATCTCTTAAAATTTACACTTAGATAAAAATAATTAATTTAAATTTGACTAATTAATTTTAGATTAAATTGAATTGAATTAAACACAATATACAAGTGATAATAACATTATATACTAAATATTGATATAAAAAGGGACCTAAATATCATGTGTATAGGAAAGTAATCAATGTAATATAATTAGAGATAACAAATTTAAAATTATTTAATTATAATTAAATTTTAAAATTTTAAAATTTTAATTTAATGACTAACTTTTAAAATTTTTATAAATTAAGTCAAATTTATATCTCTATCTTTTTGAGTAATTTGTAATAACTTTTTAATATAATAATCTTTTAGTTCTTTAATTTCTAAGTCGCTGGAGGAAAACGCTCCTCATACTAGCGTTTTCAAAATCAACGAATTAAGTTCAATCCACCAACTCAATCAGCTAATTAGGAAACATAATTAGCAGCAATTTGACATGATCAAATAGTTAAAACCTTTCAATTTACCAAAAAATGGCTTATATCTTTCTTTGTTGTTGACTATTGTCCTAAGTTCAACCAAATTGACTATAAATTTTGATTATCTAAAAATATCAACCAAATTAACTATAAATTTTGGTTATCTAAAAACAAAGATTCTCATCATCAAATCAAACTTCTTACTCTTAAGTGACTCGAGCGTATTGTCCAAATTTAACACAAACTCATATTTCAAACCCAAATACTTTGACGCCTACATCATCATCATCATCATTATTATCAATACCCAGTTGAATCCCGCATTAATGCAGGGTTTGGGGAGGTCTGATAGCATACAACCTTACCCTTACCTAAGTAGAGAGGTTGTTTCCTATATACTCCTATGCAAATGTGACATGAGGATAATACTACTAAAAAAACTTCGAATAAAGTAATAAAAATATAAATAAAATAATAATAGCTTCAAAAAAATTAATACAAATACAAATCTTCATTAGGAAATGCAAATTTAGAAGCAAATTTCTAAAAAAATTGCAGGACAGATATACTTGATATGTTGCAAAGTTATGTTTATGCCTAGTATGTTGCAAAGTATTGCTTACCATTTCTCGAGTTGTTCTTGTTATCCTTGCGCAGGGCCATCCTTGGACTCGAAAATCTCCTGAATCTGCATAATGCCAATAATCTACAAGCAAATTAACAATGCCAAGAATCTTTTCCCAAGAATTCAACCTATTAGAAGATGCAATACGTAAATTTTACTTGTCATGAAACAAAAGAATTGCCAAGTTTACTTTCTATACAAAAGACAGATGGAATGTCCATAACTATAGATGAACCTAACCTAAAAACATATAAATATGCATAAGTGCAATAATGTACTGAAGAAGACCCAATCAATTCATTTATTTACGTTCAGCTTTAATCATCTGCTAGTAGGTGACTGAGCCAGTCATAACATAGAATCATATGCATGTCAGTAAGACATTTGCTTGAAACGATTGACAAAATCTGCTACGTTATAGCAAATGTACAGCTGGCAACTAGATCTAGTGAACATTAGAAACTTTGTATATACAACAAATGCAAACATCTCGAAAAATCAAAACCTAAACTCAAGCGAGCATAAAAAACAAGAAAACATTGAAAGAACAAGAAAACATTTAAATGAGTTAATGAAGGGACATAATTAGACAGGTTAAGAGTTAAAATTGAGGTCAAAGAAAATCTACTCATACCTACAACCTAAAACAATAAATGAAGGAAACTTATAAACCAATCGAGTTGAAGAAAACAAACACCCAAAAAAGATAAAGGCAAAGCATATGACCTAATAGTGTAAATATTAATGACTTCACTCCTTATTAAGGAAACGATAGGAAACTCCGAAAAAAAATCATATAAGGGCACGCAAAACTAGTGAACCACATCTTCAAAATGGGAAGGTAATATAGGATTTCCCTACCAAAAAGGGTATCTGAAATTAAGTTACATTTAAAATCTCATAACACAAATCACTAAATGGCTCAAACTTATTCGTTGCTAACAAAAATAAAACAAAGAGAAAGTTGAAACTCATCCCCTTGCGTTGACGCCTACATATCTATCAAAAATTGATTAAACTCATCCCCTAATTCCATTAATGTCCTTTATAATCAATAAGACTTTGTAGTCATTTCTCCAGAGCATCTAAATACTTGGTATAAACCAAGTTCATAGACGACATGAAACTCAGACCTAAACAAAATTCTTCAGATCACCAAATCATAAGGACCCATTTTGGAAACAACATCATATCCTCCATTATCTCTCAAGACCAAGAAAACAGTAAGCAAATTTACAAGTTTTTTTTGTTATTTTATGCCTTTGCAGTCAATGTATTAATTGTAATTTAATATATAGCATTATGATTTAATTAATAAAGAATTTTTATCTTTATGTAATTTATTAGTTATATTTTATGTTTTAATACTGAAGATAAACTTCCTAGAATAATCATTGTACAATTGAAATTATGATGAGATCATGATTATGAGATTCAATCTTTACTTATGTATTATTCTTAAATTATTCCTAGTCGTTTTTTTATTAAGATGAGATATTGATATAATGGTAAAATTAACACACATTATGCTTCTTTCTAATGAAAAAAAAGTAATTGATCTTATAAATTAAAGTATGAACACTACAATAGAAGGGGTTTTTGGCGACAATTATTTTCATCACTAAAAGCCCAAAATTTGTCGGCAAAACTTTTTAGCGACGACAAAAATTCATCACACGAATCATCGCAAAATCACTATAGCAAAATATTATCGACGACTTTTTTACAAAATTGTCGTAAATTATATTTTACTTCGATCTTAGATACATCACTAAAAGAGATAGGCGAGGATAAAACAAATCATCGCCAAAGATCTTTTAGGATGCTTTCTTTTTGTGGCTAAAAGTTATTAGTTACATTACCATAGATGTAGGTAATAATGTTTTGCAACATTTAATATTTCGGAGCTAAATATACTTAGCGACAATTTTCAGAACGTAGATAAAAGTTGTTGGCTACGGTTTATGGAATATAGCTAAAAAGTTTTGATGACGATTCTAAAATCGTCACCAAAACATTTTAGCTATGATTTTTATTTAATTTTTTAAAAATTATTGGCGACATTTTCAGGAATGAATGTAGTTAAAAAGTTTTGGTGACGAATTTTGATTTTTTATTAAACATTCCTATTAAAAAATTTTCATTTAATTATAATTAATGGTAAGATTTTTAATCCATCTTATTGTTTGTAATATTTAGATTTTGTATTTATAATTAATTAAACACAAATAAATTTAGTTAAAAATTAGAAGCATTTTATAGAAAAATAAAATGTCATTAAATGTTAATTACAAATGTTAACAAAGAAAACTTATGTATAAACTAAAACTCGTTTTCATCGTTACTACTACTTACATAATTTGAGGCAAGTATTTGTTTGACCATCTTTTCAAGCTTGGCCAACTTTCATTCAGTTCGGTCTAACTTTTGTTCATTACATTTTAACTTTTCTTTATTAAATTATAACTAAGCCTTAAGCGATTGGTTCTCCTCTTGAAGTGTCGTTACACATGTTGGTCATTAGGGCTATACCCAAGACCTTTGATGTACCCTGATCTTGTACCAAGGACATTGTTGCAAGTCTCATATACATTTGACTCATTTTCGTACAATGATCTTTGCAACAACTCCTGCATCTTATTCTAAAATTTTAAAAACAAAATCAATATTTAATTCAAATATTATTAGTTAGCATTAAATAAATAAATAAACTTAAAAATGAAACAAAATTTTATACTTACATAATTATTTTGCGCTTCTTTAGACGTCCAATCTTCACCTTCCTTGAAGTGTGTCAGTTTGTAGAGTGTGATCCTATCACACTCTTCTCCATGTAGTTCCTTCTAACTCAGTTTTATGAAGAAAAAAAATTGAAACACAATAAATTATATTGTATTTATTGATATAATTATAACTTCTAACAAAGAACTTACAAATTCATTTCGTATAACAACAAATGATTTGGAGCCTCGGTTGTGAGGAGTTTTCATTTTTCCTTTATTAACCTTGGCTTTCTCACACTTTTCCTAAAAAAGTCATTAAATTGAGATTAATTGAAACAAATGTGAAGAGAAAGAAGATAAACCTTAACGTTCGTAGAGGTCCAATAATCACACATTTGGATCCTATCTTCTAGAGTCACTCGTTTAGGAACATGTCTCTTTGCCTCCTCATCTAAAAGAAAAGATTTGTAATATTTATGTAATCAATAATGATGATCGTTTACCCTTTGTTTCAACAGTGAACTCACACAGCTTAAAACTTCAGGGTTCTCGATATCAACTATATTAAGCTTTATCTGTGAACAAGTAAAAGTGAAATTAGTCTTTAAATATGTAAAAAAATGCATATAATTAAATAAATTAAAAAATTACCGAAACTTTGTTCGGAGCATTCTGTAGCAAGTTGTCTTCCTTCAACTGCTTGGCATGCTAAAGGCAAGGCAATTCAGTCCTGACAATGACCCCTAACTCACTAGACAATTTTGCTAATTGGATTTTATCAATAGGATGACCTTGCGAGGTGTCAATATGCATAGACAACTTGCTGCTATTTGCAACATTGATGCGTTACAACTCAAAACCTTTAGTGATACCTCTACCTCTTTTTTTGATGCTAGTATTAGAACCTGAAAAAAAAAATGATAAGAAAAAACTCATTAAACATGTAAATATATATTTGGTAAAGATTAGTTGAGGTAGATAAAGGTTGTTGCTGACTGGCTTCATTGGTGGATAAAGTCGGTTGTTGTTATTGGATAAAGTCGGATTGGTTTGGCTGTTGTGGGGGAAGAACCTCTTTTCTAGTTGCCACCTTCTTTCCCTTATTTTCTCCATGTGTCATTATATTGAATATCTATAATGATATTATTAACTGATTCTTAATGATTTTTCAATATAAAATAAAACTAATTAGAATAACAATATAAAGAACTTGTCAATTTTTTCCTTAAATAATTTCAGAGCATTTGACAAAACATGAACAAATTATAATCAAAGATGACTGAATCTTTGGCCCCACATTTTGAATCACATTAGAAACATTTGTTATGTGTTCCATTCATTATTTTTCATGACTTGTTAATTGAATGAATTTAGTATGTGAAGGTTATGGCTATGGCTGTAGCTGTGACATACCTTCCTACTTCTTCTCTTTATGCCAAACCAGAGGTTGTTGATTATTGCTCATTTAATTTTGTCTATTATGTATATACATACCATGTTTAGTTTGTTACTCTTCATCCCTTGTATTTCTCTCCACCTTAATTTCTTATAATTTTAATTTTTAATATATTACTGTTTCGATGTTTGTTATGATTTTCTGGAGTTTGAGGGATCTTAATGAGAAGTCGTCCTTTCATGATTGGTTAAAAGAAACAATGTATAACTTAAAAACTTTACAAGTCTTAACTTTTGTTTGTTTATAAATAACACATCTAACAAATATAAAGAAAATTTGAATCGTACTTCAAAATCAACATTAATATGCTGTAGTTTCTTTCAATAAGGAATTTGTTACATGTATTGGTACTATTGTTACCAACTCTTTACAAATTTTATTACATGCTTATAGAAAGAAAGTAAGCATTAAGTTATTTAGTGATGTGCATTTCATGCAAGGGAGGCATTTTTGCTTCAACAAACATAGTAATCAGAAGTTCTTAAACCAACATAGTAATAAGAAGTGCTTCAATGATCTTAACTTATGAACAATTTATATATACTTTATAGCATAATTAAAAGCATCTTATACACAACCTGTATTCCAAGTGCATTTTCACTTCCTATAACGCATTATGTACAAATAAAACTCAAAAATAACTTCAAACAAAATGCCTAACTCTCCGCTTATATATATATATATATATATATATATTTGAAAGATAAATGAATTAAGAATAATGAAATACATATATATATATTTTTGAAAGATATATATACATTGCTTTTATAAAATGAAACATAGTGAAATACATTGCTTTTACAAAATTTCTAAGAAGAAGCTAGAATCATAGACTCCCCTTTTATATATTTGTAAACACTTAATTTTATAAATGTATATCATTACTTTAAAACCTCCTTTTACTTATAAATGATTGTCCCTAGCCGATGGAGAAAAAATATTAGGTTGTAGAATTGCTAATCATAAGTTAATTATCTTATTTTAATGATGGCTAATCATAAGTTAATTAAAATGGCGGGTTATCGGTTTTCAGACAATATAAACAACAATCCCATATCAACAACTTTTTTACCTTCAGTTATCATTATCAAGATCTTGAAAATCATCATCATTAATTACATTATGATTTGACTATTCATCACTATTATATTAGGCCAAAGTATCATCATTGCCATATGATTCATCCTCAATATAGTCTTCATTCTCTTTCTGTGATAAGATTGGCTTGTACTTCATCGACTTGTATTATATTGAGATCAACATCTCTCATATGGAATGATGATATATCTGCATCTCCTATTTGAATGGCTTCATTATTTAACTATGATTCAATCTCTTGATATACTTCATCAACATCCTCATCGATTAGACCATTGTCCCTTTCACAAAAAATGAAGAGAATTCAGTGTTGAAACTTTTGAACAACCTTCCAATTACTACCCAATACAATATCATTAAGGTAGAAAACTTGCTTCACTTGACTTGTAAGGACAAAATGGTCATTATCATAACATGTCTTACTGACATTGATGTTAGTAATATTCCCATTCACCTTAATGTTAGCAAGATTAAACCATTTGCACTTAAATAAAACAACCTTTTTATCCTTGATGTAATGCAACTATATTATTTCAAAGATGACACCATAGAAGTCAATAAAATTGTAATAAAATTGTCGCCATGACATCCCTCAACAATAACCCCACAATTTTGGCTTCTAAGTCAACTGTCTCGATCTTGTATGTGAAATCTAACCCATTAACAATGCAACCTATTTTTTTTTCAACATATATGAGGCCCACATGCCAAAGAATATAATGCTATTGTCACCTCTTGGATGTTACAGTTATGTAACCATATCATCTCTAGGACAAAATGAAATTAAAAGTTAATTTAACATACAAATTGCTATAAGTTTATAATATTCCATCAATATATAACTTAGTCGAGTCCTAAACTATGATAGAAAATTAAGCTTATGTGTTTCTTCAACATTAAAAATTATTTTCCTTTGAATCGACCATTTGTGCTCTCTATTTAAAAAAGTAAATAGAGCTAAGGAAATATAGATTAAATCACAAAATTTAAATATGAAAATTTAAATCAAAAGTAATATACATACCCCATATATATGTCAACTTCCTCATAATTGTTCAAAATATACCAATGGACAATTTCGAATTGATCTTTAGTTAGCTCCACATATTTTCCGACACCAAGTGGCCTAACTTTTTGGGAGAAAACTAATAAGCCACCTTCTTGATCAAAATCAAAGTTAGGTTCTGGTATATTAAATCTTGTCTCGACGTCATTTTAGTAATCAAACAAAAAGTCAAGCATTAATTCGCTATATAAGCCTCTATAATAGACCCTTCAGGTGGAGCTTTATTACGAACATAACGCTTAAGAGAGCATAAAACCAAAAAAAAACATAAAACATTAACAATTTTTAGTAACTAATAACTTTACAAAAAGTAGAAGTTAATATAAATTACCTTTCAATCGGGAACTTCCATTGAAATTGAATTAGTCCATAAAGTTTTGCTTTGTATAGTAAGTGAATTGCCAAATACACCATAGCATCAAAACATGATAAGGGGAATACTAGTTCAAGCTTACATAGAATCAAAGCCATCTATTTTCCATTTTGTCAAGCTCTTCAACTTTAAGTTTCTTTCAATATAATTGCTTAAAAAAGTCACCTAATTGACCCAAAGTTATGGATACGTCCTTCGACAAATAGCCACATATTCCAACAGGAAGTAATCGTTGTAGAAGTACATAACAATCATGGCTTTTTATCCCCGATACTTTTCCCTCTTTAGCATTTACCCAACGGGCTATATTAGATGCATACCCATAAGGAAACTTGATTGATTTAAGAAATTGAAAAAAAGATTGCTTCTCCTTTTTTGATATATTGTAACAAGCAAGTGGAATAATGTGTGACTCATCATCTTTTCTTTTCAAATACAAATCTTTTCTTATATTCATATCTTCCAAGTCTAGTCTAGCCTTGATTGTTTCTTTCGATTTGCCATCAATTCCCATCATAATTCCTAAAATATTCTCACAAATATTTTTTTCAATATGCATCACATCAAGATTATTCCTTAATAGCAATTCCTTCTAATACGGTAAATTGAAAAATATGTTTTTTTATTCCAATTGATCTCAACAACATTTCACTTTCGCTTTTTATTATGTAAGTGCTTGTTAGGTGTAATGTCACCCAAATTTGATAGCTGGTAAACCATATAATCACCAAACAAGTGCAAAGGAGCTTCACCCAATTCTACTTTTCCATTAAACAATTTGCTTCTTTGCCATCTATACCCATGTTTTAAGTAACGACAATGTCCCATATGACATATTTTACTTCGTAGCCTCATTTAATAAGTTTGATGGTTACACGCAGGACAAGCCATATAACCTTTAGTGCTCCATCCAAACAAATTCCCATAAGCTAGAAAACCATCTATAGTCCACAAAACAACCATATGCATTATAAATGTTTCACCTTGAACAACATCAATGGTTTCTAATCCAACCTCCCATAGATCATTTAAGTCATTAATTAATGGTTGCATGTATTCATAGATATCCTTACCAGGAGTAGTCGGTCCTGAAATAAGCAAAGACAATAATATAAAAGACTCCTTCATATACTTTAATGGAGGTAAATTGTATGGCACTATAATTACCGGCCACATGTTATAGGAAGTACTCATATTATCGATAAGGCTAAACCAAGTCGAACATTACAACAATCATGTGCAAACCTTGGAAACTTTCCATCAAAGTCTTTCCATGCCATTGAATCTGCTGGATGACGCGTAATGGTATTATTAATGCATTTCTCTTTATGTCACCTTATACATATGATTGTTTTTGTTGACATAAAAAGTATTTGTAGTCGTGGTTTAATAGGAAAGTGTCTCAAGATTTTATGCGGTATCTTTTCCCCCCCTCTCGTTATCCACTCACCACCTTGATGTACCACAATTGGGAGACTCTTCAAGATCTTTACTATCATTCTAAAATATAACACAATTATACTTACAAGCATGTATTGACATATATCCTAATTTAAGGTCCCTTAACAATTTCTTTGCATCATAGTAAGATTTGGGCAATTTGTGTCCAACAAGAAATGCATAATTGAGCAGGTCAATTAACATGCCAAGAGACTTGTTACTCCATTTATTATAGACCTTCAAATGCAACAACTTGACAAAAAAGATAGCTGTGAGAAATTTAAGCACCATGGATATAATTCTTCTTGAGCAACTTCAATAACTTCCCAAAATTATCTTCTATAATACTACCAATTATGTTAGGCAAATGAGTTTCATTCATAGTCTCCATATAACTCCCATAATCCTCCAACATCTCACCAATCTCATAATCATCATCATCACTGTCATCTACATCATTATTGTTACTATCATCAACATTTATACCAACACTTCTACTACAACTTGCTTCCTTATGCTTGCCATGATAAAGCCATGAAGTATAGAATTTATCTATGCCTCAAATTAGAAAGTGATTATATACCACATCTTGACTTTGAATGTTGACATGTAAGCAATATATGCATGGACAACGAATACAAAATTTATCACCCATTTGATCTTTTACAAATTAAACGAAACTTTTAACTCCTTCTACATACTCAGTCGACCATTTTCGATGAGACGTCTAACTTTTATCCATCTAGCTATACAATTAGAAGTAAATAACTGAATTATTAAATGCAATGCTCGTTTAATATACATAATGATAAATCAATACAAGTTACTACTTCTCGATTAATTAGTACAAGTTCTTATACTAAGTTTGAATTCAAACAAACACTAAGGTATGTGTCATTATTTACACCTTTGAATCGAGAAAGGGACTTCTCGTTGTGACTCTTGGGCTCATAAAATATTTCACTGATAAGCCTCATGGGCTCTACATCACAAGTTTCCAGCATATATTTCATCCTATATAACAAACATAAATACTTAAACTATTAAAGCATAACATAAAAACTCATAAATGATTATAAGAATATTGCAAACAACATCAAAGTACAAAACCAAGACTTCCTTTGCATTCACACAAAACCCAAATGTAAATACTCATACTATTAAAGCAAAATATATGGTAGACATTAGTTAGACGACTTACCTGGATGGACAGACAACCGTAGACTACAAAGAAGAAGGACAAGGTTGGACGATTATCAATGCTCTTTTACACAAAACACGGCCTACAAAAAAGACAATTTCGTATTTAATATAATACATTTGTTCATAGAGTTGGGTCTTAAGACTTCAAATGTAGAAAATGCTTATAACTAAAGTTTTTGGACACGTAACCAATAGCTTACCATTAATAAAGTTTTAATGACTTTGTGGTAGTGATGGCCTCACGATAGTTTGTGAGTGATGAAACTTCGACAGAGAGTGAGAAGTCAGAGGACTATGATCTGAGAGTGACATTAGAGATTCAAGGTGAACTTTATTCGAACATCTTACAGGCAGTAGTAAAACAAAGTTCTTAACACATATTCACATTCAATCAACCCATTCAACACTCATAACCCATACGAAATATTCATTACTATATATCGACAACACACACAAACAAAACAAAAAATAGGGGAATAAACACTAAAAAATTCCATTAGACATTTAAACCTTTTCAATTAAGTATTAAAATTGCATTAGACATGTAAACTTTGAAAGAGAACATTACACCTTCCAATGCATATACATATTGTAAATCAAGTGATTATAAGCTTTTTATTTCATTTAATGACCATGTGTTTTCGTAGAAGCCAAATGTATACTTTATAAAGTCTCTCATTAATTATCAAAGAAGAATTAAAAACATCAAAATTTAACAAATCATTATAATATTTTTTGTAAATAATGTGAGGTAGCCTCTAATTTAAACACTCTTAATGATGATGATTGTGATGATAATGATAATGATAATGATAATGATTTGTCTTATTCTTAATTTGCTGAATGTATGGAAATAATAAGCTTGAAAAATATGAAATTATAAAAAACTTCAAAAACTCTTAGATACATACATGATTGAGAATGAGACAATTAAATTTATATGCATGACATGCTAATTACAAAAATGTGTGATTGTAGCTACTAGCAATTAATATAATTTGATACGAGAAGAGATATTGAAAAAGAATTAATTTTCTCAAATATTCGTTGTCTAAGTTCACTTTAGCAATTGAAAGTTTGAATTGGAGGCCAAAACATCTCTAATGATAGGCATGGAATCGGTTTCACTTATAAAAGTCCATTATCCAATACCAAGATAATTTTTATGTGGAACAAAAAAAATAGATGATTAGAATATGCCTAAATAATCCATGAGCATATAATATCCAATTCTAGACATAAAAATTTTACTGTTCATACATCATCTTCTATATCTCAAGCTAAAAAGAAATTTGTTACATTTATGCGTGGTTTATATTTTAAACCTAGAAGACATGACTCACAAGAGAAAAAAAATAGATACAATTTTATGGAAGACAACTACCAAAAGAGCATATAGTATATGTCTCTTTATTATCAAAACAACACAAAAATAAGCTCATAATTATCATAACCTATTATTTAAGCACTTAGAAAATGTTTACAATTCTTATAGGCCATATTTACACTAAAAGAGTATGTTATATGCTAAATCATTTGTTAGGATTTATTATCTCACAGGAAGAGCTTACTATCTCTCACGTATATAAAGACCCAAAAATGCTATGTCACTTTCTTATAGATCTCACTCATATGTCCACATACCTTCAAATCATCCTATATAAAATGTCACTTTTGTGAAAATTATGGACATATATATAGAAATTACATCTTAACTTACGTTTGCTAAATTCAAATCCATCAATTTTCAGTCAATAAAACATGATATATCAATTTTCAGTCAATAAAACATGATATACATACACCAACAAAAGTAGAACACTTCCAACACTTAACACAACCATAATGCACAATTCATCGAACACTTTACATATATGAGAAATTCATCCCAAAATAACTACGAAAATCATGTGTTTTCACTTTCATCACTAACTTTAGGACATTTCAAATAAATTCCAATCATAGACAATCCAAACCAACGTAAACAACTTATTAAAATAATCCTTACCCTGTCCAACATCACATGGCCAAAACACGTGAAAGGAAGCACAAAACAAACTAAAAAAAACATCGACGAATTACCTTGACTAAAAATAAAACGATGACGACTGGAGAAGACAGAAGCATGCAAATGCAAAAGATAGAAGGTCATCCACTAAGGAGAGAATGAAGAAGAAAGTAGTAGGATAGGAAAAATTAGAGTAGGAAACATTTTTTCGGGAGGGGGTGTCGGGTATCTATTAAAACAGATAGCAAAACGACGTCATTTTTTTTGTCGAACAGACGACATCATTTTCTATTTTTTTTACATTCAAAACATTTTGCGACACTTTTCAAAAACATCATCATATATTTATACACCCTCAAACCTTTAACGACACTTTTCCAAATTCATCGCTAAATATCATTTTTGTCACGAATTACTAAAATAGTCGTCAAATGTTAATACACCGTCAAATATTTTAGCGACGCTACAAGGAATTTGTTGCTAAATATCACATTTAACGACAAATTATTAAAATAGTTTCCAAATCTTTATAATTTTTATATTTTCCATTTTGTAATATATAAATTATATAAAATATTATAAAATTTATACATAGTAAATGGAGTTTTTTGACACCATTTATATATTGTTAAATCATATATATTAAAAGGCATAATAAGAACAATTAAGTTATTTTGAATTTTATATTTATAGAATTTTCCTTTTGTAATATAAAATTTCTAGAAAATGTAACCAAATTTTTATATAGTAATTAAAGTTTTGTTACACCACATAAAACTGTCAAATCATATATTTTAAAAGACATTAATACAAAAAATTAATTTATGTAATAAAAATTAATTTTGTGTTGTTTTTCCTATAAATTTTTAAAATAACGTTGTTATTAACTAAATGTATTTTTACACTTACAATACTTGTCAATAATATTTAATTTGATTATTAAGAATATCATATTAATATTCAATATCGATTTCCATTGTTTACTATATTGTAATTATTTTTTAATTACATCACAATATATATATAATTTTATGTATTAATTAATATAATGCTATCTTCATTTCATTACCAAGGGTGAAGCCAAATGGTAATGGTCCATCATTTCGCGAAGGTTTTTTAATTAACACCAAATGATATATTTATTCTGAATTAATCATTTTGTTTAAAATGAATACTAGGTTATTAACACCAAAACGAACCTCTCTTTGTTTTCGTAACATTCCTCTTCGTTCACCATTCAATAAGCATCGCCCCCTCTATTGTGGTCATCTTTTGTGTTGTGGTCGTCACCGTCAAAGAAGCGTCGTTACCTTTATTGGTATTGTTCTTCTTTTTTTATTTTCAAACCCTCCTTCTTATGCTCTATTTTACTACTACATTTAGGAATTTACTGTGAGCTTTGTGTTTTGCTTATAGTGTATGGGTTTTTGTTTGTATTTGTGTTTAGAAGATGGTTTCTTGTGTTTCTTTGTTTGATGTGTATGAGCCGACGTTTTTTCCCCCTTCCATGCTTGTTTGACAAAAGCTTCGTAACTGTTTAATGAAATACTTGAATGAAGGCTACTTCTACCACAGATGTTTATGTACATATTTATATTTGATTGTACCACTTATAGTATACAGATGTATCCATCAAAATGACTTTATTTCAACGTGTAATAAGGCTGTGATTACACATAATAATTAAAAGTCAAATGGAAAAAACTAGAAATATGGTCAATTGTGTTTCTATGTTAGACATAATAATTGAAACTCAAAACTAACAACGTATTACTCTTATTTATAAAAGACCAAATCTTTTAGCATACTCACATTTGAAAACATATATATAATGGAGTAGCAAAACTAACAAGCTAATTATTAATATAATTTAAAGCTAAATCACAATTACAAAATTATTTTTATTAGAGGATTCTACAAAGGATGTTTATGTACATAGAAGCAATCATTTTTCGGAGCTACAAGGGATGTTTATGCATCCCTTAAACATTGTACATACACACATAATATTCTCAACCTTGTCATCATATGAAGTAGTCTCACCTGATAGATCACAAAATTAAAATTGCTGGAATGCTGGGATGTTCAAATGAGAATTCTTTTATTGACTTTTTATAATAAAAATGTTAACATTAATTCATCACAAAATGTCGACGTGGAGACTAGTTTCCGATTGTGGAAATAAGTTCCGTTGGGAGGAATGTGGTAAAATTGTCCCTAATGAAGAACAAATCAATGCAGAACAAATACCCTCATCAAACACTAATCATCGATTGCCTTCCATGGTCGATCTTCTTCTTTAAGATTCTTATTATCATCCAAACTACCTCATTCTTTATTATCAATATCTTGTTTTCTGTTATGAAAATATTATATGAACATCTGATTATATATAGTATATGTTGTGCTAAGCTTCCTCGAATCTTTAAGAGAACATAAATGGAAATAGAGGTGGTGGTGATGTCCCAATGGTTCGTACACTACAAGAAAAATTGCCAATGGCGACAGAATATTACTGATGGTATGGAAACCGTTGAAAATACCGACCGAAAATGCTTACCGTCGCCAAAGTTGGTGGTCTATTGTGACGAAAAAATGTACTGTTGCTGAAGTTGTTGATGACTTTTACTGACAAACATTTCGGTTGGTAATGGCGTTGGGAAAACACGTCGGATTGATTGTAACACCCCACTCCCGAGTGACCCGAACCCGATATCTTTGGTGATATCCGAGTCCGTGCCCCGCGAGGGTGGCGTACTACATCAGTCGATTAAAACTCAGTAAAACATTTTCTTCTCTTTTTTTTAAACCATTTATTCACGCGGAAAAATACAGTAACAATCTTGAGCCCATGTTCACAATAATCATTTTCAGTTATTACAGTCATCCGATAATAAATTACAATCAGTCAATGTAGAAAACAATAACCCACAAAGTATTGTTGTACAATGATTGCGGAATACAATTCGATAAGACACTAATGCAGACACGAACTGATCCCGACCTCTATCCTTCACTTGCCTACAGTAGACATACTCCCGTGTCAAACGGGGTA
>JAOTBA010000003.1:24390532-24406525 GCA_025629845.1 Erythroxylum squamatum | reverse complement strand
GGCCTGCCGGGAAACAACCCCCGGCGTGCCTTTTATTGTTTTGCAGGTTCTTCTAGTTATTATCAACCAATCTCATGAATCCAAGCAACAGCGTCCAGCCCTAGCAGATTCAGACTGAACCAGGATACATGAAACCTTTCTTGATATATTTGCTCATAAACTCTTCTTGGTTGTTTTGTGGAACATTGTGCTTGAGGTTGAGGCTCAGTGATTCTAGTCTCTATTCGGGTCTAGTGAGCAGGTTGGGGTTTGTTTGGGGAAACCTATGTCCCTCGTGGGATGTACTTGGGAATTCAGGTATTTTGAGATGGATCATGCTTTATATTGTAGTGCTTATTTTTGGATGTATAGGGGGTTTAGGCTTAATATTGCTAGCCTCCACTCGGGAGTACTGGGCATTGGGCTTGATAAGGCTGTATTACTTTATATGGATGCACATGGGGAAAGGGTCAATTGGCATAGGTTTCTAGATGGATTGGGGTATGACCTAAATATTCATGTATCTTATGTTAGCTCCTTGGCCTCGGGGTGAGATGTCTTAAGTTGCAGCCTTCGGATGTATCGGGACACTGTTTACTATGTCCCTGTTCGGATGTACTTGGACATTTGGATTCATGTTCTATATTGTATTGCTTTCCTTTGGATGTACAGAGTGGTTAAGGTTCATTGATACTAGTTCCATTCGGGGGTATAAGGCATGGGGGTAACTGTGGGTGTCTTTATCAGCTATAGTTGTAATATTCATTTTCCATATTTGATTGGAGTATGCCCCCAACGATTCCATTTCGATGTTTTGGGGTGATTAGCTTGGTTGAGGTTTAGTGTTTAGACTCCTTCAGTATACTGGGACATATGTGCTTGCCTTCGGATGTACAGGGGGATGTTTACAGCTAACCTCTCATCGGTTGTACTGGGGTATAGGGAGCATTTTATGTAGTTTTCTTTGTGATGACACTTTTGATTAGGGTTGTTCGGTAGCCATGTCTAATCGGGTTCTACTCCAATGGGCCTTGGATGCTTTTGCTACAGGTTTTGGATTGACTTTGATGGCTACGGTCATGTATGGGCTTTGCTAAACATTTGCTCATAGCTTCTGTTTGAGCTGTCCCGACGGATAGGATGCGTATAGAGTATTTCCAGCAGCTTCCCTTCTTCTGCTTTGGTTGGTTTGACTTATGTTATATTGGTTGTTCATGAACCTTGATGTATAGGCTTAGATTGCCTTTTGTCTATAGCCTATTTTCGGATGTAATGGGGTATCTGCGTATAACCTCTCATTGGATGTATTGGGGGAATTTGGGAAATTTGATGTTGTCTCATTTTGATCAGGGTATGCCCTATTGATTGTTGTACACACTTTTGATGAAATATACTATGTACCTTTCATTAAAAAAACAATACAAAAAGAGGTCCTAGCCCTAACACATACTGATTGTCCTTCCTCAACTCATCTGAACCAATCTCTGGGGCATAATGACTCAAGTGAATAAAGTCCGTGGTGTACTCGTCCACTGTCCTATCTCCATGGCGTAGGTTCAGAAACTCTGATTTGCACGAGTTGTAAAGGAAAGGAAGTAATTCATAAATCTCTCTAAACTGCGACCAAGTCACTGTACCCAAGTATGGAAGGATATGGTCTCGATATCAATCCTTGGCCATCCCTTGCAAAGACATCTCTACCAAACCCACCAACTGTGTATCATAACAATGCAGCCTCTTGCCTCGCATCTCCACCTTATCGAGAAAATCAATAACCTCCCGAGGTCGAGTTCTGTCAAACTTTATCGGATGAAACCTTACATATGCCATAGATAATTGCATATCCTACCTCTCTTGTTGCATTATTATCATCGAGTCTCGAAACATAGCATTGTTAACCTCTATCCATGTTAGGAATGCCTGCATATCAAACACAAGTGCCCCAAAGAACTCCTTGTGACAACTCCAATGCCTCGACAGGGACCTCTCTTTTTCAGGTCGTTCTACGCCTACTATGCCTTGCAGCTGAAGCGACAGGGGCAGATGTCTCATCCTGAGCTGAGGCTTCATTGTGACTCTCTTGGTCAAGTCGAGCGAGAAATCGAGTGCGTTTATTCAAACTGAAATTGAAAGCAAGAGAATGGTCAGTACCACCAGTGAGAATATGAACATATTCTGTAAGAAGTTACTTTAAAAAGAAGTAGATTTCAATGTGTCCGTAGTGACAAACAAAAGAACATCCTAGGCCGTAAATCTGTAACCTAGGCTCTGATGCCAACTTTGTTACAATCCAAAACAGGCGCGTGACCGGAACATGTGTCCGAGGTTTAAAACCCCAGATCACACATAAGCCTAACATTAGCGACAAAATAAATTTGAACCTCAACAGCAAGGTCATACAATACAATAACAATAGTACACGTCATAAAGAAGTTTTACAACTCATGAAATCCTGTCACTATGGACGCTACAATACAAGATAAATGAAAATAAAGAAAGAACATACACAAATGTAGGTAAGTCGCAGCGGACACGTCATGGAAGTCACTGCACTGGTGGTAGCTGACCTGCAAAAATAAAGTTGAGGGGAGTCAGACCTCCCTAAGTAAGCTCACATCGTCCTACGATACCAAATGTTATGCGCACAGTCATGCATGAACATCAAAATACATACATGTCATGCTATACATCTAATAACATCAACAACACAAATAAATTGTGGGGGAGAATATCTGTAGAACCCTAATCTCCAAGGGTAAGCCCTCATAACTCTAAATCTTGAATGGCTTAGGGCAGTTATGTGTCACCAACTACCCAGCCACGCTCCTATACTCATGTAGTCGTAAGGCTCTCTTAATCTAAAGGGGCTACGGGGAGCCAAACATTACCCACAGACCAGCCCTCGCTCAAAATATCCAAATTCATAAGCATCATAAATAAGGATCCGATCGGGACCAAGTATCAACCAGGATCAACCCATAACATATCTCAATATCATAAACAAAAAAACTCTCATAATCATAACCAGTGCGTATTTGGTCCTAATGCATACCCATCAGGTGGCATCCTACAAATCTTTTCTTCTCCACAATCGAACATAGTAATACATATCAATTAAAAGTAAAAAAAAAATCTAAAAATTATACTATCATTTTTCTCTAAAGAGCCATAGTGAGATTTTCAGCGGTTTGTGAATTAAAAATCACGGAATGTTTAGGTGAGAATAAGAGAAATTTTCGAATTTCATAAATGGACTGCTTAGGCAATTCAGATGATACCTAAATTGTTATTAGAGTCCAATAACTCCTAATTAGCACTGATTGAGATATTTTCTTTTGAATTACTAGGTATAGAAGAAGCGGGACCCCGTTAAAAGGTTCGGACGAAGGAGTTCGGTTATCAGGTAAGTTCATATCGACTTATTGTTACCGTAGTTGTACCAGCAAATAAATATTGTTTAATGCTTATATAGATGACAACATGTAGCAATGCATAACCACATTTATATGCATGTGTGTGTGTGTGTGTGTGTGTGTGTGTGTGTGTGTGTGTACGCGTATATATAGTAATGCGCATCCGCTTTAGTATAAGCCTTTTATATCGAATTAACTAAGTGGATACGCAACATACTCAGAATCTCAATAGATTTAAACGAATTGAAGAAAAACAAGCTGAAACCCTAACCTCTTTTTCCGTCAATCAGTGGGGATTCATGAAGCGACTGGCGACAAGACCATGGGGCTTTTGTTCTTGACGTCGAGAAGAATCGAATGGTGGTCATAGTGGTCGGCAATAACCACCGGAAGCGACAGATAGACAATTGACGTTTTTCTTCAATTTTTCTCCTCGATTTTTGCGAATTCTAGAGATGATGGTGGCTGAAATGGGTATTGTTGTGATGGGCTCGTCGAGAGGAAGAGATTGGTATATAACGCTAACCAGTTTGAGTCACCAATGGTAAAGAATGGTTAGAGAGAGAGAATTCGTGAATAATAACTTTTGGGAGGGGTTAAAATGAAATTATGAAAAAATGGAGAAAAGAAGAAGTCTCTTATATATAAATAGCTCATAGGATGTTACAGGGAGGGAGGGAGGGAGAGAAAGAGAGGACAGAATTTGTTGTATTATGTTATGATGTATTTTGTTACAATTACAACTCATAGTAGAGAATTTGTTGTATTATGTTATGATGAATTTTGTTGTATTATGTTATGATGTATTTTGTTACAATTACAACATAGGAAAGAATTTGTTGTATTATGTTATGATGTATTTTGTTACAGTTACAACTCATATATGAGTTGCTGACTCACTACCTATTTCCAGTAACAGAATTGCAAGTAATGCTATACAAGTATTTTTGTTGTATGTATGCCCATATACACAACTTTTCACTAATAATGTGACAATATGACATTATAATTCACAATTTGTTATGTAATTATTTAGAGGAATATGAAACCAAACTGCATATATCAAAAGGTAAATACTATAAGATTCTTGGAAACTAACCTATTCATATAGATCATTAAGATTGTTTAAAGCATACTATTCATTAATATTCTTAAATTAGTGAAGTATTTATTTTAACATTATACTTATATAATGTTATTATTAATTAATTAACACTAAAAGGTCATTAGAATTGCATTAAACTAATACCACTTATTGTTAGCTGTCAAACACTTAATAACTACAAACTTAAAATACAATTAACTATATACTTGTAACATTTATTGATATGTTTATGTTTTTTTGCAATTTATATGTTTACGTTACTGAATAATACAAATGACAATGGGAGAATTCCAAAACTCAAAAATGATTTTGCTTCCTTATAAGTGTGAAAATATTTATAGGTGGAATCCATTAATGGATGGAAAGCAAGGTAAGACTGAAATTCTACTTTTTGTTTCATTTTCATGAAAAAGGATTGCCATAATATATATCTTAATCGAGTTACCTTATTATCTGTTCCTCATCTATAACTTATTTCTGCCTATCCTTAAGATTCAAGGCCTCGTACACATGTTTGCTTCAGTTTATCAATCTTCAATTGATTGTGTACTTAAACAAACAATCATTTTGAATGTTTCAATATCATTTTTACAAAATAAATCATATTAATAATTCTAAAGGAATATTATATATAATAATCTGATTAATTTTTTAAAAGGATATCCACACTAAGTGAAACAACTAATTATATAAATGTAGATTTAGATAACACCAAAATTATTGGCTTGCAAGTACATAAAATATTTGTTGTTTAAGGGTCAAATGATGGAATTTCATGGATTGGAGAATTTAATGCTTGATATATTATTCTGTCAAAGACATTCCTGTAAGGATCCTCTTTTCGCTTTTGCAGTAGGTAGTCTATGTTGCTTTCAACTTGAGATTTAATGTGCATGTACAATTGCTTTGCCTGTTCTTTGTCTTGCAGCATCTCTTCTCTGCCCTTTGTTCTTATAGGCTTCCCAAGCAGATAATATAAGCGGCCAGGCAACTTTGGCAACACCACTGGGAGTAATGTTTCTGGGTTCGCAATCTCACCTTTACTCTTGTCCCTTTAATAAATATATATATAAAAACTATGAGCATGTTTGTTGAGTAGATATCAGGTTTTCTTATTAGAAACAGTAAGGTTATGGAGTAATTGTTAATGGAGTAGTCGTTAATGGAGCAGTAGTCACCTCACTTTCACAGCACTCTGCCTGATTTCTCTAAGGAAGTCACTAACCAGAGGGATCTGCTTCATATCACGGCCATCTAGGACCATCTGTCAGATGCAGATAGCAGCTCAGCAATGACAGAATAGTTACGAGGAGCAATATAAAATCACAATCTCAAATTGGATATTAGCAAAAAATTCATGATTAAATGCAAATTAGGTGCTTCAGATTACTTGTAAAAAATCATCTTCTCCTACAGCCCCAAATGGAACAATGGTGGCCCCAAACCTTGCTGCCATTCTCACAAATTCTGGTTCATCCGGCCAAATGAGCTTATGTTCTTCACCCTGGAAATAGCAGAAGCAAAAGGCAACCAAATTAAGTACAAACATGGGATGGCTAGTTTTCAAGTTTAATTAAGTGCAAACATGGGATGGCTAGTTTTCAAGTTTATCAACATGAAACAATGTTTTCTCACTTTGAAGTGAAGAGCCTCTCGTGCACCTCCAGGATGAAGAAGCACATATGATTTTGTGGAAAGCAATCTGAAGAAATTGGTTCCATTGACTGGTACTACACCCGTTAATCTGAGCCAATTAACCGTGGAAATGTCACCAAAAAAATCCTGAACCCTTCTGCTAAACAGCTCCGGATGTGACAAACCTCTTATCATTATGTTCTTTTCCCTCAAAAATTCTTCCCCAAGGGAAACAACTTCAAGTCCCACCAACATATGGTTACCAACTATCACTACAGGACCTTCATTGGGAACCCCACCAAGTCCTTTCACTATCTTCCCGTTATCCAATGTAGAGAAAACCACAGAACCAACAGCACAGCGAAATAACCTGATATTAATGTTCTTATACTATCAGCTTGAAGAACTGCCTACTAGGAAGGTATTCATAACAAATTGCATTGTTGTAATACCCCGTTATATCAAGCATACGTCTGAATTCTGACATGCTAGGTGGCAGGAAGTCTGAGACATAATCAATTCTTCGCGAACGACGATATTTTCTGATACCTTTAATAATTGACAACAAACTGACGCCATCTTCCTATACCACCATAGCAAGTAGAAGCAATAGATAGAAATGGGGAAGCAGGAAGGACAAGGAGAAGGAAAAGCAAAATGAAACAAATTCGAGACAAAATAGCACATGTTCATGTCAAGGGAAAACAAAAGTTTAGAATCCTAGAGCATTAATGTTCTTGCCTCCACTCCCACACCTTCTCCTCACTAATCTACACGATGGATAGCAGCAAGTCTTGTCAGTAGAAATGCATGACTTCAAATAAGGAATAAACAGTAGTTGAGAGATCTCCTGAAAAGTTTTGATGTGAGAAGATGCTCCATTTTTTTTCTTCAAATAACTTTAAAACTTCATAGCAGTGCAGCAAAATCAATGGCACATGTTAAAACACTAATGAATCTCACAATTTGATAGCCATGAATGCACGGAAAAGTTTCACCTACCAACAAAAGGGTATGCCCATTATGCTTGAAGTAACGAATTGTGCAATTCCGTAGTGTCCTTTTGAGTCGTTTAGCTTCCTCAGCACTTGGAAGCATACGGTCCCTGCCACTAGAATGGAAATATTCTATCAATTTAATACATTGATAATGAACATACGGAACTGTCCCCATATCGTAAACTGAAATGCACTAACTACAAATCCTTGTAGAAAACATCACCATGCAACAACAGTAGAGAAGACATAATACACAGTTAATGCGAAGAAAGATTCAATTTTAGGGTGAATAATTACCTAGCCAGTACCAACACCTCGGCATTTACAGCGTGAAGACGGGAATTAGTATATCCAGCAGCTGATTTCAACAGTTTCAGTTTCCACAGAAGAGTGTCCTTTGGAAATATATCTACTAAGACCTGCGAGCTCAAAAACATAAGACGTGCATAGCCCCACAAATAAATAATCTGTACATTTACATGACATAATATTTTCAAATGGGAATGAATCATTTGCCCAATGCTCTGGTCAAACTTCTCTCTTCAGCTACCAACTTTTATTTTTGGAGCAATTGAGCACTTGTTCATTTGTGAGTAAACTGTAGAAAATTCAATGCACTTGACAAAAGTCACAATACTCTCAAGATTCCATGCATGAAATTGTTTACCATAGTTAAGAATGTCTACAAAATCAAAATTTGAGCGTATGCCATTGATTGATTGATCGATTAACCGATTACTTAGATGAAGAAAAGGTTCTACGCTGCCTCAAAAACATAACAATCCCTTTTGCTTATAGCTGCAATGACATCAAAATCCCCTTCCCTACTGATGGGAAGCAAAGAGAGTAAGTTTTAGGCAATGCCAAGTTATTTCTTACTCCAAGAGAAGATAGAAAATGAGTAAGATTGCCAGCTAATTGCCCAAGTTGTAATCTCAGAGGAACTTTATTCTCAATGCCAGCCGTTGCTATCTTCGGCAGATTTCCTGGTTTTATGAATGTTTAAATTAGCATATCAGAGAATTGTTGAAACTGCAATGGTCTGCATGAGGATTAAACTAATTCCCTAGTAAATAAATAATGGAAGTCATAAAACAAGACAGGAGATCATGTACCCAAAACAAAGCCAAGGAAATAGGGTAATCTTCTTCTATATGATTCATACGGTAAGGCCTTCAAGAGAGGGAACAAAGGTTGCAGTTGTGACCTGCCAAATGATGTTGCTAAAAGACAAGGACAATTACGTCAGAACACTACTAAATCCAAGGTAAATGACATGCATTCTTCGTGAACAAATGACTGCATATATTGAGGCAGACCTGGATTGGCTAGTACCAGGACAAGATCTATATCAGGGTTGCAAGCAGCGACTGCAAGAGCTAGGCACCCTCCAAATGATTCTCCAACTAGATAAATTGGCTTGGGTGGAGATGAGACATATACACTCCTAACACTTTCTCCAACAAGTTTCACCAGTCCTTTATGCAAGAATAAATTCCCTCCCATGAGTTTATGAACAAGACAAGATCTAATCATCAAGTTAGCACATTAAGCACAATTATTATGTCATGCACCAATTAGTTGGAAGTATACTGGATCTAGGTTTGGATTATCATCACAACTAAAATTGCCATTCAGGTGTCTCCATTTGTAAGTAGATGTGAACTTGAAAATATTCACCATATTTTTAGGCTGTCAGAACATACCTTCAAATGGAGTTTGATCATACACTGGAATGTGAAGGATTCGAACTTCAAATGCTCTGTGATTCCCATAAGAAGAGTGGAAAAAGTTTAACTGATCAGGAATTGATGATACATGATTTCATGTTTCCTCCAAAAAAAAGATACATGATTTCATGTATTACAATTTGGTTTGAGAAATAATTTGTTGTTATCAACTGAAATTAAAGAAACATGCATGGCTAGTGCATGCATGCTTGTGAATGAACTTGCAAAGAATTGAACTTACTTTCCTAGAGCTTTATGGTGCAAAGAAAGGCTGAAACCTATGCCATCAATCCCTGCATAGCAAATAACAGAGTAAATGTAAGGTCCCAGATTTCTTGGACTTGGAATGATGAAAGTACAGATCATAAATGTTAAAAGATAAATTATTAAGCAAATATCTCAATTACAAAGTCTATCCTCTGAGAGTTATATGATCCTTATTCCTACATCTTGTAATCATGATTGGTATTATTTACCAGGCAAAAACAAAAGTAATGGAGAATCTTTCAGAGGTTGTCCACACTCAACTGGGCAAAACCACCTGGGGGGTCCTCCATCAGGCTTAATAAGCTCCTTGGCTCCTTCAAGACAATCCTTTATTGTTTTGGTCCCATAACCATCATCCCACAGTGCTTCCAACTCTTCTGTAATTGCTTCTTTTATCAACTTTTCCTCAACCCTTGACTTTGAATTCCCATTTTCGCCCTCGAACACAGTTCTACTCTTCACTTTCTCTCCAGTGCCTCCGTTTGTAAACTTCCCGTTCTTTTCTCTCTCTCCAGGAACAAGAGAATCAGATGAGGATACCATTGAATCACTGCCATTTGAACGTTGAACTCTGACTTGAAACTGAGTCTTAATCTTCCAATTTCTAACACGATAGGGAAATATGCAGAAATTAGCAATTGATGTCATGACCTTTAGAAATAATAGCTGAAAGTTCAGACCCCTATTCAGGTGTGGAGTTCGCAGTATTACACTAGGAATACTCGATGATTTTAGCAACTATATATTGAGAAGAATACAGTCTAAAACCTTAAAAGATTACAACTACAAAAAGCACCCCATTCAGTTAAAGAAAGCTATTAAAACACTCTTTGAGTATCAGAAATCACTCTAACTGAAAAAAGATCACACCTTTTATGCCACAAGTCCATAAGAATAGAATATGAACCAAAATTAGATTTCAACCAAACCCAGTAAGCAAAAGAAAGTTGGTGTAAAGGACCAACATCTTCAGAATCCTATCTAATACGGCTAAGAACTTGCGTCAAATGAGGAAAAAGTAACTCCTGATTCTCATCCATCAGGCTTAAATTCTGCGTGGGTGCTTGGAGAAGGTTGAGGATATCTGTCTAAAACGATCCACTGTGACCAAAAAGTTTTCGAAGAAAAGCCAACTCATATTGTAAGATCACGATTTCAAAACTTGACGAAGAGGTGACGTTCCTCGAGTAAACAAACGTTTCATGAAACAACCACCCAAATAAGAGGTCATCAGTCCAATGACCATGTTTTCAGCTGACAGAAGAATGACAAATGAGTTAAGAATGACAAATGAGTACGTTGCCATAGAAGACGACAGGCCTTTTTTCTTCTTTTGCTCAGTGAGTCGCCGAATCATCCTTTCCAGGTTTTGTCAGTACATTATCCGGTCAGACAAATCTATATTTTTGTTCTTTGTATTTTGACGAATATATAAAGACGATAACAAGGACACAAATTGCCGGCAGCTTATACAATGTTTGGTTGCTGCGAATGTTCAACTAGTTGCACATATGTTTCCAAACTCCAGTGCCATTTGCACCAATGGTCATGATTACCCATGTGCATTGATATTATCAAGCAATCCTTTCGAACCTTAAAATAGATCAGGACTTGCAGATGAGCATATATAAGTTCATAAGGATACTTTGTTAGTTCATTTCAATTGGTTTCTTGATCCGGAAAACAAGATTGCATGGCTTCTGAAACTGAATATTAAGCAGAATTTTGCTTCGCTTTCTACATTTTTCATTTCTCTAAACTATCAGGTCCTTGGTTAGTAGCACATCAAATTACATCATTATGAATCGAATTTTCATTCTGAATTTTGTTTCTTGCAAAAAAAATTTAACTAGCAAAATGCATTCTTGCATCAAAGTTCATATGTCCTGCACGTGTGCCTTATTTTTCTGTACAAGCATTTCCCAGTGAAAGAAAGAATGTTCAGAGAATATAAGGCCTGCAAGTGCCTTGTATGGCCAAATCTTTTAAGGATCAAATGCTGGAATTTCATGGAGTGGAGAATGTAATGCTTGGTATACTCTTCTGTCAATGGAATTCCTGTAAGGATCCTCTTTTCTCTTTTTCAGTAGGTAGTCTATATTGCATTCAATTTCAGATTTTATCTGCTTGTACAACTGGCCTGCCTGTTCTTTGTCTTGCAATATCTTTTCTCTTCCCTTTGTTTCTATTGACTTTCCAAACAGATAATAGTACCGGCCAGGTAACTTTGGCAACACCACTGGGACAAACAGTTCTGGGTTGGCAACCTCGCCTTTGCTCTCGTCTCTATAATCAGACAACAACATTTGTCAACATAAAACTATGGAAGTTGCAAGTTTGACATGCATTTTATTACTGAAAAACGATAAATGTTTCAGGGGAGTGATTACCTGGCTTTCACAATATCCCTCCTGACTTCTCTAATTAAATTACCAACCATGGGGATTTTCATCAGTTCCCGGCCGTCAAGGACCATCTGCCAGTTGTAGATAACAGCAATGAGAAAATGTTACGAGGAGTGTCATATAAAAATACCCTCCATGATAAATGAAGAAAAGTAATTCTGCTTACTTTCATAATATCATCTTCTCCTACAGCTCCAAATGGGATAATGGTGGCCCCAAATCTTGCTGCTATTCTTACAAATTCTTGCTGATCAGGCCAAGTGACCTTATATTCTTCACCCTGGAAATAACAGAGCAGAAGCATAGAGAATCAAACTTGTTGCACTGTTTGATCAACTTGTAAACATCCAGATTGTCAAAACATCAGATATATAATGGTTGGAAAACGTGACACTTGTACAATCATAGGATGATTCACTTTCAAAGTTAACCAACATGATATAAGGATTTTGTGCACCTTGTAATGAAGAGCCTCGCGTGCACCTCCAGGATAAAGAAGCACGTGCGATTTCTTGGAAAGCAATTTGAAAAGATTGCTTGCTGTGACTGGTACTGCACCCATTACTCTGAGCCAGTCAAGCACGGAGAAATGACTAAAATATTTCTCATACCTTCTGGTGAACAGTTCCGGATGTGCCAAACCTCTTATCATTATGTTCTTTTCCCTCAAGAATGCTTCCCCAAGGGGAAAAACTTCCATTCCCAGCAACATGTGATAACCAACTATCACCACAGGACCTTCACCAGGAACCCCACCGAGACCCTTTACTATCTTCCCGTTCTCCAAGGTCGAGAACATAACAGAACCAACAGCAGAGCGTAACGGCCTGAACTTCCAAGTGAATGTAATATCAGTTTCAGATACTAATAAACATACAATATCAGCATAGAAAAAAATAAAATTGTAACAAATTCTTTAATGTGACGGGCCACTGCTTCAAGGAAATGGTAAAATGGCATCCAGCCACATCACAGCACATAGCTGTGGTTTTCCACAAAAGTGGAACCCAGAAGATCCTCAAACTACTGAAGCAGAGGGTAAGAATAAATCAAGATCAGTAAGATTTCAATGAATATGTCTGTTGCAGCAATCCTGTACATAGTTGTGAGAACCAAGTTTTTAGCCAGGAGAGGGTGTGAGGTACGAAGATAGAAATTTGGCAATTTCAAAACAATCACTTCACTTTGAACTCTCTGACCAACAAATGAGATGCTTGACAAGAGATATGTAGCATCATGTTTCCATTTCTAAGCACAAATTTTAGTATCAAGTATAGATCAAAAGATTAGTTAGATGAAGGTAACTTCCTGGTAGGAAGGTATTAACATACACTGTTGTATTACCCAATTATATCAAGTCCACGTTTGAATTCTGACATGCTTGGTGGCACAAAGTCCGAGACATAATCGAAAGTCCGCGAACGACGGTATTTTCTGGTACCTTTGATAATTGCCAGCAAACCAACGCTATCTTCCTGTACCATCATACACAAGAATAAAGTAATAGAGAGACCTGGGGGAGCAGGAGGAGGAGGGAAAGGCAAAATGGAATAAGCGTCTGGCAATTTATATTGAACACAAAGTTTCACAAAACAGTACATGTTCAAAGGGCAGTAATATTGAAATGGATTCCAAACTTTAGAAGCCTAGAGATAATCTACCATGATAGATAGCAGCAAAAAGTGTCGGTAGAAATGTAAAGACTTCAAACAAGAAATAAACAAAGGATTGACAGATTGATGAAATCCTTGAAAGAATTTATGCAACTTTGAATAACTTTGAAGTATCATAGCAGTGCAGCAAAATCAATGTCACAAGTCAGGAATGCATGCATGAAACACTAATGAATTTCACTAATTTGTTTGTTATCTTCACCTACCAACAAAAGGGTATGCCCATTATTCCTGAAGTAACGAACTGTGCAATTCCGTAGTGAATTTTTAAGACGTTTAGCTTCCTTTGCGCTAGGAAGCATGGCGTCCCTGCCACTAGAATGGAAATATTCTATCAAAATTTAATATATAAACAGTAAGTATAAGGAATTGCTTGTTTCCATACGATCATAACCAGCAATAACTACTTAATCCTGGTAGAAAGAGACAACATTTTGCACAGGAAAGTAATTACCTAGCCAGTACTAGCACTTCGGCATTTACAGCATGCAGACGGGAATTAGCACATCGAGCAGCTGATTTCAGCATTTTGAGTTTCCAAGGAATAGTGGCTTTTGGAATTATATCAGCCAAACCCTGAGAAATCAAGCATTTTTAGTACCATTATTGATGGAAAATAAGCCAAAACACTATGAAAATGAGTCCACAGTGAACATATAAATTTCAGGTAATGCAGTGCAGGTAAACTTCTTACAATAGGAGAAGTTCGCAGATAAGTGAGATTGCCAACTAATTTCTCAAGTTGTAATCTCGGGGGAAGTGTGTTTTGAATGTCAACCGTTGCTATCTTCAGGGGATTACCTGGTTTGATGAATATTTAAATTAGCATTTAAAGAGAATTGTTGAAACTTGAAACTTTTTGCAGAACAGATCATAAAGATACCATGATCAATATGTTGTAATATGAAAGTAATTGCAGGTCAAACAATTAATGGAAGTAATAATACAAGAAACACAACAATCACGCACCAGTGACAAAGCCAAGAAGACTATACAAGTTATCAGGTAAATCCTCCAAAATAGGGACCAGGGGTTGTAGTTGTGACCTGCCAAATGACGTTGCTAAGAAGAACAATACCAATTACGTCAGAACACCTCTAAGTCCAAGTAAATGACAGAAATTAACAGATATTAAGACAGACCTGGATTGACTAGTACCAACACAAGATCTATCTCAGGGTGGCGAGCAGCAACAACAAGCGCTAAGCATCCTCCAAAGGACTCTCCAACTATATAAATTGGCTTATTTGGAGAAGAGGCATGCTCGAGTCTCACAGTTTCTTCCACAAGTTTCAACAGTCCTTTACGCAAGAAGAAATTCCCATGGTTTATCAGCAACAGAAAGTATAACTGCAAGTCATTATCAATTAGTTGAGACTACACTTGATCTAAATTTGGAAGTGCCTACATGTAATTATTGGTGATATCAAAACTGCTTTTCAACATTTTCATGTCATAAACTACCTTCAAACGGAGTTTGATCATACACTGGAATATGAAGGCTCTGAACTTCAAATACCCTGTATTTCCCATAAGAAGAGTCTACAAAAGTTAACTCTGGCAAGAATTCGTCAAGTGTCATGATTTCAGGTATTATCTTGCTAACATCAATTAGCTAAATTTTCAGAACTAGTGACTAATACTTGCATGCTCGCAAGGGAAGGAATAAATAGTTCGAACTTACTTCCCTAAAGCTTTATGGTGCAAAGAAAGGCTCAAACCAACACCGTCAATCCCTGCAATCAATCAATACTTGAATCAAGTGATTCTATCTTAAAAGATTTATTGTTGAGCAAGCAAGTCTGGAGAAGTTCATAAGCTAGAAAATCTCCTACCATAATTGGTATTATTTACCAGGCAAAAACAGTAGTAGTGGAGCATCTTTGACAGGTTGTCCGCACTCAACTGGGCAAAACCACCGGGGAGGTCCTCCATCAGGCCTAATAATGTCCATGGCTCCTTCAAGATAATCTTTTATAGTTTTGGTCCCATACCCATCATCCCACAGTGGTTTCAAATCTTTTGAAATTACATCTTTAATCAACCTTTCCTCAACCCTTGACTTTGAAGTCTCATTTATGGCAACACAATCCGAAGACAATGCCTTTGAATCACTACCGTCTGAACACTCAACTCTGACTCGAAACTGAATCTTGTTCGGTTTTGAACTTGTAAGGTAACAAGGCGATATGTGGGAAGTAACAAAAGAAGCCATGAATTTTGGAAATGTGATGGTTGAGAATTCAGACCCTTATTCAGGTTTGCAGTAGGATTACCGTAATGGATTTTCAGTGACTATATGTTGAGAAACTTAGGTCAAAGTAATTGCACATTCCAAAAATGCAGGAGGGTGGTTATCTAAACATTCACATAACTGATATTCCAGGATAACTTAGAACCTCCTTTGGCATGTTGGAATGTCCTGATAGGAATTTAAACTGAACTAACAAGACCTTCTTGCAAGTAGAAGTAGCTAGAAACTGAAAGACTACAACTACCATGCAATCAGAAAGCCAATGAAACACTCAACAACGTTGCGGAGTTGGCTCTAACTGAAAGGAAGTCACACTTTTAATGCCATACATCCATAAGAACACGCACTCAAAAAGACATTTCAGAAAGCAAAACCTAAGTGTAAAGAAATGCAGAAAATCATGTACAGAACTTTTAACTTCAAAGAGGAAGGAGAATAGGATCAATGAAGAGCTGTCTCTTTCATTGCAAAAAACAGAACATATATCAGTTGAGTGGCTGCATATGTTTGTTTCAAATTTAAAAATACAATGAT
>JAOTBA010000003.1:24378004-24390432 GCA_025629845.1 Erythroxylum squamatum | reverse complement strand
TTGACATCCAACCACACATACCTCGAGATGAAGGTGTTGGGGAAGAAGGGCCGTCTGCGAGAGCCAACGTCCGCCGACTCGACAGAAAAGGAGGACTGATCTGCAGCTGTGGGTCGAGAATGGAGGACGAGTTGTTCAACGGTTGAGGGAGACGCAGGTGACCGGAGGACAGACGACGACCGAAAGAGAGGAGGGCTAATTTGGACAGACAGTGAGCTATTGTTTCGGAGACTGAGACATAATGTCTCTTGTCCTCCACTTTTGCGGACGACAAAAAAATTTGTCGCAGTCCACCGGCGACAGATGACAAAACCTGGGAGACAGCAACCAAACACGTTCTGGGGGCGGGATTATTGTGTTTTGTGCGCTGTCCCCGGTGACGGGGACAACAACCAAACGTTGGGTTAGTTACAGGGAATAGGAACTTCAAAATTCAAGCTCCCATCCCATCAGTCCAGTCACCAATTTTTCTTATAACAATTGTAGCAACTCCCAATGAACATGCTTTTAACACTATAGCAACACCTCTATCCTCGTCCCTTCTTTAAAATGTTGTTCAGATAGTAAAGGAAAAACAGCTGATAATTGTTGATATTTATCTAGTAACATATATACATACAGACATACATACATACATACATACATATATATATATATACACATATATATATATACACACACACACATATATATATATATATATATAATATTCCCACTTGAATGCCATCCGTACCATTGCATTTGGTTGGCCGTCCTGCCCATGAACATTAGTGTTACCAAGCCAACTTTTTAAAACCTGAAGATAAATCAGGACTTGCAGATGAGTACAAGTTCATGCTGATGCTCTGTTGGACCAGTTCAACGGATTATTTGCTTTCTAAAACTGAATATTAAGCACTTTTAGCTTCACTAAGTACATTACTTACATGATTAACAACTGAAAAATGATTTCACTGGACATTTTTTCTTCCAATGAATTCTATGATTTACAAAATGCATTTCTGCAGCATTGTTCAGATGTCCTGCATGCTGTCTCAATTTAAAAATGGATTTACAAAATATGAAGACCAGTAAGCACCTTGTCTTAGCCTATTCGTTATGGGTCAAATGCTGGAATTCCATGCAATGGAGACTGTAACGCTCGGAATACTGTTCTATCAATGATATTCCTGTAAGGATCCTCTTCTCGCTTTTTCAGTAAATAGGCCAAATTGTGTTTAACTTCGGATTTTATCTGCAAGTAGAACTGCTTTGCCTGTTCTTTGTCTTGCAGTAACTCTTCTTTTCCCTTCGTTCTTATAGGCTTTCCAAACAGATAATAGAAGCGCCCAGGTAACTTCGGCAGCATCACTGGAAAGAACAGTTGCTGGTTGGCAACCTCACCTTTAGTTTCATCCCTGTAATCAGACCACAACAATTGCCAACAAAGAAGTGTCAAAAGTAGCAAGAATGTTGAGTTGTCAA
This sequence comes from Erythroxylum squamatum, assembly GCA_025629845.1. NCBI lineage: Eukaryota > Viridiplantae > Streptophyta > Magnoliopsida > Malpighiales > Erythroxylaceae > Erythroxylum > Erythroxylum squamatum. Next base: position 24,388,968 of record JAOTBA010000003.1, on the reverse strand, counting down.
GACCGGTTTAGTTCCTAGAAGCAAGTGATGGTTTCAGGGAAGTAATCACCTTATTTTTGTCGGTAGGAGGTTAGCCTCCCTAACATAGTCACTAACCACAGGGACTGACATGAGATCATTGTAATCAAGAACATACTGCCATTTATAGACGACAGAAATCAGAAAACTCTATATGGCACACAAATATAATCAAAACACAAGTCGAACAAGCAAGACAGAGAGATTGGGGAGGGTGGTGAGTAGACAGTATTAGAAGTACCATGCTTTACATTAAAATTTGGATCCTTAACTTATGCCAAGGATATAGATACTTTAGCCAGTGAAAATTGTGTTTAACCATAGAGGTCAATAAAACATCTCTAAAATGAAATGCAAAATGTTCTCTTCTATATATTCTATTCCATTTTCGGAAGTAAAATTGATAGGCTGTTCAATTACATACAATTTACTTCGTTATCCGTGCAGAATTATAAATGCAGAAAAAGTAAATGAACAAGGAACAAGCATCTGCCAACCACATTTATCAGAGAACTTTCAGACGCAAATAAGTGCACAAGCTTACTTCCACAATGTCGTCTTCTCCCACAGCTCCAAAGGGTACAATGGTGGCCCCAAACCTTGCTGCCATTCTTACAAATTCTTGTTGATCAGGCCAAATGACTTTATATTCTTCACCCTGGAAATCAAGCATCAGGACCAAAGTAGAATAAAACTTGTACAAAATCGAAGGAAAAGAGTAAAAAACTTGACTCAGCAAGGGCTATATTTCACTAGGTATATTTTTATCTTTTGCAGTATAATACTTGTTCAATATGAGTTGTCGTTGTAAATGAGGAAGCATAGAGGTTTAACGTAAGTTCCTCACTGATAATTTCCCTTCTAACAGACTACATTGCTCATTTGATTTCAGCAGATAACTGGAATCCTCACTGAATCCGTTGAGGAAGCAACAAGAATTGTGATAGGAAAGAGGGAAGCCGGCAACAGATACGGGTGATTATTTTCTTTTCAATCTTTAGACTATAAATTGAGCATATAGATGATGACTGAAAATGGAACTTCGTCAAAAATAGGATGCTTAGCTTTTCAATTAAATCAACATAGAAATAAGACTTTACGCACTTTGTAATGAAGAGCCTCTCGTGCACCTCCAGGGTAAAGAAGAACATGTGATTCTGTGGAAAGCAATTTGAAAAGATTGCTAGCTGTGACTGGGACTGCACCCATCACTTTGATCCAATCCATCACAGAAAATTCACCAGATAAATTCTCTAACTTGCCAAGAAGAGCATCAGGATGCGTCATGCCACGTATCATTATCTTCTTTTCCCTCAAAAACTCTTCAACAAGGGAATATACATCAAATCCCATCAACATGTGGTAACCAACTATCAAGACAGGACCTTCATTAGGAACCCCAGCAAGGCCTTTCACTATCTTCCCATCATCTAGAGTAGAGAACATAGCAGAACTAGCAGCAGAGCGCAATAACCTGAAATCCATGTGATTGTAATGTCAGCTTTATCCACAGATGGACTAACAATATCAGCAGATAGAAATGAACTAAATGTAATAACTTCTTTGATGTGATCAGATGCTATTTCAACAATCGCTGATATTGAGCCAGATCCCAAATTGGGTGCACAGAGATGTGGTTCTAGATGCACTCATTTTAGTTTTCTCGATGTAAGTGAGGAGAGGATTTTTTATGGTAGAAGTCAGCATTCCTTGTCAAAATAAGCATCTTTATGCTGCAATAACAGGATATGAACTCTCAACAGATGATAAACAAAAACCAAGGAAATAGAAGGACCTCCTAATATTCATGTTCACCACAACTTTAAGAACCAACTTTCTTCCAGGCCATATGGTTCACTCGTCAAGAGGCAAGAACAGTCAAGACAATTTGAGATTTCAACTAAAAAAATTTTCATGCAGCAGTCATGTTTACAGTTGTCAGAACTAAGGCTTTGAAAACCAGAAGCGATAAAGGTATTGCATTACCCAATTGCATCAGCTGCACGTTTGAATTCTGATATGCTAGGCGGTACAAAGTCCCTTACATAATCAAGCCTCCGTGAACGACGATATTTGTTAGTAGCTTTGATAATTGTCAGCAAACTAATGCTATCTTCCTGAACCATCACAAAACAAGCAAAAATGATAAGAAATAGAGAGGGCAGGAGCAGGGGAGAAGCAGGAAGGAAAAGCAAAATGAAACAAATGTCGGACATATAAATACTGCAGGTATTCAAAAAGAATAACGGTTCAAGGCCAGATGTATGTCACTTGTCCAACAAATGACTGAAAGAAAGGTGCCTTAATTAGATCAAATATGTTCAATGCAATCACTTTTACGTTGACAGATTCAATGCAATCACTTTTACATTGACAGACAAAACAAAAGGAATAATCAATACATTTTACATCTCAAGGAAGAAAAATCCATCACCAAGAGCATTGGACATACAGCAATATCATAAGCATTCTGCATCATAGCCTTCTTGAGTTTCATGCTTAAGAAGTGCATTGTTTGAGAGCAAATCCAACTTCAATTTTCAATCTTTACTAATAGAGACGGGCAACAAGAAGGAAATATAGGGGAACCTATACAGAGGAAATCCCATCCATCATTCATGGGAAGTTGTTGAACTAGAGAAGATAACTTTCTATTTGTTATCAGAACTTTATCATTTTTATTGTTCAACCATTTTTTCTCTTTTACTTCCAAGAGCACCTAATTATCAATTATCATATTGATTGAGATCAAATCGAGTTAGAAGGAACAGAAGTGATGTCAAATGAAACATATTCAGGGACCTGGCTGAAAGTTCCTAAAAGCTCCATCATTCAACTACTGTTTGGGATGCTACTAGGGATTACCTACCCCATGTTTCCCAAGGAAAGACCCTTCAAATGGAAAAGGAAACTTTAGGAGCCTATACCATGAACTAACATGTTTCCTCTCTCAAACCCTATCCTCAAACACTAATCTGCATTATAGGTAGCGCCTACAGTTGCTGGTAGAAATAATAGACTTGCATAGTAAGGAATGAAGAATTGATTGATATTGAAGTAATCCGGCATACTTTTTATGTCTGTAGATGCTCAATTTGCTTTTAATAACTTTAAACTTACAAGCAGCACAGAAAAATCGGTATCACAAGTCAAGTACGCTTGCATGAAACACAAACAATTTCAACTATTTGAGATTTATACATGCTCCTTGTTATTTTCACCTACCAACAGAAGAGTATGCCCATTTTCCTTGAAGTTACGAATTGTACAATTACGCAGTGAACTTTGAAGGCGTTTAGCTTCCTCTTCACTGGGAAGCATATAATCTCTGCCACTATAAGGGAAATATACTATCAAATTTATATTGATAAACCATAAGAAATTGACTCACATACAACGTTCAAAAGAAATTATGAGTCTGAAGAAATATTGATTGCTACAACAAAGTTCTCGATGCCAACTTAAATGATTATATAAACAGTATAGAGATATTGTCCAACAATCTGTAACCTAGATGTGAGATTATTCCTTTTATCGTCTATTTTCCCTTTTCTTAGGAAATCTACAACTTTTTCTGTACTTTGGGAAAATTTAAAATTTTAAATCCTGTGCCTATGCAGTCATATGGTCACTGATATGACTGCATACACACAGAAATAGCAACACTAGTAATCCTTCTAAAAAATAATCAACATGCACCAAAAGGGACACAACATTATTATACACAAGGAATGGAAGAAATGTTGAAGTCCAGGAGGAATAACTACCTCGCTAGTACTATCACTTCTGCATTTACAGCATGAAGACGAGAATTAGCATATCCAGCAGCTGATTTTAAGAGTTTCAGCTTCCAAAGAAGAGTGTCCTTTGGGATGATATCTGCCAAACCCTAAGAATTCCAACATTTTAGGATGCTTAAAGCCCCACTAAAGAATACTTATATATCTAGAGAACAAAATCAGTAGATATGAGGTGAAATGGACATGGCAAATTATTCTATTCACATCAGGAAAGAATAGAAAGAACATAACTGCATTATCAACACCTAGATATGGCAACATTGTGCATGACATAAAAATACCAGAACATAGTCTTTAGAAATCCTATCACATCAAATATTAACAGCTATATAACAAATTTTCTTGTTCATATCACTTCTCAATATCTTAAGATAGTAATGCCAACTAAGACAAACATAATGCATGACTGGGGAACAATTGTTAACGATAATCACATAAGAAGAAGAACTACAAGGAAGACTGACTCCATAGTTTCCACATCTGCAGACTTCACTTACTCATAACAAAATCTCCCTTTAAGATGGGAAGCAAAGAGGGTAAAATGATATGGAGCCCATAATAAAAGAAGCAACAGGAAACAAACGGTATAAATACTTGGGACACTTCTTACCGAAAGACAAGGTAGCAAAGAAGTGAGATTGACAGCCAATTGCTCAAGTTGTAATCTTGGTGGAAGTGTGTTTTCAATGTCAACTGTCGCCATCTTCAGTGGATTACCTGGATTGATGAATAGGAAATTTAGCATATTCGAGAACTCATTTTCCATTTTAGAAGCAAAATGATGTCAAACTTCAAATAATTGTAGCAGAAAATTTTGGATTTGGAAAGAATGTGGAACAATAAATTGAAATTGAAACGAGGGAACAATCCTCCTAATAAAGAGCAAACAAAATGATGACAGTAACAAAACAAGATAATGAACATGTACCCATGACCAAGCTAAGAAAATAGGGCAATCCATCATGCAATTCATCTGGTAAAGCTTCCAAGATAGGGAACATGGGTTGCAGCTGTGACCTTCCAAACGATGTTGCTAAAGTACAAGGGAAAAACATTAGACAACATCTCAAACAAAGCACAATCCGAGGGTGATCAAGTTTAAAGTGTTTCTGTGTGCATTCTTCATGAACAGATGACTGCATTTGTTGAAACAAACCTGGATTGGCTAATATCAACACGAGATCTATCTTAGGATTGCGAGCAGCAACAGCAAGTGCTAGGCATCCTCCAAAGGAGTCTCCAACTACATAAATTGGTTTATTTGGAGATGAGGCATGCTCAAGCCTAAGAGTTTCTTCCACAAATTTCACAAGTCCTTCATGCAAGAAGAAGTTCCCATGGTTTATCAGTACAACATAAATCTTACTTGCAACATGATTTATTTACAGGTTGCCAGAATACAGTTGAACGGGAATATACACTCCATAATATATAAAGGCTAACATAATATAATACCTTCAAACGGAGTTCGATCAAACACCGGAATATGAAGGCACCGAACTTCAAAAGCCCTGTATTTTGCAAAAGAACAGTGAAGAGTTTTAACTGAGAAAAATTGAAGGGCAGCCTAAAAGAAGTTTGAAGATCAATTCAATTCTATCTTTATATGTGCTGCTAAAACTGTTTGTAACAAGTTGAAGTCTAGATCTGTACCTTTGTAACAATGACTTATTATTTTTCTCTTTTACACATTAGCAGTGGAGGGTGTTTCAACCACCACCCGAAAGCATATAAAAACTCTTGGAGTTGATGATCACCTACTTCATCTTCCTTTATAATGGTTTTTTAGCAATCTTTTGATGCCACGAATTGAAAATGTTTGAAAGCTAAGTATACAGAACTAATCACTAGCTTGCAACGAAGGTAAAAGTAATTGAACTTACTTCCCTAGAGCTTTATGGTGCAAAGTTAGACCCAGACCAACGCCATCAAGCCCTGCATTCATCAATACTAAAGAATATGATTCTACAATTTCAACACTTCACAGACTCACAATGTTAAAAGTACAGACCGAGAACATTAAGTAAGAAATTATATAGCAAATAATTACAGGTGAGGTTTAGAAATCCCATTCATGACTAATTTCGGGATGCGTATTCATAGGTTTTGTAAGCATCATTTGTCTATAAATTACCAGGTAAAAACAGAAGCAATGGAGCATCTCTTAAAGGTTGTCCGCACTCAACTGGGCAAAACCACCGTGGTGGTCCTCCATCAGGCTTGATTATCTTCATGGCATCATCAAGATAATCTCTTACTGACTTTGTTCCATACCCATCATCCCACAACAACTCCAATTCATCTGAAGCTACATCTTTTGTCAACTTTGTCTTCACTGTAGACTTAAACTTGCTATTCCCGCCATCATACAAATTTCTGTTCTTGCTTTTCCCCTCAGTACCTCCATTAGTAAGTACTGCTCCGATCTGTTCTTTCCCTTCAGTGAAAATGTTTCCATTCAACGCAACAGAAGCAGATGACAATGTCCTTGAATCGCCACCATCTGAACTTTGAACTCTAACTCGAAACCGACTCTTAATATCCGAATTTATGACATAACAAGGTGACGTTTGGAAGGAAACAAATGACGCCATGAACTTTTGGAATGAAGACAGACAGACTAGACCTCCTTACAAGTTCACAATTGGAATGAAGACAGACAGACTAGACCTCCATACAAGTTCACAATCTAGCACTTCGAAGCATCAATGATTTCAACTATATATCTAGAAACTTAGGAGCTCCATCCAGTACTTGAACTCAAGTTATGTTGCAACGTTAAGCAACCAAACAATTTATATACAAGGATCACGTAGGACCTCTTTTAATGTGGCCATGATAAAAGCAAGTCGTCAGGAGGTCCGTAAAGAACAGAAAATGGAACCAACAAACGCCCCTTACATATGGTCTCGCAAACCTTCCTAAAAACTCCGGAACTGAAGTATCAAAACCTCACAACTTTCACACAGCAACGAAAAAATTTGAGACCCTTCACTCCAAGAAGCTAAAGAAAACTTATATAACACTCTCGACAGTCCAAAAATATCTCTTCAACTGAAAAGGTCGCACCTTTTATGCCCAGAAATCTACAAGAACAGAGAACAGACAGAAAATGAGACCAAAAAGAAAATCTTGCTCCAACCCAGAAAACAAAAACCAAGTATACACGCCCACACCAACCAAGCACGTTGAGCCCTAAAATATTGATGGGGTAGAGTACGCGTGTTATGAAGGGCCATTCTTGTGGCTGTAGTCTGGACAGAACGTGATCGTGTTCTTAATTGGTTAATGCTTCTGACCACACATGAGCTTTTGTCCTTGTTGGTGCCATTACAGATCACGACGGTTCTAACAAATGCGTTAAAAACATGGGACCCATTTTCCCAGATTTAAGATTCATTTACGTCACTTTTGTTTTACCGATGGTGTGCAACAGCAGCATTAATGGAACTTTGATGTATTGATTTATTTCTTAATAATTAATATAATTGTTTTGATAATCACGTAATCATTGTATATAAAGGACGGAAAACAATAATAGATAGTACAGAAGTAGAAAATTAAAAGGAATTGATAATATAATTTGTCTTGTTTTGTTTGTCAAGATTGTTAAGGTGACATGTCAATTGTAATATATATATATATATAATACTTTAAGTAGGGTGGAGCAATCTTTAATATGACTCATTGTCATCCTTCGTTAAGAGTAATTTCTCATTAATTATAATGGTGACTAAATCTTAGTTATATACAAATTGAGGGGATTTTGTAATTTTAAAAAATATCTGAAATACTATCCGATACTAATTCGTATGGCATTAGTAAAATTGGCACTAGTTCTATTACAATAAAACAAATAATTTTAAAATATCAAATTTTAGTTTCTTATATCATAATTATACTTAAAACCCTTTTCTTCTGCACGAAATTGTTATTAGACTCAACAACAATAATAATACTCAGCAAAAGTTTCGTTAAGACGCGAATTTTGAAAAAGTTTAGTAATACATAGACTTATCTCTGCTTTATAGAGAGACTATTTTCGATAGAATTAAACAGACTAAAAACTATACATAACATTTTACTTAGGTAAGAATAAGGACATAAATGTTTTACATCACAAGTTCAATAGAATGGTATAGTTTATGTTAAAAAGAGTATCAACAATCTCAAGGTATGCATGTGGGTTTATTCCCTGGTAAACCGATTGCCTCCAAATGTGCTTTAAGGAATATGTTTTTATTCCTTTAAGACGTGGAAATTTGATGTCTTGGGGTGTCGACTATGTTGGATTTTAGAATCAGAAACTAACTAAAATAGAATAGAATAGAAAAGAGATAATGTAAAAGGCAATTTATTGATGAGTTGCACTTTACATTGATGTTGAAGGCCTAAATATATAAGCAATGAAATAACAAACTTAGCTAATATCTAGATAAAGATTAAGCAAACAAATCAAAATTTTAAAAGTTTAAATCCTAACAGATAATAACTTTATCTTAATACATAAAATTTTATCTTTTAACAAATAACATATCTTATACTTTCCAAATTTTATCTTTAAACAAAGACTTCATTTTTAACAACTTTGAATCATTCTCCAACATTCTCGCTTGATTCAAAGTTGTAATTTGATGATATACTTCCCATCGCCCTACAATAGTTGGAGCACATCTCTCCATAATTCTTTTCTTTAAAGCACTTCTCTCTATTCTTCAACATGAGCACTTCTCTCATTACTTATCTCCATAGAGCACTTCTCTCTATGATGCGTCTTGGTGCACTTCTCACCAACTAGAAGATGTTGTTTTCTTCAATCACTTGCACTATATTTGTTTGTTCTTCATTGTTGAACCTGCTATTCTTTTTCATAAAGCATCGAGACTTTCCTTTCTGCCAGCAATCTTTCTCTTCATGACCAAACTTCTCATAATGACCATATTGAAAAATATTTTCCTTTTTTTATGACGAAACCTTTGCTAGATAGGCTTGCTCCACCATCTTTTTAGTTTCTTGGTCTCTCATTGCCCATCTTTGCTATTGAGCTTGTAAAGCATTAATCACTCATAGGTCCCTCAAGATCTTTGAAAGCTCTGATACCATGTTGAATTTTAGAATCAAAAACTAACTAAAATAAAGCAGAATAGAAAAGAGATAATGCAAGAGGCAATTTATTGATGAGTTGCACTTTACATTTATGTTGAAGGCCTAAATATATAAGCAATGAAATAACAAACTTAGCTAATATCTAAATAAAGATTAAGCAAACAAATCAAAATTTTAAAAGTTTAAATCCTAACAGATAATAACTTTATCTTAATAGATAAAATTTTATCTTCTAACAAATAACATATCTTATCTTTACTACTTTCCAAATTTTATCTTTAAGCAAAGATTTTATTTTAACAACTTTGAATCATTCTCCAACATTCTGGCAAGAGACTTTAAGATTATAAGGCGTTTGTTTGAGGTTCTCTATGTTTTATCATCCTCAAACTGATGAATAAACGAAAGTCGTTAATAAGATCTTGGAAACTTATCGAAGATGCTTCTGTAGTGATGCCCTGCATAAGTGGGCATATTAGTTGTCAACGGTATAATGGTGTTACAACACCACCCATCATGGAGCCATCAACACAACTCCTTTCGAAACTCTCTATAGCTACCCTCTACCTCTCTTTATACCGTATTTAGATGGGGATTCTCATAACAATTTTATCGACCAAGAATTACAAGACCGAGAGGCAGCGCTCCATATAGCCGAGTTTCACTTAAACAGGGCGCAACAGAGGATGAAGCAATATGATGATAAATGAAGGTTGGAATGAGAATATAAAGTGGGACACTACATCTACATCAAGCTTAAAACCTATTGACAACACTCCATACAAAGAAGGGCTTGTCAAGAGCTAGCTCTGTTATATTATGGACCATTCCAAATCATGGCAAAAGTTGATGCAGTAGCATATACATCATAACTTCTCGAGGAATCCGTAGTTTACCAACCTTCCATGTGTCTCAATTGAAAAAGTTTATCTCTGATAAAACACTCTATTATGCTCAATTACCACCAACCTTGATAAACGATCGAAAAGTACTGAAAGCCATATGGGGAAGAAGGATGGATAAGCGTCATAATCATGCAATAACTCAAGTACTAGTATAATAGCAAAGAGAAACCAAACAAACGACCATGTGGGAAACCATGTTTGATTTACTAATTTTTTTTTCAAAAATCAATCTGATAGACAAGACGGTTTCGAAGAAGGGGAGATGTTATGAACAAAAGTAGCTTACACAATTAAAAGGAAGAAAGAAGACAACATCAAAATAAAAAGCAGAAGAGAAAGAAGAAGCAGAAAATGACGTCGAAAGATTAGTATTAGCTAAAAGAAGTAACACGCATCGTATCTGTAACGGCTATAACAAACTATCTAAAATAAAACACATGACGTAATCTTAAAGGCTCAATTACTGTTTATTAGCCATTGTAATGAAACAAACAATGAAAAATATAAAAGAAAATTAGCTATTCTTCTCTTACCATGTTCTCATTTATTTTTCTACGTTCCGAAATATATCATATGTTAGCCCCTGAATTTTTTTTTCTTTTTTTTTATTTTATTAAGCATGATTAGATTGCTTATGGAGTCTTGATAGATTAAATTAGGTTGACATTAATTAGTATGGTAGCATTAATAAGTTAGGTGGCATGAGTTAATGTAATTAATGTGTTAGAAGTTGTTGGGCTCATTAAGGAAATAATGGACCTATGGGCTTAAGTGAGGGATTTAAGTTGGAAATGATCAAGGCTTTGCATTAAGAGTCTAATGGGCTTTGGGCTTGAGTGGGCTTAATGAGGTATAAAAAGAGAAGGAAATAAGTTGGCTTGTATGAGAAGAGGGAGGAGTGAACGAAATTGAGAGGGAAAGAAGAGAGAGAGAGTCGTGGGAGAAGAAGGAAAGAAGAAGAAAAAGAAAGGAAGCTAGGGTTTGAGTTTCTAAGTGATTCAAGAGGTTGTTTGAAGAAAACCCAAGAAGGAAAAACGTGGAGGAAGGTCCAAGCTTCTATTTGATCCAAGAAACCCCTTATTTGGGTAAAGATTCAAGGTAAGGGTTTCATAAAAGTTTGGATTTTCTAAGAGTT
>JAOTBA010000003.1:24361043-24377904 GCA_025629845.1 Erythroxylum squamatum | reverse complement strand
TTATATGTAAAATATTTAAAAATTATTGTTATTTCAAATTAATTGTCATTATTATTTATTATTAAGATTTTTGAAAGTATGGTTGATGTAAACAGTAAACTAGTAAAGTATACAGTACAACTGTATAATATATCAATATGGACTAATTTGCAATTTTTAAAAATTTTAGGAAATTTTTTTTAAATTTAAAAAAAAATTCGAAACGGTACCCGGTACCGACCGATACCGATACAATTCTGTTCCAGAGCTCAATTCGATACCAAACCCGGTACGATATTTATAACATTGCTTATGGCTACACAATTAGATCCCTATTCCAAATGGCTACTATCATCATTTTTTAACTAGCAGGGTCAAATGATGTTGTCGAGATGATTTGATTGAGTTGAGTATTGTGTAAATGACGTGAAAGGGCTGAAAAGATCATTATGTTTAAGGTTCGGTCACTGTAAGGCTGCTAACTTACCATCCGTGAGGAAAAGGAAAAACTTAAAAAAGTATACTTTCCTCTGGTTGTTCTAATTCAACCACAAGCCTCTCCTTTTTCATGCCTAATCATTTTATTATGAGTGCTGGTCATTGTTCTCGGTCTCACAGACAGTATTAAAGCCAAGATTATCTCTCTGCCGCAGTCAGCTTTACTGGATAAACTTTGGACCATCTCTACTTTAATAATCCCTTTCCACACACAGAAGGTACAGGCTATAACCTATTAGTTCACATAAATACTTACATATTCATCAAATTTTTACGTAAATATTTACATATTATAACTAAAAATAGTTCCATGAACTAAATCAGTAAAATATTAACAAAATTAATGTTTTAAATTAAAAAATTAACCTCTTAAATAAAAATTTAACTAAAATTAAAAAATTCTCCAAAAATTAAATGCTTCTAAAATATAAAGGCTGCCTTTTATCAATACGACTCAATACTTTTCCCTGCTTCTACCACAACTTCCCTTAAGATTTCATTCATTCAATCACAATTTCTTGTGTTTTAAAAAATAGACATGTGGGTAAATTAAAAGTAAGGCTCTCTATTAATTGAAAGTAAGGTTGCGAACTCGCGTTATTGTTGTTTTTGTCTACAAATAGGTGCTTCTTTAGGCAATCTACAAATGGAAGAGCAAAGGTGATAACCCGTCGTTGATAACTCGGCAAGCGGAAGAGAAACAATGAAGAAAATGCACAAAGCAACAGTCAACCGCAAGAAGACAATTAAACGAAGAATCCGGCAATATACACCAACATTTGAGCAAATGGAAGATGCATTCTTTGTGGTAAATGAAGTTCAGTATATTTTGTTTTCTTGCCGACTGAATAGAAATACCATTTCGCCTACCCAAGCGCATATCACAGTTGCAACGGATGACGAAAATACAAACTCCATGTTGGAGGTCATCTGAATAACGCAGCCCCAAGATGGCACTAAATGGTGTCATTGAGTCGTGAAACAGTTTCCTGTTCTCTAAATGACGCCTTATGAATACATGGCACACAGGTCAGGAGAACAAGCCAGTTACACAATAACTCATTAATTTTGAATAAAAGGCAATTGTATTATTTCCAGAGGGAAGGGAAACTACAATCCACCTTCACGACAATGTTCCTATCATATGGGTACCAACAACATAACTCATAGAAAGCTTTCAACATCATAACTCTTAAGTTGGCACCATCATGTCCTATAATACTTCGCCAATCCAGACGCCATAAAGTTGTATTTACGAACTTTCCCCTCCAGAGGTATGCATGATGGCTAAACAATGTGCAAAACTTATGTACCACCTATCCAGCAAAAATTTCAAATTGAGTCTTCGCAGCAAAGACAATAGCCACTGACTCAGCAACCAAATTGCTTTTCAAATTCACAATTATCCGCTGGATAAGCCTTATCAAAGCAAGCCATTTAGCAATAACTGTATTTCCCCAATACTTTACAAGCACAAGGTTTAGCTTGCCGTAAACTGGGTCCTGTTGTTAAGTAGATAATAACAGCAATCTGGAAATAACTACCTGTTAATTCTCCAAACATATCAAACAGAGCACAATAACTTAGCATGTTCAAATTAGCCACCATTAGTGTGGCAAAATGAAATGTTCTTTGGAGGAGTCAGAAACGTAATATGCAAAATTTAGTGCATCAATCTATCAGATGCAATTAGTGCCTCTTTGGAAAGGATAAGAATAAAAACAAATTAAATATATGTTCCGTTGAATAATGCAAAAATTATGCTTCTTTGTCTGTAAGAGCTGGGGAGAAAAAGAACCAATCTACAAATGAGTATTCCCATTTTGGAGTTTTATCAACAATTTACTTGTGTTACTTGTGTAGGTGGGGATCCAGTATTTTCTGAATCCTTATGTAAGGAATTACAAAATAAATTCTTTCAACAAAAAAGTGATTTAGGAAAGATTGGTCGACTAACTATGAATAGGAGACTCAATCTTGATATACATCAGGCAAATATCTCAGGATTTACCTTATCGAAGAAGCCTTAAGCAGTCACCTTCCTTGAACCACTCTGTAGTTAAGTATCAGATCCTCAGGTTTCTTCCACACATAAGCTCGCACAGTTGCCAAGCTCATGTCAGGGGACAAAACCTGGAAGACACAAGACTGACATTCAGGAGTGCTTAATTGTGTAAGTAGAACTGGGAAAAGATATGACTGACAATTCCAATACAGTTTAGAAAGACAAATATAGAAACACGTTTCAACTTTCAAGGTTAAAAAAATATTGGAGTAACTCAGTGTTGAGTCCCCATCAAGCAAACACATAGGATTCAACTCAAGCCTCACTCATTCCCAAGGCCCAGCTTCCATTCTTTAAGAACAAAAATTCTGGTTATTGAAATATAATAATTATGATATCTTTGCCTACTCTCTACTTACACATTGAAATTATGCATTGTGAAAAATTATTAGCTTAAAAAAACCCAACACCACAAATGGTTTGTTAAATATAATTTCTTTACTAAACTAAGTACCCTGATTCAACGCCAAGATAGCTGCATCCAAAAGCATTCTGACATTGACGACACATGTCCACTCACCTGGTTATTGCACAAGATCTCAATATTAGGCTTAAGCTTTTGCCAAGGCTTCACTCCAGATCGGAAAGATACTTCTCCAACGGTAGAATGTTGTGATTGTCCCCCGCTATGTCCAGGTACAAATGTTCCATCATGAGAAACACTTTCCAATGGTTTGTCAAGGACCATCTTTTCTACGACATAGTTAACAACCTAAACATAATGGTAGAATCCAGTGAATCAAACTGTAAACTTCATTAAAATCTCAACAGGGAGCTTTTCCATTTGTTAAAGCCTGCAGCACTTGAGTAATTATTGCTTCAAACTCCTTAATTTTTAAATTAAACAATACACCTAACCAAGCCCAGTATAATATACTAAGTGTAAATGGCTTACATGTATATATGCAGAAAACAAACACATCCAGACCAATTCCTAATTGTGAATATCTCTTTGAGGTAAATACAGAATAGAATTTTTCTTGACTAAAGCAAACTTACTTTATGTATTCTCAGTATGCGAGGTGCACTTAGTTTGCCTTGTGTGAGAATCTGGACAGCAGAACCTTCACAAGGATGCAGATGGAAACTGCACCTGCAGAAATTCAAGTATAACATCAATCTAACTCTGTCACTATAGATACAAAAACTTGCACATATTGTAGAACAATACTCAGTCACCAAAAGCACAAATGATTCAATAAAAATCTCTTCCAGCAGGATGAAGCAATGAATTTGAAGAAAAACTGCATGGAAGAAATGCATGCTTCCATGTATGTTTGCTACCACATCACTTTAGTTTAACACTAATGAAGAAAAAGATGAAGGTATTGAAAAACTACTTGGTATTTTCTCTTGAAGGTAGGCGATTGTTCAACACACAATCTAGACACCACCATGGAAAGTCCTTCTCATCTTCAGTACCATCTAAATCAGTAATTTTCTTTCTCCAAGGGCCACCTTGAGAGCCTTCAGTAACAACAGAAGGGGGGCAAGCTGTTGAAAATTCAAATGGAGGATAGACCATGGGATCGTTATCAGCAACACCATCTACTTCAATTCTTGTATGATTAAAACTTCTAGCAGGAGCGTCCTTTCCAACTAATACACCTCCATTAGCCGAAGCTTGTGATCCAAGTCTTTGCTTTCTTTTGACTAACCAATGAGCCAATAAACCTTTAAGGGTTTCACGGGCTAGATTCACCTATAAACCATGAATAAACACAGTAACTCAAATAAAATTGAAGACACAAAATTCTGATAATTACTGAAAGATCATCAAAAAGCACTTCAAGTTCCATGGACTATGCATGCAGCATAAATACACAGGCATACATGTCAATGTGGTTATCCATGTCTAACATGATTGAATCTAGCCAAGAAAACCTGAGCTTCATGCACTATGCTCTTTAGAAAGCACTTAAAAGACATCATAACTATGAGATCAGGCAATTTGTTGCATTTCTATTTTTTCTTGAAGGGTAAACACCTAAAAAGTGAAAAAGAAAAGGGCACCCAGAAGATCTTTCAGAATTCCACAATTAAACCTACTATATTTCTTGCTGAGAAAGAACAAGCATCTTATGAAAAATTAAGAGAAGGTCTGTAGGCCCTTGAGACTATCCACTAAAATTTGGTCAATCTTAGAGCTGGGGCAAACAATTGATCTACCTTATCATCCTCAGGTTTCCCAGCAATGATGAGGTCTGCCGAATACATCTCTGCTGAAAAACATTGTGGTGTATCCAAATGAACAGACAAGCTCCCAAGCCTGGTATCCACTGAGAACCATGAAGGAATACTCACCTAAACCGTTAAGTGAATCAGTAGTTTCTAACCAGAACTTCCTTAACAAAATATTGAAAGTGATCGGGCGTATACCATTTCAAACAATTGCTCCTTTTTTTCCTCGAATGATACCTGAAGGAACGCATAAATATATTATAAGCACAAAAAGTCACATCATTATGCAAAGTCTGAACTTAGCACGAGTGACATTAGTCTAAAAGAACATCCATTTCCAGAAATCCTGTGTTACTATAAATCCAGGGACATATTAATCACACTCTTATATAGAAAGGAAAATGAGAAGAATTTAGATTCTAACCTTTCCATAATCCTCAACTACGATGCCCCTTGTAATCTCCCATAGCTTCACTGAACCATCAGTATCCTGTCGCATAGGCATGAAAAGTAAGTTAACTGTTGTCCTTCAGCCCCAAACACCTATTGTTCTTCAGCCCCATAATATTAGTTGGGATCTAAACTCATGCATGAAAGGGAAAAGAGTCATTTTTACCTTCGTCAAGACATGCCTTTTATTATTTAAAATCTCATGCTGCACTATTGTTGGAGTTCCTTCGATGGTTAATGTTGGTTCTTTATAGACAGGGACCTGTAAAAATGGCAATGAGGTATGTCAACCAATAAATATGAGAGAGAGGGTCACAGCTAAAATATTTTTTCTTGATGAACATCAAGAATGATAAAAACTATTTGAGAAAGATCAGCTAGAGGAATGCAACAATGCACTCTCAATGATAAAAACTATTTGAGAAAGAACAGCTAGAGGAATGCAACAATGCACTCTCGTTAGATTTTATAATCAAAATAAACTATAACGTGTGTCTTCAAGTTGCAGACTGGGATAGATTACAAGTGAATATACTTTAAAGAGTCAAGTATTTAGTGAAAATGTACCATCTATTGACAATTGGAACAGAAATACCAAATCTATGAATGGAGATACACACTCATTTTCAATTTATTGATGAAAAGCCAAAAATGGTGGATGGTACACGATAGCATCACTTTTAAATCAGGATACTACTGTCATTACTTACTGGTGTAGATCTTTCCAAAGAAACTCTTGCCCTTGAGAAACAGAGGTTTCCAGCTAAGAAAGAACCACCTTTTTGAAAGACCTTCTGTGGACTCTGCACTTCAGCAGGCCATCTGTCCACTGAAGAATCTGTTGTTGCAACCCATATATTGTCATCATGTAGTGCCAACTGAAGAATAGGATGTTCTTTCGTGCAAAGTAAAACACTTTCCCTTGTTGCCAAGTCTGTCAAGTATAACTGATGGAATAAACAGAATGGGCATCAAAAACTTGACCAGTGAAGCTACACTGTAAGATACAGAATAACATGATGTAAAAAGATTTCCGCATTTATTAAGTTTGACAAAAAAGTACTTACAGAGAGGTCCCTCCCACCACTATAAACATGACCAAACGTCGGTGTGCTGGCAAGTGCCCAAACAGAATCTGTATGCACCGCATATGAATGCACACATCGTTGCTGACCGAGATCCCATAATCTAAAACATGAGTTATCAAATGTTATGGGAGGTTTTCGTTTTTCCTTTTATATGGTTGAAATGAGGGATAGATACATTACAGTGAGAGGACAGTTCTAAAATATCCACCTTATCATTGAATCAGAGGATCCGGACAAGCAGAACCTGCAAAAGGTTATTTAAGAAGCCATTTTTAGCTTGAATGACAGAGACTGATTAGACATATGAAACATAAGAAACCAACAAAATTGATTATACTAACGAGCCCAGGAGATCTTCACAGGACTCTAGAATTTGCTACTAAATACCTTTTACTTATGCTTTCAGATAAGAGAATTTTGCAGTCAAATAATAATGCATATAGTATCTCATTCAGCATTTTAAACCATAAGAAGATTAAATAAGACATGGATGTGCAAACAACAAATTTTATGCATAGATGCAAAAAATAAACACTAAAGTTTCCCGTACTTATAGAGTGATGTAGCTAAGTTTAATCAATAACAATGAGTACATTCTCTTTTGCAGGCTTATATATGTTCAACTATCTATTTCAGCTAGCTATATTGGTGTTAGTACCTTCAATGTTACAAGTTTCCATCAGCATGAAACTATTAAATAAATACAAAACTGATTTGACATAGATGAAGAATACATTTATCAAACCTGCCAGTAGGGTCCAGAAGCAGAGCTCTAATGTTATCACTATGCCCTCTTAGTTTCATGGTCTTTAAACCGCTTCTTGGGTCCCATACACGCACAACCTAAAGGAATCAGGACAAGAGACGTAAATCAAGCCTCAACTTCTTTCTTTTGTATTTTTTCCCTAATCATTAAATCTGCTAGGTGTAGAACATATATGAACATCTTTTCATGAACTTGCATTGCTCTATTCTACAATAACAGACGATACAGATAGTTTGAGCTTATAATCAGAATTACTTTCTCGGTTCCACCAGAAACAAGTATTGTTCCACTGTTATTCATTGCCAACGCATAAACAGATTCTTTGTGACCCTTGGCAGTCATTGGGGCATATCCATGGGACTGAGTCGTGTGCATTGAGATGTTGTTGCTTGAACTGATGGTATGTAAACTTGTAACAGGCAACGCACTAGTAGAACCATTGACACCAATAGAACATTCATCTTTACCCGCATCACTTGACTTTGAGACCGGAGCAAGTGTAGCTTCAATGTCCCATATGAAAACCTCCCCACCAAGACCACCAGAGGCAATCATATTGTTCTATAATGGATGACACTAAAAGAGGATCAGAAAACGGCATCAATAATAAATCAGATCATACCAAACCACACAGTGCGATTGAATCTATCAAAAGAGTACTGAAATTTAGCAGGATCAAATGGAAGTAAAGAAACTTCCATCCAAGTTGTTAATAAGATCCACAAAAAGTTTGACATATTATTACATTTTTTTCTGCAGCAGCCAGACAAGTAACATAGTCGGAATGTTGACGGAGAGTCCTAATACAACCTCCATCAGAAAAGCAATCCCACATCTGGTTTATCACAGAACCCAAAAATGAGTAACTAATAACCAAAAAGTTGTAAGAACACCAATAGCCAGGACTCCAAAACCAATAATAATATGAAAGATCGAAAACCTTGAGCGTAGTGTCTGAAGAACAGGAGATGAGCGTGCTATTACCAGTAAGTACAGCATCATTTACCTGCATAACCGTAAAAGTTACCCTATATTCATCTACATTTCAAACATTCACCATATGCTCCACACAAATAATTTTTAAAAAGTTAAGGAAGCTTGAGAGCATCATTTCAGAAGCTTGTCCGATAAAATACACAAAGGTTTTCGCACCACAAAAATTGTGGGAGGGAGGTGCAAAAGGTGAACCTGGGAACTTAAAATTTCATATTAAACTATAGAGTACATTGTGTTCAATGTTGATATCAACTAGATCCTAACCTCACTATACTGACCAAGTAACATGCCACAACAATCACCTAAGCTATATTATTCAATAACCAAGACAAAAAGTTAAACGTTCAGAGCATCAAAAATAGGGTCATACTGCATACTACAAAATAACGAAAGGTTTGTAAAAGAATAAAAATTTACCCAATCAACATGTGACTCAAATGTAGTGGAATAAGCAACAGAATCTCCATAAAATTCCCATCTCTTCAAGGTACCATCACGACTCCCAGTGAACATGAAATCACACCCATCAGATGTAGATGACTTTAATACAGCCAGACAATTGACGCCTGCACAATGCTGCATCATAGAAGTTACATTAGAGATAAATTTGCGATGCACATAATTTACAATGAGCTCAAAATGTTTGACCATAAATAGACATGTAGAACCTCTTAGATTAACATTGCGATAGGCAAACACTCAATGGAGTAGCTTACAAATATGGGGCTCACCAAAGACAAAATAAATAAGAACACAAATATCAATTTAAGAAAAAAAAGAAATTCCACCCAATCTATATAGGTTCCGTGATTAACAAATAAATTCCTCCATATGATGAAATTGGAGGACATAAAAATGTAAGTATATTCACTTCATACTCTACGATAATTAACTGACAATCGAATAAAAAATTAGAAAAGGATGAAGAGCGCCTCACTTTTTTATCATCCGCATCTGTCAATACATATGCCAGTCTCTTTTCCTTACGCTGCCGAACAGAATTGGACGTGTTTCCTGCACTGCCCACTCGGTGCATTGCTATAAACCTTAAGACAAAAGTGAATGGACTGAGTTAGTACCTAAGCTTATCTGCGTGAAGCCATACCTACTAAATTCATCAAATTAGCCATAATTATACCCATCGAAGCATCAATCCTCGCATTTTTAATTAAATTGAGAACAATCAACAACAATGTCTCAGTGTTCGCCAATCAGTCCTTTTCTAAAGAATTCGTAAGCGAAAGAGGCACCTTTTTCGAGTAGAAGGCACTAGCGGTATACAAGAACAAATATTATATAAGAAAATAGGAAGTGTCATTCTGAAAACGATAGACAGACAAAAAAAAAAATCCCTAGACCTTATCAAATTCTCACTTCCTATCACTCACCCAATCAACAAATCCGAGCAATCTCACAGAACTCAACCACCCATAATCATCCATTTCAATAAAAAAGGAAAAGAAAAATCATCGTAATTTTCTGGTTCAATTTTGGTGAAGATTGTGATCGAGAGTGTACCAAAATTGAAGACGAAAAACGCGATCCAAACCCTAAAAAACAAGAACTTTTAACCAAGTGAAAAAAAAAATGGAGAAACAGATTAAGAACTGGAAATGACGGAGAGTCAAAAAGAAAAAAGAAAACTTACAAAGCAGAGAAATGGAATTCCAATTTCCAAGGCGTAGTAGGACCGCTAAGATTGATATGTAGTTTTCTTCTGCTTTCATATAAATTCTGAAGAGAGTGTGCGTATGTATGTTACGGAGAAAGAACCAAGGAATTTGATTTGCATTGTTTGGAAACAGAATGGGAAGTGACGAAGGAAAGTGAAAGTCAAAAGCTTAATGGAGAAATTGTCTATGCTTATCATGTCATCTCTGCGCACGACATCGTTTAGGAAGATTTCCTTTCTTTTTCTAATATAATAATATTAGGTTTAAGTTGTTGTCACTTATCTTCTAAACGTTTTGAAAATATTATAGTTTAATTTAAAATTTTTAAGAATTAAAATTCAAGTTATATTCTACTGTAAAAGCTGAGGTTAAATATACAAGTTTAATTTTTGAAAATATATAAAATTTGCTATTCATATGTGGCATATTAATTGAATTGAATAGAATATTTTAGAGAGTAGACCATTTGTTTAACTACTAGTCTTTTTGGGCTATCAATTTCTAACTTCTTATAGTTTGGTTTGAAATATGGTTTTGAAGTTTCTTCATTCTGCAATCGTAAGATGAGAAAGGTATGACATGAGCATGTGATTCTTCGGGTGGTAATAAGTTGAGTAGGGCTTGGTTTGGGTATAGTTTAAGGCCCTAGTTCAAGTTTGAACTCGATCGACGTAGACAATCCAAATTCAAAGCATCTTAATTTGACTTATTTTTTATTTTAAATTAAAAATTAAAAATATTATTATTTTACAAAATAACATTATTTTTTTGTAACTATCTAATTTTGGATTAAGTTCGAGCCTAAGTAGCATGAATGTAAATACAAATTTGACTTGAAGCTCATCTATTGAAAAAGTTAGGATCGAGTCGAGACTCAATTAAATTAAATCTAACCTATTAATTTTGGGTCTGACCAAATTAAATTTTCCGGTCTATATGAATGAATAGAAAGGATAGACCAACTAACTATGTTCAAGATATGCAAGGGACGGTGCTTCTAGAATCAAATTGTTGGTAGAGTAATATGGATGGCAATTACTTGGGTCATCCTTTGACTCTAGCCTTTTTTTAATATAAAATAATATTATTTAAATTCGTTTAATT
Organism: Erythroxylum squamatum; assembly: GCA_025629845.1. Taxonomy (NCBI): domain Eukaryota; kingdom Viridiplantae; phylum Streptophyta; class Magnoliopsida; order Malpighiales; family Erythroxylaceae; genus Erythroxylum; species Erythroxylum squamatum. Next base: position 24,367,104 of record JAOTBA010000003.1, on the reverse strand, counting down.
GATTTTTTGATTCATATTTAAATTTTAATCAAGATAAATTAAGTTGATTGACTTTAAATTAAATTAAATTAATTTAATTTTACTTTCCTAAAATCCAATAAAAAGCGTATCTTAAGGTTGAGTCCACCAATCAATCACACTTCACACATTAGCATAAGCATCGTATTAGTAACTAACTAATGTCTCATTTATACATTTGTAATAAATACCAAAAGGCAAAGATTATGATGTTATTACATTCCTTCAATTCAAACTGTATAATCTTTTAAAATGTTTGCAAACAAATATAATCTGCTCCTAATTAGTTAAAAATGTAGGGATCATTTTTATTGTTTCTTGGATTCCTTAAAAAAATTTGATTCTTGTAATTTCTTCTACTCTATTACCATCATAGTGGTTAATGATGACATAACTATGTTATTAATAGAATATTTAATTTACTATCTTATTAAATGATTATTCCCAACTTTGTTTTGTCTGCGTTTCATGTCATTTGCTGCTGCCTTTTGTAACATCTGGAGCTTGTGATAAGGTAATACGACAGAGTTTAATAGACTTGCTTCTGACTTTGTATCAAACGACTGTGTTTTGTATTTAAGCTCTTCAGACGTGTAAGTGGACTTTGGTCTCCACGTGTTTTAGGCTTTAGTCTTCAACTGATAGATGCTCCAGAATGGTATCTTTCTTCTCTCTTCGAAACACTCTCAAACACCATCACACACTTCACTTCTGTTCTTCAATCTCTACTTGCATTTCTGTTGAATCTGAGTGAAGTTGGTGGAGTATTAGGTGATTTTCATCACACTAATTTATTCTCCCTTTAAGGTCTTCCCATTTGTCGGTTGTTCCTTATTTCTGCTACTGTGTTTGTCCATCCTTGCAATTTACTGCCTGTGTTTTGCATCTATTTTATTGGGTTTTGTGATTAAACTCACCAGTGGTTTGAAAGCCACCGGTGGAGTGTCTCATTTCGCTGCAGGTGATGGTTAGATAGTGACGCTGCCATTGGTAAGATCACGATGGGCGATTAAACGCCCATGGATGACGCAACAGACGAAGCGATGGGAAACGACGATGGAGACCAGTCGGCGGCAGGGAAGCAGCAATGAGAAGAAAAACAGAGATAAATGTAACGAGGGAAAAATGAAGATTTGGCCGAAAAAATATTAGCTGGTGGGATAAAACGCTCCTGCGGAGGAGCCGATTAAAAAGCTGATTGAGTTGAATCAAATAACCAATCAGCTATTTACCAAATAAATTTATAAGTTTTTTTTTAAAAGTTAATAAGCTAAAGTGGGTTTACCAGCTAAAAAAGCTCAGCTCTTCACCAAATAAGGCAAAAGTTGAAATCTTTGGTTGGGGTTTTATACCGGAATGAGATATATTGTAACATTATTCAATTATTTTAGAGAGAGTTTTATAATAGAATGAAATAAAATAAAATAAAATAAAATAAATTTTATATTACATCTCATTTTATCGTTATCAATAAAAATAAAAATTTTTAATTTTAAAATTTTAAATAAAATAATAAATAATAAATAACTTTACATTATATAATATTATAAATTCTTCGTCTAAATAATATTTTATTATATTATATTATAAATTTTTCTATTTCATCCCAATAACAACTTTCTAGCAACTTTCTAATACTTTGGACTCAGTATTAGAAAGTTGCTTAACTATAATACTTTCTAATACTTAACTATATAGCATGCTTATCAACTTCCTGACATAAGGGAACAAACACCAAGAAACTCATCGGGAAATGAAAACATCCTTCTTCTGTCCACAAACTTCTTGTGCTGTGGAGAAACACTTTATAGCTACAGTAGCTGAGAACAGCTTAAAGAATAACTAATTAATTTGAATAACAATTACAGTTGATAAATCTATGTACACATCCCAGTTGCTCTAGAACATTAAGAACATTCACTTTCAAATTCTTGTTAAATTTCAGAGTGGTGATCAAGAAACAAGGAAATGTGACAGATTCACAGGCATCTTGCAACTAATATTAGAAGTACAAACAAGCTGGACCATGCATCATTGGCTTAATTGATTCCCTCCCCTTAGCATTTAGTATTGAATCTCTAGCAATAACATCAGTAGTAATGTTCCTTTTTCGTCTAAAATATACACTGAAGGGCCTACTCCATCCACGAACAGAAGATCTATCCAGAATAAGGAATCTGTAAGGCTGTTAATGAAATACCCTTGCCTCAAAAATCAATGGCATGCTGGAGAGCTAACTTTTATATTTTAACCAACAAATTGGTGTCAACCTCAGGAAAGATGTAAACGTGAGAAATGAGCTCTGTAATGCTAAGCTTTAGTCCGTCTAAACTCGAACCAAATTTCATAGTGATTAAAAAGCAAGCTATCATGCGTGTGCTTTCCAAGAAACTCAAGCCCCAAGCTACCTAGTCTCTTGGTACACTCCTCACCTCCAAGTCTTGAACAGAACTTTATGTTATGTGACACAAAAATTCGGCCATAATAAGGTTTCGACTTCTTAACCAACCTTTCCAGTCCAACCCATACAAGGTTATCAGGCATATGAAGAAATACGGCACTTGCATATATCAAATCGTATACAACAGAACCAAATGGGGTAAAATCCATATCCTCCCCACGGACGATCAAAGGACGTTTGTGTAAAAGGCCCTGTGAGGGAAGCTCGTATCTAAATGCAGCCATAAGAGAGAGCTCGTCTCTTTCCAGGCAGTGATAGTGTTCAGGTCTAAGGTAACGGATAAAATGTAAACCAACACGCAGCGTGCCACATCCAACCTCTAGCACTTGAGAATTGGGAGTTAAGTTGCTGGACTCTGCAAGGAATTCAAACACATCGCGCCCACCAGCCCAAGGTTCACCGTAATTGCTATGATGCTCTTCCACAAGAAGCTCACCAGGGCATGGAAGCACAGTGTGATTGCCTGAGTCAGGCCCTTCATAGTGTGATATGCCCTTGAACCTGAAAAACATAATAAAATCACTAAAACTATTCCAAGGTACGCAATCTCAAAGTAATATCAAACTTCACATATGACCAAACAGACATAACCATGCTGGATCTGAAAGTAGATTCTGATAAATATAGCTACTTTTAAGTACTTCAATCAAATCAAATACTTTAAAGCTTGCTCCCTTCCGTATTTATAGTCACTTTTAGGTTGGAGGACTCCATTATCGTATCTCCACTTTGAAAACTGAATGAACTCCAAAAGTAAAACACGCATTTACAAACAAAACAACTTCCAAAACCAACTATGCAGTATCAAACCAATAACCAAAACCTAGGAAAAAGTCCACTTCAACCAAAAAGGTGTGATGATATAACACATGAAAGGAAGCCAGATTCAGACCCTAAAATTAACAACAAAAACAAAACGTAGAACACTAAACTTAGATTCAAGTTGCAATCTTTAACATGATTCTCACTCCAAATCCTACTTTTTCAACAACCCACCACCCCAAAACTAAAACCACAAAGAGAGATAAATATTTACTGAAGGAGATCTTGAAGTTGCTCAGCCCTTGTACGAGGATTAATCCCTTTCCTCAAGACATTATCTTTCATATGCAACCCATTAACTCGGATCTGATCCTTGACCCACTCAACATCATCCTTACTCGCCGATATTCTCTCCGCCATCTCCCCGTCACCGCCACGTCGGAAACCATCGAGAGACGGCGACGGCGGAGGACAAGAACACGAAGAGAAAGACGATAGCAGAAAGAACAAGGCAATGGCTGCGGAGGAGGTGGACAAAACGAGAACAGGCACCGTTACAACGACACCCTTTTGAGAGATTGCGGCGGCTGTTGACGATGATAGCACCATTACTGGGGGTCTCACTTTGTCGATCAATCAGCTGTGTCTGTGTTCGCTTCTTAGGCAGTGCTCGTTCATGTGCTGGGTCTCCGCGTTTAAAATTAATGCTAGCGTCGTTTTTGTTTTCTGACATTTACTGAGTTTTATGGTTAATTTATTTTTTATTAATTGCAGGATTTTTGTCGGTCGGTTCGAGATTCACGAATGTTTTTCTAAGTTTATTTTTAAAATAATCAAGAAATTAGCATCTAACGTAATTTATGCTATAACAGTACCTACTGCCCTGCTATTAGTTAGTTGTAGACCGCGAAAGTTACTTTCAAATCCTCTCGGTTTTTTATTTTGGTTAGCTTACCAGATATTTTAGGAGGGTTTCAACTATAAGAAGGTATTTTTAAGTTATCTATTATCAGATTAATCCCCTCTGCTCATACTGGATCAGCCCATAAGAAGTAAAGTGCTAGCTAAACAAATTTCTCCATTCCCAAAACTCGAATTTGAGACCTACTGCCCTTCTATTAGTTAGTTGTAGACTGCGAAAGTTACTTTCAAATCCTTTTGTTCTCGTTATTATTATTATTTTTGGGTTAGCCTACGAGGTGTCTTAAGAGGGTCCCAACTGTAAGAAGACGCCTTTAAACCATTCACTCTCAAACTAATCCCCGCTCGCACCGGGTCAGTCTGTAAGGAGTAAAGTGCTGGCTAAACAGATTTCTCAATGCACAGAACTCAAACTCAAAACCTATAATTAAGGGATGAAAGTGCTAAACCACTCACACAACCTGTTTGGTTCTTTTGTTCTCATTATTCTACTCTAATCTTGTTGTGCGTTCAATACAACATTGTCTTATAGTCAATATTACAAAATGATGTCACATTAAACAAAAAAGTAATGTTGAGATGATCTGATAGGCCGGAGCAACCTTATCAAATAAAGTAGATACTTAAGTAATCCCTACTTTCAAGTCGAGTTTTGAGTTGATCAAAACCAAATTACTTAAGTCCCAATGAGAGGTTATTGAAAGCATTACATGATATCTAGGACTCACAATGAAGTCTTTCATTTTTTAGACTTTTAAATTGGATTATTTTCAAAAAGAATGAAAAGTTCGTATTAATAACTACATAATTAATTACTGATTAGTGTTAGTTAATATGACAGTTCAACAATTTGAAATTAAAAATAAAAAACATTCAAGCTGGTCAGGATTCTTTATAACTATTAAATCATCATTAATTAATTAAAGATTACTAATTAATTAACCTTTGACATATTATTGAAATTTCTAATTTTTAATCTTTAAGCATTAAAAATATAAGATATAATTAGATATTTAGTTTTATTTTCGCTATAATATTTATCTACAATAGTTTTACATTTAAGATAAAATTTACTACTTAATTGTAATTTAATTAGTTATTAAATATTCTTATCTATTATAATCATTATTAATTATAATTATAATATTTTTAACTTTTAGGAACATAAATTTTCAAGGATATTAATTAAAATTGTATTTTAATTACGGTTGGAAGTACCCATACTTGAAAATAAAATTCAATATTAATTACGGTTGGAAGCAAGGACGGAGCTACAGTGAGGGCACTTGCCCCCACAGCCTCCAATAAATTTCATGCAAAAAAAATTATTATTTTAAGTTTTGCCCCCACAAAAAAATAAAATTTTGCTCCACTAAAATTTTGCCCCTATTAAAAATAAAAAAATTTTCCTATTAAAATTTTGCTCCTACTCAAAAAAATTTCTGGATCCGGTCTAGTTGGAAGTACCCATACTTGAGTGATGTTATGTCACATTTTAGGCTTAGGGATTGCATTAATAACGTGATAGGTAAATCTGAGTTTATTTTACAATGTTCTGTTTCTTACATACATGGTATGAATACCTTAAAACTGATAAGCAACGTTAGACTCTTGAAATGCCTACAAAGATTAGTTATCTGAAGAAGGCAACGTTATATATTTATACATATGCATCTGTGTGGAAGGTTGTTTTTTTCTTCTGAAATCAATAAAAGAGTACAGAAATAATAAACGAAGGATTCTGTAATTAAAGTTGGCGATTGGTTCAGCCAGATTTTGCTGAGGCTGGATGTTGTCGCTTGGATCCATGATTCTGAATAATTTCGACTGGAGAACACCTGCAAAACAATAAAGGCGCACCGGGGATTGGTTCCCGGCAAGCCCCTCCGACGCTCAAGT
>JAOTBA010000003.1:24320425-24340909 GCA_025629845.1 Erythroxylum squamatum | reverse complement strand
ATTATTATTATTATTATTATTATTATTATTATTATTATTATTATTATTATTATTATTATTATTATTATTATTAAATTTCATAAGTTATTCTTATTTTTATTATTTTTGTATAAGTTATAATCATGATTATTATTATTCGTTTTATTATTAGTATTATTATTATCATAAGAATTCATATTATGAAGTTATTCTTATGATAATTAATTTTATTTATTAATTATTACAATTATGACAATGACTTTGAAGTTTTAATAAGTTATTATTAGTATAAAATTATTCATTAATATTTTATTTCCAAAAAGCATGTACCCAAAACGCAACTGTCGTCTATAACACATTTGCAATTGAAATTGGAATTAGGTTTTCTCCTTCGTTGTTCAGTATACACTGATTTGTGAGACATCTGTGTTACATGTGTAATATGTTTGTACATATTTAATATACAGTCAGCTCCCACCTACACACATCACAATTGAGACATATAGTAAAGTACAAACCGAATCATTCTGACCTTTGAGACATATAGTAGTTCAATCAATCATTTATTAATCATACGTCATATAGTAACGTACAAACCTAATCATAATTGAGACATCAATACAATAATTATTATTTATACATTATATGCTTATGATAACAAGGACATTTACATTATTAATATCAATAAATAAACGCAAAGTACGTGCATCCAACTTAATCCATTAAATAATTAAATGGGAATGAAATTGTTATTATTAATTCTAAACATAACGCATCAAAGGATTATAATATTAATAATATTCATCATCATATTAAGAATAATAATAATCATAATAATGCTAAAACAATGATAATTACGAAAATTATTATAATTATTTACGGGAATTATCGTCTCGGATATAATCATACTAATAATAATAATAATACTAACAATAATCGTAATAATAATAAGATAAAAATAATAATAAGATAATGATAATAATTTATTTGAATGTTTTTAGTAATAATTTTAAGTAATAATAATTAGACGATAATGATAATAATTTTAGTAATAATTATAATAAGATAATGATAATAATTTTAGTAATAATTATAACAATGATTAGACATAATATTTATAAATTTGAATAAATTGTTATAATAATAGTTATAATTTTAATACTTTAATGAGTATTCTAATAGTTTATTAAATAATGTTAGTTAATACTTTCTAATATTATTAAATAATATATATTATTTAAATAAATAATTTATATGAGCATAAATAATAATAATAATAATAATAATAATAAATAAATAAATACATACATACATCAATCAATAAATAAAATTAATTATAATAAGAATAACTTGATCGTATGTAATAATACACTAATATAAATTTAAGAATAATAAGCATAACTTAGTAATAATAATAATAATAATACTAATAATAGTAAGAATTATAATATATTAACTTCACAATACTAATCTATAAAACTAAGAAGAAAAAGACTAACTAAGTGATAATCATAATAATAATCATCGCCCTGGCATACTACTATTAATAATAAGAATAATAACCGATAAAATTAATAATAATAAGAAGAAGACGCAGAATAATAATAATAATGATACTAATAATAATAATAATCATAATCATAATAATAATAACTAGCCATAATAGTAATCAATTTGAATTAACTGTAATAATAAATTTGAATTATAATAAATACCAATCAAATAATAATAATAATCATAATAATAATTATAACGTTGAATAAATTGTAATTAAAAATTTGAATTATCATAAATACAAATTATGTAATAATAATAATAATAATAATATATTTACATAATAATAAATACAAATTATGTAATAATATGCTTAATAATAATAACTAGAAGTCCCCTAAAAAAAATAACTAGAAGTAATAATAATAAGACATAATAATAATAAATTTGAATATATTGTAATAATAAATTTGAATAATAATAAATACAAATAATCATAATAATAAATTATGATAATTGTTTTATGTTTTGATATTTATTATTTGTCTACTTCCTCTTATTCTTATTAATATATTAATTTTCTATTTTTTAATATCATTAATAAATAATATCATTAAATTGCTTATTATTTTATTTTTGGAATCATATAATATATAAAGTTGGCAGTGGAATATAACAACGTCCCTTTATTAGACAAACTGGCTTGAGCTTTGGCTTTTGACTCAAAACTGGCGCCTAATGGAGGGACCCACAGGCGCCTCTCCATTTCACTTCACGCTGTCCAATTTATTGAAGAAAACGACGTCATCTTATTCTTAGACAGAATAAGATAGGGGAGGATTCGACAAAGAATCTCATCTCTATATATTGGTATATACGCCTGTCTCTGCAATGGATTGTCTTCGTTGATGGAAAGTACCAGTTACATTTTTGTTAGGTTTCAGTCTTCCCTCAGGTAAGTACTTAGGATTACAATATAGGTACGGTTTATCATGAGTTTATTATCATTTTATTGTTTTTTTATTACCGTATTTTATTATTATTATTATTCTTTTTTTATCAAATTATTATTATTATAATTCTTAGTTTTTTTCACTATTATTCGGTCACATTTACATGTGGATCCACTGAAAATAGCCTCTCTATTAAGTAGGGGTAAGGCTGCGTACTATCGGACCTCCCAGACCCTGCTTTAGTGCGAAAATTCGGGGTATGATAATGATGACGATGATAATCAATAAGTACTTTTCTCTATCACAAAAACCTTTTTTAAGAAAATGGATATTTAACTGTAAAATAAAAAATCACTTCTTTAATAGAAATGATTTTTTTTGCAACCAAAATACAACTTTTTGAGAAGCTCAAAAAAATAATTTTCAGGTAGATTTTTCATATCAATTAATGAGCCTATTTTTAGCCTTTTTTGCCCTTATGTTTTACACATAATTTTGACAATACTCACAAACTCATCTTACTGTTTATTATGTGTTTGACTATTTACTCAACTTGGATATTTATTTTGAGATTTATATAATATTATTTGGTTTTTTATATGTTTTAATATTTATTTGGTTAGATATATTTTCATTTATATTTTATATGGTTTAAAATTATATAATAATTAATATATTATGCTTTGCATATTATTTAATGTACTTTAAATAATATTTATATGCATAAATAATTTTTATTACAAAATAAAATATAGTTAAAATTAAAAGTGCCTTTTATTTTTATGTTGTCAAACAGTCTATTATATGAAGTTCTTTCACAAAAGCTCTTTTTTAAATGACAGCCAAACAGCCAACTGACTTTTTAGAAAAGCTATTTTTAGAAAAGCTCTACTGACAAAAGCTCTACTAACAAAAGCTCTACTGATATAAGGCCATCCAAACAGGCACATATTCTATATAAGACTAACTTTGGATAAAAAAATCATATAAGCTTTGGCATGGGAAGAAGTCAAAGATTAGTTACTTCAAAGTTTTCATTATAAGTGATATATTTTGAGCACTAATGATAATAAAATTTGATTCCAAAGTGGTTGAAAGAATTTTCTTTGGTTATTTGTTAAGTACCAAAAAAAGGTTTAATAAGACAAAGCTTATTGTTGAAGAGTCTATGCATGCATTTTTGATGAATCTAACCCTCTTATATACAAGAAAAGTCTTGAAGATGATGACATAGGTTTATCGAAAGATTTAGAGAAATTATCCATTAAAGAAAACAAGATTGATGACCAAGATACCTTATATGAGCTAAGTGAAAATATTGTTGAACTAAATGAGGACAATAAAAAGGATGAAGAGCTTCCAAGAGATTGGAAATTCAAGAAGAATCATCCTCCATATCAAATTATACGTAATGTTTAATAAAGGGCCATCACTAGATCATATCTTAGAGACTTATCTCATTTTGCTTTTGTTTCTGAAATTAAAAGCCTAAGACTATAAAAGAAGCCTTTAATGATGAAAATTGGGTTTTTGATATGAATAAAAAATTGAAACAATTTGAGAGAAGATTTGGATTTTATTACCTAGATCTAGAGACCACCAAATCATATATACTAAGTGGGTAAAATAAAGTAGATGAATCAAATACCGTTATGAGAAACAAAGCTAAATTGATAGTTAATGGTATAACCTAAAGGAGTGTATATATTTTAAGAAAACATTTACACTCGTGGGTAGATTAGAAGCTATTAGATTATTACTTATATTTACATCTTTCAAGTAAATATAAGTAATAATTATTACAACGAAGTCACACCGTGACACTTCATGTACACCCGTAAAAAGTTTTAACATTAATTTTGGTTTTAATACGCGGCTGCCACACTATACACGGGAGTCTCATGATTTAATAAAACACAAAATTCAATTGCCTTACCAATTGTGAAAGCCAAATATACAGTGATCGATAGTTGTTATGCACCAATTCTATAGTTTAGAGAACTATGTGATAGACCTTAGAGGGAACGTAATTAGGTACAATAATATTAGTTCCATTTGTGTTCCTAATAACCACATTCAATACTCTAGAATTAAAAATATAGTAATTAAATATCTTTTAATTAAAGATCATGTGCAAAATAGGAATATTAAGTCAGAATTTATTAATACACTACATAAATAGCCAAAAATTTCACTAAACTTGAGAGTGGAGATATATTTTATATGAGAATTTGGAATAATTAATAGAAATTATATTTGATTAAGTTTTTTAATATTTATATTTGTGTTTGGTTGACATGAGCTATTTTATTAAAAACATTAAAAATTTAAGTATTTAACAAATATTTTTAATAATTCTAGTTACGACTTACGATTACAAAATTAGAATTTTGGGATTTTAAATATAGTTTACCCGTACGAAATTTCACGAATATCCAAAAAGCTTGAGAAACGACGTCGGCGACGAGTGTCAAGCATCTTCGCTGGCCCCCCTGCAAAAACCACCACTAAAGCCTAGATTAAGCACCGTATTGTGGGAGAAGAATAAATTGTGGATTCCAAAACAAATGCTTTCTCCTAAAACCCTAGTCTCCATCTCCAAGAAGGAAAAACTTAAACCCTTCACCTCATTCTTGTTCCATTCATCTCAATATCAGTATTCCAGCATACGGCAATCTGTATATCAACACCGGTTGATCTCTTCTACGACATCTTTAGGCTCATGGATGGACTCCATCAAAGGAGTTTTTACCGGCAAAAAAAAGGAGCACTTGAAAGCCGGCTCTGAATCGTTCACACTTCTTCGTAAGTGTTACGTAAAGCTCATTACTTGGTGGCTTTTACGATATGGTGCTTTCAATTTTGGGTTTAAAAGGCTGATTCTTTAATGCTTATGTGGGTGGGAAATGAGCTATAGGCTTAAATTGGAAATTGGAATTTGATAGAGAAATTTTCTTGTTTTGTGGAACTTGGATGCGTGTTAATGTGGGAAATATTGTTGTGATTGCTACATTTTGTTCTAGAATTTGCTGATGAGTTGAAGAAGGCTAGGAAAGTTGGGACATTCAAGAATTACATTGTTGGTCGAAGTAGTGAAGCAACGTTTGCAGATGCTTTTGGGAAGATGGAATCAATAATTCTCTATCTTAGCAAATTGGATCCTGCTGGAGAGGTATGTTAGTCCGCCGTATTTTGGATTTTGTTTATATTCAACACTTAGGACCTGTTAATTGGATGCATAGGCGTCTAAATGATATTCTAGGCTCAAGTGTTTCTGTTTGTTTGCTTGAATATTAGTGGTAGTTTGCTTTCGTGCAAGGGTTTTAATGAAGAGACTTTTATGGAGTAATATGTAAACGAAGAAATCCTCAAATGTTACTTGTATTGAAAATTCTGAATATTCTAGTGTGCGTTGTTCTGTAAACTGACAGTGGTTTAAGCATTGGTGATCATCAATGACACATTAGAGTCAAAGAAAAATCACTCTAGCATTTGTATGCCATGTTTTGGTTGCTGAATTTTGATCTGCATCAAGTGTCACTGATTGAGATTATAGATTTGTTGGTTTGTAGAATATCCAAACCAGCCAAAAACAAGAAGCAGCACAACACTGTAATTGCACAATAGCGGATGTTGAAAATGCTCTTTCAAAGTTTACCTGGGCTAAAGAAGCACAAAAGAAGCTAGAGCAATTAAAAGAAGAGGGAAAACCAATGCCAAAGAGCATAGCTGAGGTACTTGTATTAACTTTGGCATTTTATACGTGCGCAAGTAGTATGACTGTGGCAATCTGGAATAGCTTAGGTCTTCTTGATCCAAATAATTTAATCCTATCTATTTTATTATTTCTTCTCTTTATGCACACTAATGTCAATAATGTTATAACTGATTACTTGATTCCTTTTTCACTCTAGAAATTACATTACATCTATACAAAATACTAGTACTTTTTAAAACCTTTTATTCAAGGTGAGTTGTGAGGAACATGAAATCTTGTATGCGCCTTTCGTTTTCTAGGTCCAAAAGCTGATGGGGTCGACACCTTTGGATCTTGCAAGGTCAAACTTGGCTAAAAGTGGACAAATTAGCAGAAATGCACTATGTCCCTGCGGTTCAAAGAAGAGATATAAAAGGTTTTTTTTTTCATATATTCGCATTTAGCAATGTTGTCTTATCTTTTATTTTATGTACGAGATGTTTTAGGCGTATAGAATTAGGTGGTCCTAATCTTCTGGTCCATTTTCTCTCTTGCATGGATTAATTAGATGTAGATGGTTCTATATGCTAGGTCTGCCTTACAAAGTACCAAGATTTCAGCAATTGAATGTCAGAGTTAGACATAGTTGATAAGATTAACCAAGGGAAATAAACATTGACGTGTATGATCCTTTGACCTACATAAGGATGTAACCAAGAACCTTCATTTGAATTTTAGTTTTCTTTCTTTTATATTTGACTTGGTGTTATCATTTCTGTGATGATTAAGGTGCTGTGGAAAGGACAAGGCGACATAGAAGGCTAGAAGAGGAGAACATGGGACTGGCCTTGGATATGGAAAACCAATCGTCAAGTCAACTTAGCTTAAAATAGTTTTGCCAAAGGATAGATGGACTTTTTGTTTCGATTTAGTTGTCAAGTTCTGGTGATGAGTTGTCAAAATCATTTGCCTGCTTGTACTGTTTCAAAGTATATGCATTGCTTGAGCTACTACTAGTCTCGAATTTCCTTTTATTAGACGCCATTTTATGTATTTACATCTTTAACAATAAAATGCGCCAACAATGAGATTCCCTCCATTTGAAACAAAGTGGATGGTGAGCATCACCTCTACTTCTTTATCCACAAGTTCATGCATCGATCCAACTTGGCTGCCCATTTTACTCCCAAAAGTCTGAGCTACCAAATAAGAGAAAAAAAATACAAGATTCAGATTGGCCTTTTAGCTGGAAGGAATACTTGTCAGTAAACCTCCAGATGGGACAGGACTGGCATCACTCTCCTTTCATAAAGTATAGCTGAGAGTATTACTCCGGAAGGATGGTATAAGCTTAATGTTAATTTTACAAGCTGTGAAGTAAGTTTGCAAGATTGGAAGGATAATGTTATCTTGGCAGCATATCACTGCCTTTAATGGCATCATCACGGCTCCACGAAGCATACGCATTTTTTAAGGTCTATGGTTGTCGAAGAGCACCCCTCTTAATCAATGTTATGCTGAAGGAGACTTTGCTGGAATTTTCAGTGTGTTGATTTAAGGTGAATTCAGGTCTCTGAGTTTGCAACTACAATAGACACCATTGCTTTTGAAATCTCATGCAATGTTTCTATTCAATTTAATTGCTTTCTCGACGAAGCAAATGGTATTGCTCATATGCTAGCTTCTCTGTAGAGCCTCCGAACACAGGGTTGTTTGGGTGTTAATTTTTTTCCTCTGGTTTCAAGAATTTTGTTTTTTATGATGTTTATGGGCCATTTGGTTCATTTTTAGTTTTCTTTCCCTATCTTGATCTTTATTTTTCTTCAAAAAAGCATAAATGTATTTTTCTTTTAGCGTATAAATTGTAAATGTCAACGTGTCCAGTACATAAGGCTCTCCACTTTGCGGAGATTTGAAGAGGGTCATCGATGTATGTAATCTTACCCTTGTATTTTTACAAAAATTATTTCTGCGACTTGAATCTGTTACCTTCGGGTCACAAATGAGCAACTTTTATCAATGAATTAATAATTAATTTATGTAATTTTATTCCTTATCCTTTATCCTCCGACGTTTTCTTGTTGCATTTAAGTTACTGGTCTTGCCATTCATCTCTTCATCGCCCTTGTCACCACTAGCTCCATTGCCTTCTGCAACAAAGGAGGATACCACTGGCGAAGGCCTAGCGCAACACTATAAACCAAAACCCAACATTCAATGTAGAACTTCAAATTTTCCAAAACCAAGAAGACGAAGGCATTTTGTAGAAACTAAAATGGGGTTATACACCGCGTTTTTAGAACTCAAAAACACAAGAGGCAAAATCAAACTAAGGGAACATATAATTGATTTTCATAAACAACACAAACCCTGGAGAATTTTTCTAAAAATCTTAAAGTTTGGCATACATTTAGGTTTTCAAAACTCATCTTAAGAAGGACTAAAGATATTTTTCTGATCTATGAAAGAATTTAACTGAGACTTCGGGAGTATTCAAATGCTAATTTTCAGTCAAATCTAGATGATAATAGATTACAATCAGAATATATCTCCGCTTGGAATGGTGGTCTAGTAAGTTGAAAGATTTTCAAGTAGCCAACCGTTACAAATTCTACTACTGAGGTAGAACTAGTAGAACAGATTGCAAAAGAATAATCACACACATATATATGACATCAAATTCTATTACCCATCTCTTATTTTCATATTATATTTATATAATGACAATAAAACTCAATTGTTTAAAGAAAACTTCGTCTAATTTCATGCAACTAACATAAACATGAGGTACATTGGCAACTTCAGTGCATCTTAGAGGTCTTTTGAAAACAACAATTTTGGTAGTTTGGGTAAATGATCTCTCTCTCTCTCTCTCTCTCTCTCTCTCTCTCTCTCTCTATATATATATATATATATATATATATATAAACACACACATATAAATATATATACACTTCACGTTCAGTTCCTAGAATTTATATGGTTCGACTACTATGTGACCTATATATTAAGACTGGGAGATATATGGAGTCTGATTGTTTAACGGCGATTCAAGCTATTTCGATTCCTTCTTTGAACTTGTCTGATATTGGAACTTTGGCTCTTGACTGCCTCTCGCTCAAGTGCCAATTCCTTCATTTGTCTTTTCATTGGAAGCGTACAATTGCTAATAAGGCGACTCATTCATTAGCTAGGGTAGTCTTATTATATGCAAACCTTCATCGTTGGATGCTAGTCCTTCTTGTTTAGATTCCATTTTTGTTTCTGTCTTCTTATTTTGCCATTGATGTTGAAAAGCCTTTAGGATCTGGGTGTATGGGTTAAGCCTATTGGCTTGGGTTAGTTTTAGTGCCTTTCTACTCTTTGGTTTTGTGTTTTTAGCTGTTAATTTTAAAACAAAGAAGACAAAGAGATATATTTCTTTTATCACTATAAAAAAGATAATATAAGTAGCAAATTGAGAAATACCTTGATAACTTAAAATTAATGTCTAAGAAGAAATGTTCTACATGATTTTAAATTAGGTATCTTTTAGCCTTTTTATTTATCATTTTTTTCAAGTTATTCAATTAAAAAAATCCAATCAGAAAATTATAAAAAATATTTTTTCTTGGTGTCCATAATTAAATCATGGTTAATTTTCTATCAATGGTATTATTAGAGTATTTCATATTGAATAAATATGAAAATATTACAGGGTTTATAAGTGGTAAGGGTTAACAATCCAAATTACTAATTCTAGTCATTTTGACAATGGTTGGTTCAAGCCTAATTCTTGTTAGTAGACTCTACACTTTGCCTATATTAAAAAATTCTAATATAATATCAGAGTAGGTTTGGTTCGGATTATTAATTTCCTAGTTGCCCGTTTGGATGTCCAGTCCTAACGGTTCGGTTCGATTACCACTGCGTTTACTTCAAGTGACAACTGGATGTATAGTCCAAGTTGCACTTGAGGAGATTATTAAAGTATCCCATATTGACTAAATATGAAAATATAAAGGGTTTATAAGTGGTAAGGGTCAACTATCCAAATAATTAATTCTAGTCATTTTGATAATGGTTGACCCAAACCTAATTATTGTTAGTGGACTCTACACTCTACCTATATAAAAAAATCTAATATAGTATCAGAGCAGGTTTGGTCCGGATTATTAATTTTCCAATTGTTCGTCTAGATATCTAGTTCCAGCAGTCCAGTCTGGTAACCACTGCGTTTATTTCAAGTGACAACTAGAAGTTCAGTTCCAGTTGTACTTGAGGGAAAGTATTAGAGTATTTTATATTGATTAAATATGAAAATGTTAAAATTTTAAAGGGTTTATAAGTGGTAAGGGTCAACTATCAAAATGATTAGTTCTAGTCATTTTGACAGTAGTTGACCCAAGCCTAATTATTGTTAGTAGACTCTACACTCTGCCCATATTAAAAAATCTAAGTATTAAGTCTCCATTAGCTTATTATTTTAAAGATGCTTCATTATTATGAATTTGATAAATTTTAAAGGTTGAAGCAAAAGTTGCATGAGTTTAATTTAATTGTAACATTGTTTTAAAAAAAACATAAATTCTGTGTCTAAAAATTATCGAACATGTCATTAGGATTATAAGTAAAAGTGTATTTTAAATCTTAAAGTTTACGGCATAATACAACTTTATCCCTAATATTTTGAAGCAATTTAAATTAATCCCTGACGTTTTTGAAATGTTCATTATAAACGTTAAGTTAATGAAAATTTGACGGAATTAATTTTTTGTTAATTAAATGTTATGTCAATATTGACGTAACATTAATTTTTATTTTTGAATAAAATAAGCTATATTACTAGGTAATTAATTTTTAATTAACCAAAAAGTGGACTTCGTTGCCACATGGTAGTGGGATCCTTTTTATACATTTCAGAAAAGGAGTATCATTTGTTAGATGACAGTAAGTAGACTCTCATTTTGTTTAAAAAATTAACAAATAATATCATATTGGTGTTGATGTAATATTTAATTGACAGAAAGTTAACTTTGCTGAAATTTTTAATTACTTAAGGTCTATTTTGAATATTTTAAAAATACTGAGGTTTAATTTAAAGATTTCAAAATGTTATGATCCGTTGGGTATGCTCTTGTAAAAATTGAGATTTTTGGAAAAGACAAATTCTATGTTTTGTAAAAATTAGACGGTGCCCACATGTTCCCTAGTTGCCCTTAATGTTTATAATCTCTGGTAAAACTTGGATTGATTTTGCCTTTGGTCTGTGTTCTGTTTCTAAAAAAACCAAATTGCATGTCACTCTAGGGTTTTAGTTTATGAAAACATGAGTTCTGGAAAACATAAATGCATGCTCAAGCTTTAAGGTTTCTAGAAAAATTCTCTAGTGTCAAACTGTTAGAGGCAGAAAAGGAAACGATTTAGATTATGAAATTCATCATTAAAATTAGAGTGCATTCCTAATATTATTGATCCTATAGTATTGTACCATGACAACAATGATATTATTGTCTAAGCAAAAGAACCAAGGTCTCATCAACGGTCTAAACATATACTTAAAAAGTTTCACTTAATCAAGAAGATAGTGATACGAAAAGACGTAATATTATAGCGAGTTCTCACTGAAGAGAATCTAGTAGATCCTCTTATTAAGTCATTGTCTCGGAAGAGACATGATCAACTTATGAAATGTTTAAATTATATATCATAACTATGCATGAACATATTAAGTGAAACTATTTTTGACATTTCTAATATTTGAGTGGTCATGACATGTTGTTAGACATCAATCTTGATTTATGGTTATAAATTGTTTAATTAGAGAATTACAGATAAATTAAAAGGAGTTTTAATTTATCTAATGATTTATAATTATTTCCAATATATTAAAAACCTAATGAGTTATACATAAAGAACAGTTTAAAAAAGAAAAATCAAATTTAATTAACTTGGACTTAATTATAAAGTTTGAGAAATTTTAGATATTAAATATTAGATATTTGAATTTATTAAAATTAAATTAAATATATTAAAGTTTGGTTTTAATTATAATTGATATATTTAATTTTAATAGAAATTAAAAATTCTAATGCTTTTTCTATAAACAAGAATAAGCATAAGACAACTAACACTCCTACTAATTCCTCTCAAGACTTGGGTGTCTTTTAACTGCTATGTGAATATTGTTAGAGAGAGGCTGAATGGGTGAACAACTTGTGGTTGAAACATCAAAAAAGTTTCTAAAGGATTACAACAAGAACATTGAATCAATTTTATATTTTATGATTCAAGTTTAATTTTTCAAGTGATTCAATTATTAGAATCCGATTGAAAACCGTAAAATTTTACTTTTCTGATATACTCATGACCGTGGTTGGATTTTTATCATTTTGATGGATCAATAATGAACAGCTCTGCACCGAAAGCTCATAGCACAATTCTCCAATCAACGCTCACATGAGCTCGCATTATTAGGATCATTTTATAGCCCTTTGCTGCAACAATGGACGCCAGTCCAATGCCAGTATTACCATTTACCACTGGTAGCTTCAATCAGCAGAGTCTTCAACCAATTTTGATCAAAACACAACCAGATTAAAAGGCCAGTTTTGTTAGTTGTTCTATGTTTCCCTCATTTGACCTATGTTATGTCAGGAATTTTATACATCAAATGCTTAGAACTGTGAAACCATCCATTCCCATTCATAAAAGGACCTTTTAGAATTTCATTGTTTTGTTGAAATAACAAGATATGAAGATCCTTTTGCGGCTGACCTTCCCTGGTGTGATTAAGCCCCCATCTTCTGCGTCTTTGATCATACTGTAATCAATCCTGCATTTGGAAACATAAGAAATCTGTTGGTTTGATTTCAAGGAGGAAGTTTCTCTAACACTACATTGTACAAATGCAAAACTTCGCCTGGATAATATTGGCATGTTTATCTTACTTTCCGTATCACTTGTGTATGTATAATTTCTTAGTGGGTCACATGGCTTCACATTTATGAAATGTAGGCAAACAATGTAATATGGTAAAAATTAGGCAACACTTGTTTTTTTTTTTAAGGCAATCATAAGGCTCGATGATTGTTACGATGAGTTGATACAAATGTCCAATTGTCCATCAATATGAATTGTTGCACTTGACTTAAGGTCTTCATGCCTTAATTTCAATAGTTTATCATAATAAATTTTGTTAATGATTTCTAGTATAACTAAGGTAGTTTACTCTTTAAAATTATATAAAAAGAAAAGCTTAAGAAGTATAAATTGATAGTCTTTTTCTCTTATAAAAATCTATTTAAATAAATTTATAAAAAAGATGAAATTATGATATAAGAATATAATAACATTTGATTAGTGTTTAGTTCTAAATTTTATTATTGACTTGATTGAGTGATAACTCGAAATTATAATTAGATAATAATAATAATAGTTCATCAGCGCGGTTAAGAAATGCTTAATCAATATTTCAAGAATCAATTTAATAATTTATAAAAGTTGTTAGCCTTTAGAAACAAGTCTTTAAATGCAGTAAAAATAGTAGTAAAACACCCATATGCTAAACCATATTGGTAAGCCATAGCCACCAGACAAAGAATATGGGAGTACAAGTAGAAGACGCGCCCCAACAAGAAAACATACTTACCTGGATGGGGTCAATAGGTGATCAAAAAGACCTATGGCCTAAGTTAGTGACTTCCATTGCACTATTGGGAGGGGTGCTATCTTAAGGTCTTCCCTGTGTGGAAGAGCCTACATCATAATTTGTGATAGAGGGGGCCTGCGTCCGCGCGGCCCCTGCTCAAATTTATGATTAATATTCTTGAGTTAGATGCATTGTGATTGATTAATGGTCATGCTTTGGTTGTTATTATAGTCATCACCAGTTTTTCATTTGAAGTATTATAATACTTGGAACGCACAAAAGCATTGCTCTGGAACACCAGGTGGTGTGCACAGATCATGGAGTCGAGTTCTATGGTGGTGGTTTTTCCTGTGCATTCCACATTTTGTGGCTGTCTTTTTCCTTTGCCTTGATCACCAATTTGTCATCAGCAGGCTCAGAAAAGAATAGACAAATCCAAGATTGTATCATTGCTTGGAGTACCAGTATCCTATCAGGAACCATCAAAGCATAAAACTTGATACCCTTTTGTCTTCTCTTCTTTTAATAAAATGCAACATTCCTAGAGAAAATGGTGCCATAATAAGGCATAAATCAAGGAAAAAAATACGTCCAATGGTCACAATCACAATTTTACACTCTTAAAAAACTTTCCCATTTACTAGTGGAACTTAAAGCCTTATTCGGTAGAAATCATTGGTATGAATCAAGATTGAGGTTTCATCTTCCAGCTCATACCACAGTGTAAAACACCTACAAGTGAAGCACTCCCAACATCAGGATAGCTTGATCTTTTATGACAATAACAGCTCAATCATCTGTCATGTTTTCTGCCTCTACCCTGATGGAATCAAATAGTCGAGAAGAAAGATAACGCTCTCCAGCACTGGGGAAAACAGCAGTTTCAAGTGCTTCTTGACTTGATACCTGAAGAGAAGAAACAACAACAAAATAGATAGCAGAAAACGTACTGACATAAACTTTCAGTAAACACTTCAGAAATGAAACAAAAGCAACAGATTAGTTGGCGTAAATGATATTAGAAGACATAAACTTTCAGGAAACTCTTCAGAAATGACACTTTCGTTAAATAAATGGCCTATCTTAATGTATTAACCAGGACACAAACCTCAGAAATTGATGTAGCTTAATGTTAGAAATTTTCTCTTTCATGTACCTCCCGGCTCCAGTAACAGTTCCTGCTATTCCTATTCCAGACACCAGTACATCAATTTTTCCTCCTCAGTCTTTCCAAATTTCTGGCCCAGGGGTTTCATAATGAATCTATTCAGATAATGGAAAATTTTGTTACTGTATTCCAATGATTGAACTTCAGATCAAGTTAATACAACGTAACAACAACGAAGTACCGCTTGATTGGCAAGGACGTTATCAAATTGCCTATGCATATAGCCTCTAGGTGTGTTCTTTAGTATCTCCTCAGACTTATAAATAGCACTCTGAAAGCCCTTTGATGGATCAGTGATGAACAGCTCTGCACCAAAAGCTCGCAGCACAATTCTCCTCTCAACAGTCACATGGGCTGTCATTATTAGGATCACTTTATAGCACCTTAAAGCAGCAATGGACGCCATTCCAATGCCAGTATTACCACTGGTAGCTTCAATCAGTACAGTCTTCAACCAAATTTGATCAAAACGCAACCAGATAAAAAGGGCAGCTTTGTTAGTTGTTCTATGATTCCCTCGTTTGACCCATGTTATGTCACGATTTATATACATCAAATGCCTATAACTGTGAAACCATCCATTCTCAGTCATAAAAGGACCTGTTGACAGGTAGAATTTCATTGTTTTGTTGAAATAAAAAGATATGAAGATCCTTTTGCAGCTGACCTTCCCGGGAGTGATCAAGCCCCTATCTTCTGCGTCTTAAGCAATCCCGCATTTGGAAACAAAAGAAATCTGTTGGTTTGATTTCCAGGAGAACGTTTCTTTAACACTAGACTGTGGAACTAAAGAATGGTGCAGAGGTCGGTACCTGTGTTTTAACACTAGAGCAAGGTTCCATGGTTTCTAGCTTGGCTGCAATACGAGCAACGCAACCATCCACAACATTGTTGAGATAGACCATAGGGGTATTGCCTATTAACTGCAAATAATTACAAAGAAAAGGGATGAATAGATCACAAAAACTAACTAAACATGAATATTCAGGAGCAAATTATACTTCAGTAATATCCATCTTTATTGCACAATTGTCCTCCATTTTCGGAGAGTTAACTGCAGGTAGACAAAAAACTGTCAGAAAAAGGTCTGTAATGTCATCTCTCGAGATAGTTTCGTTACTCAGGAGTAAAACAAGTACCAGTTACAATCCACGAGTAAAACGTTTCAATTCTGAGGAACACCTTAACAGGAATCTTCCAATATGTCAAAATATCTAGAAAGCGAACTCCAAAAGCCCAAATGCTAAAAGATTGATAACGGAATAACTTGAAGCATGCATTTCTTAGCAAACCACTAGGTTTGTAGATTCTTTGGAAAATTTCCAAACGAAACGGAGCAGAAACCAAGAGTAATAACCAACCACCTTGAAATGAAGCTTACCAAAGAGTCTGGAATCTGCCACTCACGAGCAGTAGAAGCAGATGTTTAAGTCAAGGCTAGGCTGATAAATGTATTCTATCATGCAGACATACAAGCACGATAATGATATTATTTCTTTTGCATTCTCTTGTGACAATTAACACTTAACTTTTTGTAAATATTATTTTGAAATTTTTTCTAATCTTAATTTTGTAAAAAGAAACGTTTTATTTAATTTATAGAAATTTAACAACTCGAGTTATTTAAAATTTTGGTTTATATATAAAAACCAGAGTATATTCGTTTTCCAAAAAATACAAGTTTACATTGAGATGAAGCTTACGTTTGAATCCCACATTGTAAGAGAGAGAAAACAAAAGAGTCAAAAGCAAGTATAAGACGAAAGCATGGACAACGCTACACCTTACACTACTGCAACCTGGCGCACCCCACCAATTCACACTACTGCAGGGGCCTGGCGCATCCTACCAATTCTTAGTTTTAAACCAGATGTTCCTGTACTTTGAACGGATGAAAGATAAAATTGCAACTATTGTGAGTTGTACACATTGTCAATACTTTGTAGCTTTATGACGGAATACTAGTTTATTTAGAACTTGATATAATTTTAATTGATTTATTTAGAACTTGATATAATTTTAATTGATTAGGGGCTTTGTCGACTTGGAAGCAAGCTTGATTTCTATGGCGAGTGCGCGGATTTGCAAGACTGACACCTACACCAGAACAGCAGCTACTCCGATAACAAAGTGGAATGGAATTCACTTACAACAAGAAAATAACGATTTTGCGACGAAAAAACAGCAACGGTAAACAAACCATCGTTGTTTACCGACGGAATATATGAAGCCGTCGGTAAATGTGTCGTGAAAAGTTGAATTTAGCGACGGAGCAATATCGTCGGCAAGTAAGGCAGGAATTGGTGGAGGGAAGTGACTTGTTAACATTATCGACAGACTATTAGGGACGGAATTGTCCGTCGGTAAAATATAAACCAGTACGTCGTCATGCCTTTGTGTTTGAACGTTATTAACTTAGACAAAAGGAGCTTAAAACACTCCTGCAGAGCCCTTCTTTCCTATCTCCGTCGCTCCTTCGTTCTTCTCTTCCCTTCTTTCTTCTCTCTTCCTCCGGCCCTGATCGTTGTGTTTGCTCCTCCGGCGCGAAGTCGTCTCTCGTTCGTGCTGCATCCGGTGACATCGTGCTGCTTCCGGTCCTCTTCTCCGAGCAAGGCACCATTTTTGTTGAGGTATACATGTTGTCCATGGGTGTTGCAGTTTAATATTTAGTTTGTCTTTGATTTTTTTCTATGTTTTGGTGTTTTGTGAATGGATAACAATGTTATATGTTGAAATGTATGTGATAGAAGGAGAAAAATGTGAATTTGGTGGGTATAATGAGATGATTATTTGAAGAACATAAGGTGTTTGATAAAATGCCTATATGTCCTTAAACACATGCTTTCAATTACAAGTTGTTTTATCACAATCAATTTTTAGAACTGTAACTAAGTCCTATATGGAAAGATTTTTTTTATATAAAATATAAAACAAAAGATAGTGATTTCATGGTCCAACTTTGTTGGTAATTGTTTAGAAAAAATTTTGACATAGTGAGAAGAGAAGTGTTTAAAAAGAAGAAATAGGATGAAGATCGTCCACGTTTGAGCACTAAAACATTTTTGGCAATATGTCCATTTGTTCATCATTATTATCATCATCATCACCCAGTCCGAAGTTCCGCAATAAAGCGGGGTCTGGGAAGGTCTGATAGTATGCAGCCTTACCCTTACATAGTTGAGAGGTTGTTTCCGGTAGACCCATAATGCAAATGAGACAAGATAAGAATGATGTAGGTTATAGAGGGAAAGGGACAACTAGCATGGTAAAAAAAAAGGTATACCTGCTGGAGTCTATATCCGCGAGTACCCGATAAGCTATAAAGGCCGACTCACCTCATTTCTAGTTACTTTAGGAGTCTTAGCTCATATACCCTACAGGTTTGCCAATCCAATTGTCCCCATAATTTGCGTGCCACGAGTCCCATCTCCAAATAACTACTGTACTGTATTGGCGAACTTTAAAGGTTAATCCCTTACCCTTATCCGATCACGCCATACTCTTCTATTTCTAGCCACTACCTCATTAAGGTCCAACTCAGACAAATCTTTCTTGATTACTTCCCTCTAGGTCTTATAAGGCCTCCCTCTTCTCCTCTTGTATTCACTAAGGGTTATACTCTCATAACTACGCACCGGAGCATCAGAGGGCCTTCTGTGCACATACCCGAACCACCTAAGTCTAGTCTCTCTCAACTTGTCAGCCACACTAGCCACCTGTAGTCTATCTCTCACCACATGGCTCCGAACCCTATCACTTTTGTTAATTTCATACATCCATCGAAGCGCATGCATTTCTGCTACCAACAACTGTCTGGTATGTCACCGTTTGGCAGGTCAATACTCTGCCCCATATAACATAGTCGAACGGATCACCGTTTTATAAAACTTTCCCTTGAGTTTTACATGAATCTTTTTGTCACATAAAACCCCTGACGCACTCCTCCATTTGGTCCAACCAGATCTAATATGCTGTACTATATCGACATCGATATTACAATCACTCTGAATTGTGGACCCGAAATATTTAAAACACGATTTATGTGGTATGATGTCAGCACCAATTGTTACCACCGCGTCAAGTACCTGTTGGTTTCCCGAAAAGTTGCATTCTAAATATTCTAACTTAAACTTGCTCATTTTAAAACCTTTCGGTTCTAATGTATCTCTTCAACGTTTTAGCTTGGAATTGACCCCCTCCCTGGTTTCATCTACTAGGACAATATCATTAATAAATAACATACACCAAGGTACCTCTCCTTGTATATGTTTGGTAAGTTCATCTAATATTAGTGTGAACAAAAAAGGACTTAAAGCCAAACCTTGATGTAGTTCGACACTGATAGAAAATGCTTCCGTGTCACCTCCTATCGTCCGTACGCTCGTCAATGCTCCTTCATACATATCCCAAATTACTTTAATATAGGTCATAGGAATGCCCTTTGCCTCCAAACACCTCTATAGGAGTTTTCTAGGAATCCTGCCATACGTCTTCTCTAAATCAATAAAAACTATATGCAAATCCCGTTTTCGTTCCCTGTAGCATTCTATGAGTCTACGAAGTAGATGCATGGCTTCTGCTGTGGACCTACTGGGCATAAACCCAAATTGGTTAGCCGACACAGAAGTAGCTCTCTGGATCCTTTTTTCAATTACCTTCTCCCACAGCTTCATGGTGTGACGTAGTAGTTTGATGCCTCTATAGTTGTGACAGTGTTGGATGTCTCCTTTGCCCTTGTATAAGGGGATCAACCTACTCAATCTCTATTCATCCGGCATTTTGGCTGTCGCTAGAGTCACATTAAAGAGTTGGACTAACCACTCGATACCAACAACTCCTATTCACTTCCATACCTCTATAAGGATCTTGTCCGGCCCTACGGCCCTTCTGCACCCCATCCCTCTCATAACCTTGATAATTTCACCCCTCGTGACCCTTTTCCAAGTGTACCTGGTAAGGACATGTCCCGACACGAAGGGTTCGCCTAACTCTATGTCGTCCACTATCTTGACGTTAAACAGGCCGTAGAAGTATCTCTGCCATCGCCTCTTGATGGCTTGGGCCTCTGTGAGTACCTGCCCTATTTCATCACGTATATAAAAAACTTGGTTGAAATACACCCTCCCACATCCGATTTGCATCCCCACACACCAACCATGTTGTATTAGCCCGAACTTGGGTCCTAAACTATTCCACCTTGTCCCCTTTCAGCCTCCACCACCTAATTTTACGACATTGCGTGGTAAAACACTGCAACCTCCATCCCTTAATTCCTAGATCCAAAACTAGTAATTTATGTTGAGTCAAAATGCGTGCGGCCTGAAGCACTTTGCAATCTTTGCACCATGAACTGACACTTTTCCTTATAAGGAAATAGTCAATTTGCGTCTTGTTTTTGCTACTCTGAAATGTCTCCAAGTGCGCTTCGTTTTTCTTAAAAAGGGAATTTACTATTACTAACTCATATGCTAGGGTCATAACTCCTGCCCACTTGGTCTCCTGAATACAGGCTATTTGTATCCTATACTTGTCTAAAATCTCTACTAATTCCAAGGACTTTCCC
>JAOTBA010000003.1:24250822-24296370 GCA_025629845.1 Erythroxylum squamatum | reverse complement strand
TATTCCAACCAAATTAACAATATCAAATGAAACCTCAAAGTAATTTAAACATGCCTCTTACGAATCGGGGCCCAACACAAACACCACCTTGTCTCTCTCCACCTCCTCGCTTTCAATTGTGCCTCCTTATACCAAATGAGATGCACTTTAAGGTTTTCACCGAAGATTGATTAGAAAGCCATTATTTCCTAATGCTAGATGGTACTTTAATGGCCTAACTTTGATCCCAAAATTCCCCAAAATAAACTATGTAATGGTTGATTGATTGCTCAACACATGAGCTAAATGGCAAAGTTAATTTTGGCCTTATGAGAGGGATAGAGATAATCGGTAACTAGGAAGAGATAGAGAAAAAACAACAGCTAGAAAAATAGAGGAAAGAAATGGCAGCTGGGAGCAGAAAAGAAGATTATTGAATATCATATTGCTTTTGGACAAAATAAGGGTTGATAAAGCCTCTTAATTTATCTCATTTGCCCTTGTGTAAATAAAGCTAAGAAACAAAGTGTAAGGCTAAAGTAGTCGTGAGGCTTTAAACTCATCCTTATGCTCATTTCATGGACAACTCACGTCCTTACCAAGGTTGGCCATGCAATTTTCATTTAATTGCCACTTTGCCATTTAATTTCACGCTTCAAAATAATTAAACATTTGACCCAATTGCCGTATAATTATACCATACAATTATATGCATTATTTTGTTGAGCAATAAATTTATATGACATATCATACATATCAAATGAATTTATCTATGATTAAATTTGTTACCTAATAACATTTATTCTATACCATATGATGAACAAAATATTTATAACACTTATAGTTAATTTTATCGTCATATTCATATATCCATATGATATACTAGAATAATTTCTTTTTTCTAATCAAATCTTTTCTGGTGTGACCCATTGGGATCTATGTTATGTTGACAGTAGAATTAAAACTCCCCTTAATTCTATAAATCATAAGTGGTATATAGCAAAATACATTATAATTACTCAAACGACATAGATGATAAGTATCGTACACAAATCAAGATCCCGAAGCAATAATTGCCCATGTTAATTCTCGTCACATAATATCCCGAATAAATGCAAGATTGGAATATGTCATTCTTGCCAATTTATTCTTTTTTTATCTCTAAAGTAAATCGTAAATATGATTAACTCCTAAATCATATTACATGCATACAATATTACTTTATCAAGGGCTTATAGTTATTATCGCTCATATCATATACAAGGGACAATAAAATTCTTGATGAGCATTTATCTTCTATACAAGTCATGCATATTGTAGCATTATCTATATAGCTACTTGTTAAGTTTAGCATTGGACAATACCAACAAATACATATTTCTCATGTAAGAAAATGAACATCTCATACCATAGAATTCAAAATACATATGAAACATTAATGACATAAACATAATCCTCATAATGTTTCATTTAAGGTCTGTCGAATACCATAACCTCCATTATGTATCTGTGTGATTAAACTGATAACTCCTTATCGAATGGTTTGCAAAACATCACCATCATTTAATCCACACACTAATCTTTTAGTGGTCAATTATTATTCCAAGTTAATTACCAAGATTAGCGACATTTCAGAGTAATCATTATTTTTCATTACAAAGCTCTACAATCCAAGTCCTTAACTTGAATAATCCATAAATAATGAGAACTCTTAGAACAAAATGATATAAACCATCTAATTCATGAAAATAACTATTAGAATACAACCATCCAATGATTGACTTCTAGATCATAACACTACAAGTTGGTGACAAGCTGCCATAAATTAAAAAGATTGACTAATCATAATACATGTCTCTAGCTAGAAATCTTTTAAAAATTTTGGTCAGTTGCACACTTTCCATTAATATGGTTAATACATGAAAATTGGCAGGAATTAATATATAATAAGCTTAAGCCCATTCCCCAAAGTCAAAGGGCCCATACTTTAGGTCTTTTGACAACTGGTAAATGGTATTTGAGAAGTCCACACCTTGATCTTTTGACAATACAATACACATTGGGTCTTCTCTAGTATGTGTTACCTACTTTATCTTTTGGGATACGACTCCTCCCTTGTTAGACCCTTGTCACTTAGTCTCCCATGCTCAAAGCTTGTTAAGTGATCATTTCACAAAAATAGCTTAAGCTGTTGTGTGAGGTCAACTTAATTGGTTTTATATATTCACTAACACACCTCCTCAAGTGAAAGCCCTTTTGGCTTAAAACTTGCACAGGCTCATTCTATCTTGTGCTGAATAATAGGTGGGTGATAGGAATTGAACTCACGACCACTTGGTCACAAAGGCTCTGATACTATGTTAAGTGGTCGTTTCACCACAATAGCTTAAGCTGTTGTGTGAGGCCAACTTAATTGGTTTTATATATTTACTAACAAAGCTGGACATATGTAGGAGTGGTTCTAAGTTCCCAATCGTCTATAATCCTATGCAAGGAAGGTGAAGTTGAAAAGAAAGGTAACCAAGAAAAGATACAATTGTACTCTAAAATCTCTCAAGAAAATGAGAAGCTAACTTAAGAATCAGAGTAAGTAATTAAAACTTCCTCCTGTTAAGAACCAAAAACTGAATATAATGTTTAGCTTAACAATTTTGGAAATAACTTACATCTTATTGAACAAACTTGGCCAATAAATAGCCACTTACAATCATAACAAATTGAAAAACAGCCCACGTTTACAAAACGTGGTAAAGCAACAGCAAAATCCCCAAAATTACTAAACAACCTCCTAAAGAATCGGTCTTATTTGAGCTGAAAGAAATATCCTAACAAAAAAACCCAAACTTTCTCATCACCTCCAACATTGTCTTATAGGAACATGCCTGCATATATACATATATATGTAAGTTTTGTAGGCAAGTCGAAATAAGCTAATTCTAATTTAAAAGGAAATCTTATGCTCAATTTTACATAAAAGGATAAGTAGATCTATAGAGTTAAAGTTGACGAACACAACATTATACACCACAAATATGTTCACAGTATCTTACACAAATTATACCTATATTATCATACTCAATCATAATCTAGATTACTCATAATACACCTAAATTGTTAGAGATTTTAAGTTGTTGACAATTTATTTAATTATAATCCAACAACCATACTTTTTAACGACATATATACAATCTCAACTTCTAATTAAGATTTAAACAACTAATGACATCATAATGATCATATAATATTAAACATAAATCTTGGTGAAAATTATTAGACTCTTATATAAAATATAAAATTAATGCAATGACAAGTACAAAACTATGACTAGATATATGTTAAAAGAGCTCAAAATTTCTCCTTTGTTTCGTAATTCCTTCCAATCTTTCAATAACTCATCAATACCTATTAAAATCTTATGCTTCCTCTTAATCAACCTTCTAAATAACAATTTTTCTATGATGTATCTTCTTTTTTAGTTATAAATAATGATGCTCTATAATTTAGATATAACAAGCTATATAAAATAAGAAAAATGGTTTGTGGATGGTCATAAATCCCGAGCTATTGTGGATGGTCATACATCACGAGCTATCTAGTCATTCGCTTAAAGTAAATAATTAAAGACATGATTAATCTTTATGAAGGTACTTTTGGTTTAGAATGTATGACAATTATTCTCTATACACTTAGCTGTCTTTTGATTAATTGTCTACCTATTTTGTTTTTTCTTACATGGTTAATTGCTTAAGCTTTGTTTAGCCACCTTATTAAGTAAATTAAGAAGGTAAGACGTTAGCCTTCTCTTATCATTTGTAACATTTTCTCTTAATTTTTTATTGATATCATCTTAATTTAATTTTTATAAAAAGTTATGTTTAATACTCAATTAGCCATAATATCAAGTTATATACCCTACTTCTCATTTCCTTTTCTTTCCAACTCAATTACTAAACATCAAAATATAATTACAGTCTCCAAATTCTCTCAGCTGGCATCATAATAGTTCATAATGCTAAACACAATCATTTCACCCCTTTTAAATAAAACTCAAACTTAGTTACCATTACACCCGTTATACACATCTCACTTTCATTTATAAACATCACAAGCACATATAAAATAAAATATCATAAAATTCATTAATATTATTAAATATAAATAGAGATAAAAATACCATAATTAGATCAATCTTTTTAAGAATTGCATTCATTTTTAGTTCACTTAATTCCTCAAAATGTAGTTCAATAGCTTTGTCAGCTCAAGGTTTATATTTAACGATTTTGATGATAACCTTATAATATTTCAAAATCAAATTGGATTTATTTCCTTATATATAAACAATGGTATAATTTTTAAAAGGAAATAAAATCATGGAATAATTGCTTTCCTTCTCACAAGAACCTTCTTTATGAACTTATCTTATTAAAAAATGATTTATCCAAAATGATCCTACTTATTATGAAGATCATATATTAGCCAAAGATGACGCTGAAGTTATTCGAAATTAAATCCATCCAATTGACTAAGGATGTAAGTAAAGTAGCGGTTAGTTGAAAGAAAAGTCTATTTAAGGAAGAGCAAGTGCTTTTACGAATAGAGATCACACTTTCGAAATGCAACTATGGCATAAATTCTTTTGAAAGTGATATCATTGTAAAATCTCATGTGCTTTAGAAAGTGAAAATATTTCAGTGTAGCTCTTATCGAGCAAACTTCATTTTCTGTTGAGAGCTTGTATAGGCTAGCTAAATACTACTAGTTTGGAAGGTTGGAGAACTTTGAAAAATATTAACTTGTGAGCGTGGAGAGGCTCGTCAAATTACTACTTGTTTTTATAGTGAAATACTGAAGTTGGATACTTGGGGACTGGACGTAGGCTTGGGTAGTAAGCCGAATCAGTATAAATCGACCGCGTCCTTCGCCCTCTTCTCTTAACTTTTATATTTTCGCATTATATTGTGTGTTTATTCATTTCAGCAAGAGACTCGTTCACTGTTATAGTAGACTTCATCTGTTTTCAACTTACTAAAGGTTCCTTTCATTTTAACAGGTGCTTTCTGTTTTAAATTGTTTTTAATAGGACTTTTTGTTTAGCAAGTTCTGTGGTTTAAAAGGTTTTATCGTTTAACATACTCCTTTTATTTAAACAGGATCCTATCGCACAATAGGCTCCTACTGTATTAATTATAGACATGCTCCTATCATTTCCTTTTGAACTGAAATAACTTGCAAAATTTTTTTATACACATAATTAAGCCCCTTGCATGTGTTTGCTTTATCATTTAGTATCAAAGCTAGGTTTCACATTTATTGTGTTTTATAGCACGTGATAGATTATGGCAAACACCTTGAGAAGTCTTAATGGACAATTCGTCTCAAAATCTCCTTACTTCAATGGAAACAACTACTCATACTAGAAAGAGAGAATGATCATATATCTTTAATATGTGGATATCAATATGTGGCAAGCAATTAAAGTTAGTGCTACAATTCCCACTTCCGATAACTTAGAAGTATGGACTGATTCTGATAAGAAAAATGCACAACTAAAAACTAAGGCAAACCATCACCTAATATTTGTGTTATCTCCAGAAGAATATGAAAAGATATCATATTGCTCCATAGCAAAAGAAATGTGAGACAAACTTTAAGTTACCTTTGAAGGGATGATTGAGGTAAAGAAACATAGATAAGTCTTTTTGGTACATCAATACGAAACTATTAGCATGAAATATGGGGAGACCATAAACGAATTCTTCGGACGCTTCAATAATATCATCACCGCTTTAAAGAATAAGGTAAAATATATCTCAATGATGAGCTCGTAATGAAGATTAGAAGGTCACTACCAAAGGAATAGAGACCTAAGGTGACAGCTCTAGAAACTACAAAGGATCTAGATACCATTTCACTTGACTGGCTATGAGGAAATCTGATGACCCATTAAACCGAGCTTAGGCGAGATGACGGATCTTCCTACATAAAAGGAATGGCACTAAAAGCAACTAACGATCAAACAGTGATAAAAGCAACACTGAGTTGCAGATAGATTGAGATGATAAATTCATTTTTATGGTTATAAAATAAGCATGCTTCTACAAAAAGAAGTTAACAAAGAAAAGAAAAGAAAACAAGAAGGTTGGAAACAACAGGCCCCTATCAAATCATATGCTACCACTGCAAGAAGCCTAGGCACACTAAACTTGAATGTCCTCTCCTTCAAAAGGATAAAACAGAGAACTTAAAACCTAGAAAGCAAGCTATGAATGCAGCTTAGTTTGACAAGGATTTTGAAAGCTTTGAAGAAGATGAACATGAGGAAGTTAACAATGTCTACTTTATGGCTGAATCAGGAGACAATAAGGTATACCATTCTGACTTTGATATTGAAGTTGATGAATTGAAAAATGCATATCATGAATTGTATGATTATTATAAAAGGTTAACAGTGAAATATTTCAAAGAAGTTGAGAAGTACAAGAGCAATGATGCATCTTTAGATTAAACCATTGGAATCAATAAATAAGAATCTGGCAATCAAGAATATGTCTCTTGAAGTTGAGTATAAGCAAAAGATCTCTAAAAAGGAAGTAATGGAAGAAAGAATAGCCAAGTTGGAAAATATGTTGCTAAAAAATGATTATAAAAAGGTAAAACAGTTAGAAGAAAAAGTTACCGCCTTAGAACTTGAAAAGAAGAAAAGTGTTAGAAAGATTTTATCTTTAGAGAAAGATCTGGAAAATTTCGTTGATGGAAAGGAGAATCTTTATGCATTGCTTGGTAGCAATAAATACATTTTTGGTAAGACCAGAATAGGATACAATGAAAATAACAATGTCAGGCCATACAAAAACTTTTTTGTTAAATCCAGCAACAGCTATAGCCAAAACAGTAAAAACTTGCTAAGTGACAAAAATCATAACAACTATCGATCATATGTTTTGTGTAATTACTGTGATAAACATGGTCACATTAGTCATTCTTGTAATTTTCGTAAAAAGAAATTATCTTAGATATATGTTTGGAGACCAAAAGGTCAAAATACTAACCTAGAAGGAACCAAAAAAAATTGAGTACCTAAAATGAGATAATATTTTTTATAGATATGCTTTAAAATAGAGACAAGAGAAAATCAATGAATAGTTGATAGCAGCTGTTCGAGACACATGATAGGTCAAATATCGCATTTCAACTATATTGAAAGGAAAGACAAAGGTAATGTTGTCTTTGCAGGCAAAAATAAAGCAAAGGTCACTGTAGTTGGTAAAATTGGTAATTCTAACTCTACCTCTATTGATAACGTTCTCTTTGTTGATGGTTTGAAACATAATCTGTTAAGTGTGAGTCAGCTATGTGACAAAGGTTACGAAGTCATTTTATATACATCTCATTGTGAAATTGTCGATATTCATAATGATAATATTGTGTTTGTTGGTCTTAGAAATTAGAATATATATTGTGCTCAACTAGAAGACATGTCCTCACAAAATGTTAAGTGTTTTATCTCTCTAGAAAATGATTCGTTTCTCTAGCACAGGAGATTCAGACATGCTTGCATGAGCATTTTATCAAAATTGTACAAAAACGAGTTAGTAAGAGAACTACTGACCTTAAAGTTTGAAAGTAATCAGGTTTGTAAGGCTTCTTTAAAAGGTAAACAAGTTAGAAGTAGCTTTCCTCCTAAAAATATTGTGTCTACTAGCCAATCACTTGAATTTGTGCAGATGGATCTATTTTGTCCCACTAGAACTTAAAGTTTTGGTGGTAGACATTACGATTTTGTTCTAGTAGATAATTATTCCAGATTTACATGAGTTTACTTTCTATCAAATAAGGATGATGCTTTTGAAGTTTTTGAGAAGTTTTGCAGAAAATTTCAAATAGAAAAAGGGTACTGCATTACTTCAATTCGAAGCGATCATGGAGGAGAATTTGATAACATAAAGTTTGAAGAGTTTTGTGACAGCAATGGTATAACTCATAACTTCTCATGTCTAAGGACACCTAAGTAAAATGGAGTTGTAGAGAGAAAGAACATAACTTTGGTTGATATGGACAGGACCATGCTGAGTGAAAGTGGACTACCTCATGGATATTGAACAGAAGCAGTATCCACGAAAGGTTATGTACTTAACAGATATCTCATAAGACCTATTATGAAAAATACTCCCTATGAGTTGTGGAAATGAAGAAAACTAAATGTTGCTTACTTTCGAGCGTTTGGTTGTAAGTGTTTCGTTCTAAAAAATAGAAAAGACAATTTTGAAAATTCGATACAAGATCGATGAAGCCATCTTTTTAGGATACAGTAGTGCGAGTAAGAGATTCAGAGCCAATAATAAAAGAACAAGGAAAATAGAAGAATCAATTTATGTGGTATTTGATGAAGCACTACCGTTGACAATATCATCTGATTCAGATGATGAAGAGCACCCCTGGTTCCTAAAAAAATATCAGAGACTCTAGCTACAACACCTTCGGAATCACAAGATCAAGAAGGGCCTCTGAAGCTAGAACAAAGCAGGCTCCTTCCTCTCAGCATGAGCCTATGTAAAGAAATCACCTAGAGAATGGATAGGTCTTAATACACACCAGTACATTCTGGGAGATCCCTCTAAAAGTCTAAAAACAATATCATCATTCAAGAACAACATCTCATCTCACAAATAGAACCAAAAACAGTTGAAGAGGCCCTTACTGACGAAAACTAGGTTTTAGCCATAAAAGACGAATTGAATCAATTTGACAAAACAAAGTCTGGAATCTAGTGCCTTGTCCTTAAAACAAGTCAATCACTAGGACTCGATGGGTTTTTTGAAACAAACTTGACGAAAAAGATAAGGTGGTAAGAAACAAAGCTAGAATTATAGCTTAAGGTTACAAACAATATAAAGGTATTGATTTTGATAAATCTTATGCTCCTGTTGTTAGATTGGAATCAATTAGAATCTAACTTGCCTTGCATGCTATAGAAATTTCAAGTTGTTCCAAATGGATGTTAAAAGTGCATTCTTAAATGGTTACATTAACGAAGAACTGTTTGTTAAGCAACCCCTAGGTTTTAAAGAAGAAAACCATCCAGATTACGTGATAAAGTTAACCAAAGTTTTGTATGGTTTAAAGCAGGCTCCTCGAGCATGGTATGAGAGGTTAAGTAACTTTCTGCTCAGGAATAACTTTGAAAGAGGCAAGGTCAATAAGACCTTATTTATTAAGAGAAAGGAGAATGATTTACTCTTATTGCAAATATATGTTGATGACATAATATTTGGTGCTACTAATCCATCATTTTGTGAAGAATTCTTAGCATTAATGCAGGGGGAGTTTGAAATGAGCATGATGGGAGAATTATCATTCTTTCTCGAATTACAAATCAAACAAACAGAAAAAGGAATCTTCATTAGCCAAGGAAAATACACAAAGAAACTCACCAAGAAATATCACTTTGAGAATACCAAACCGATGGGTACTTCCGTATACACTAGAACTAAACTTAATAAAGACAAAAAAGGAAAAGCTAAGAATGAGACAAAGTATAGAGGAATGATTAAATCACTACTATATCTTACAAGTTCAAGACCAGACATTACGTTTAGTGTCTGTCATTGTGCACGCTTTCAATTAAATCCAAAAGAAAGTCACCTTCAAGCAGTGAAAAGAATCTTTCGATATCTCCACGGAGCAATGGATTTTAGACTATGGTATCCAAAAACTGAGTCATTTGACATAGTGGGATATTGTGATGCAAATTATGTAGGTGACAAAAAAAAGCTCAAGCAATCACTGTTACTTTCTTGGAGGACGTCTAATATCTTGGTCCTACAAGAAGTAAAATTGCATAGCACTTTCGACAGCTGAAGTTGAATACATAGCAGCTGCCAGCTGTTGTGCTCAAATCTTATGGATGAAGCATCAACTATATGATTTTTATCTAAACTTTTCTCATATTCCTATATTATGTGATAATACTAGTACCATTAATCTTTCTAAAAATCATGTGCATCATTTAAGGACTAATCATATAGAAGTCAAACATTATTTTCTTAAAGATCATGTTTTAGAAAGAGCCATTGATCTTTTGTATGTTAATACTAAAAATCAAATAGCTGACATTTTCACCGAGCCACTTTTTGAAAATAGAGTTTGCATTTTAAGAAAAGAGTTTGGTAAGTGCAAATTCTCTGATATTATTTCTGCATCAATTCTCTCTTCTACATGTTATTGCATTTCGCAGGCTCCTTCTGTTGTGTTTCCTTAGAAACTCTCTCTTAGTCTAATAGGCTCTTTCTAATTTCAGAAGGCTCCTCTCGCTTTAACAAAGCAGGGTACACGTGTTTTAAAAGGAAATGATTCATGGCATCGTTTTAGCTTTTAAAAACGTGCACGTAACTCTGACAAGCAGCTGTACGGTATTGACAGAAGATACATAGACGATCACACTTTCGGTATTAGCGTTTGACTGTTCATCTTCACATGAGATCAACGCTTAAGAATCGCTTAAATATACAAAAAAATAGATCTCTCTCCTCTACTCATCAATTTTTTCTCAAAAGCACCGCTTATTCGTTCTCCATTCAAACTTTCTGCATCTTCTCAACTTTCTCTTTCCAACAATTTACAATGGCATGAACTAAATCAAAAGGAGAAAAGAAAACTCCAACTTCCGTTGATAGTCATGGCGAAGCTCATGTTATTGAACCCATCTCCTCTAAGCAACAAGTATCAAAAGTACATTGGGTTATAAATGTTGATGATTCAAATAAAAACATTCTCGATTGATTAGACGACCACAAACCAGAGGAAATCTTGCAAAGTAAGCCGAGAAAATATCTAAACAAAATGATACCACAGATACTGAAAAGGAAGAGGAAGAAGAATCCAGAAAAAGAAAAAAAGGGAGAGATAAAGAAAGGAAAAACGCCTGTGACTGAAAAAACTATTAAGAACCCTCAAGGTAGAAATGAGTTGTTTCTTGAAAAAATGATTCCTAAAGAAAACATAGTAAAGAAAATAAAGATAGTTGCTTAAAAGGGAGAAAAAAGTCAATGCCACAAAAAATGTTTCAATCAGTGGAAGCTAAAATCTGCTATAAAACACAGTACAAGAAAAGAATGGTAGTTGCCGAGAGAATCTTGCCTCCTATGATGTTTGATAATATAGGTATACCTATCTCTCCTTACTTTGTTGCAATTGGTTGGAAAAACTTCCTGAAATTAGATGAAACAATGTATGATGAGCTAGTTAGGGCATTCTACACACACTTAAGAAAGTAAGTAATTGATGGAAAGTTAGTCATAGTCTTATGGGTGTGTGAAAATGAAATTCTAATTTCTAAAAAAATTTTAGGAGATATACTGGACATAACTCCTATATGGGAACTGATTTTTCTTGTCATAAATGTGATGTCAATGATCTGGATTTGGGAGAAGTTGTTAAATCCATTTGCTTTAATGTTGAAAATACCCAAGATGGGAGACTTTGAAGCACGCAATTTGACTTACTACCACGTTGTCTTGCATCGTTATCAGCTACTTCTATTTTCTCCAAGAGTAGTTCTGTTAAAAGATGCAGTTTGCTAGGCACTTATGAAGTGTATAATTTGCTGAAAGGAAACAAAATGAATCTCCCTACAATGATCTTAAGGTTTATGGTAGATAAAGGGAATCATAAGAATACAACTGGTTGTTTACCGTATGGGATGTTACTCACCAAGATTTTCACCATGATGGAGTACCTTTTGTAAGCTTGAGTTGGTATAAACTGGCTAAGTTTTCATCTTTTTATTCCATACCAATTTGGATATGAATTGCAAAAATAATGTCTGAGTGGAAAAGAAATATGAAAGAGAAGAAAAAAATCCTAGGTTCTGCTCAAGATCAACGAGCTAATGTTCCTCCTTGGGATGAAAATAGTGTAAGTATCCAACAACTGCTAAAGAACATTCAAAACAATCAAGAAAAAATGTAAGAATATATAGACAGTATGCAAAATTAGCTTCTTAATATGTTGATCCTGCTCATAAAAATCTTTGAATCCCTCTATTAATTATGTTGTTTTTTTATGGCTCATTCGTACTTATGATATTATCTTGCATATCAATATATTATTTCACTTCCTCCTCATTTCTTTATTTTTTGTTTTTGATAATGACAAAGGGGGAGAGCTTATGTGGACATTTTTTTTTTGCATATATATGATATGATTTCTGGATGCTACCTTGATTATATCTGTGATTGATTCTGGTGTGAAAATTTGTGATACATAATTGATAAGCTCCTGTTTTAAGAGGCAGGCTCCTTCTAATTATGTCTGAACTCATAAAAGTCTCAGGTATCTTTTGAAATCATCCATTATCTTTTTAAAATTTGAAAACTATATCTATTATTGCTTGTCGTCATAAAAAAGAAGGAGATTGTTAGCTCAATTTTGATGGCAATCTTATAATATTTCAAAATTCGAATTGGATTTATTTCCTTATATATAAACAATCGTATAATTTTTAAAAGGAAATAAAATTATGGAATATAATTGCTTTTCTTCTTGCAGGAACCTTCATTATGAACTTACCTTATTAAAAAATGGTTTATCCGAAAAGATCCTACTTGTTACAAAGGTCATATATTAGCTGCGTGATTACTAGGAGATTTTTGACAGAGACGAGATCAAAGTTATTCATAATTAAATCCATCAAGTTGACTAAGGATGCAAGTGAAGTAACAACTAGTTGAAAGCATACATTTATAACATAAATTCTTTTGAAAGTGATATCATTGTAAAATCTCTTGTGCTTTAGAAAATGAAAATATTTTGAGAGAGATCAGTGTAGCTCATATCGAGCAAACTTCATTTTTTGTTAAGGGTTTGTAGAGGCTAGCTAAATACTACTAGTTTGGAAGGTTAGAGAATCTTGAAAAATATTAACTTATGAGCTTGAAGAGGCTCGTTAAATTACTACTTATTTTTATAGTGAAATACTTAAGTTGGATACTTGGAGATTGGAAGTAAGCTTGGGTTGTAAGTCGAACCAGTTCTTTTCTCCCTTCTCTTAACTTTTATATTTCCGCATTATAACGTGTGTTCGTGTTCATTTCAGCGAGAGACTCCATCACTGTTATAGTAGGCTTCTTTTATTTTCAACTTGCTAAAGATTCCTTTAATTTTAATAGGCGTCTTCTGTTTTAAATTATTTTTAATAAGATTTTTCATTTAGCAAGCTCCTGTTGTTTAAAAAGTTTTATCGTTTAACATACTCCTTTCATTTAAACAGAATCCTATCATACAATATGCTCCTATTATATTAATTATAAACAGGCTCCTGTCATTTTCTTTTAAATCAAATTAACTTGCAAAAAATATTTATACGTACAATTCACCCGCCTTACGAATGTTTGCTTTATCAAGCTCCATATTGCAAAAATTGTGAACTTGCAAAATTAAGTTATGTAGATTTATAAAAACAACTTGGACAATTTTTTGTAATCTAGACGTTATACTCGAGTTAAGCCTTTGTAGCAACATAGCTGAGGCCCACCCTGAAAGAAAGATGTAGCGAAATAGTTCAGCGATCCAGCCTCGAAGCCCAGAATCCCCTCACACGTGGAACTAAGCAACGGATCTGTGATTGTGGAAGACGACCAATACTCTCAAAGCTCTCTTTCTCCCTTCCTCTCAAGTCTCAAGGCCACGATCTCTGGCTTTTCACCCAAATTTAGCATTCGATCTTGCTTTTTCATCGTATTTCTTGAGAACTGTCTCTACTTAGCCGGCTCGAGATATTTGTCGACCCCGCCGAGCCATGGCTTTCATGGCGGTCTTGGAGTCCGATCTCCGAGCTCTATCTGCCGAGGCTCGCCGTCGCCACCCTGCCGTCAAGGACGCCGCTGAGCATGCCATCTTAAAGGTTAATATTCGTATTCTTTTAAGTAACCATACGTTTACTCATAGTGCGCATATTGTCTTATGCATTTCTATTTGTATAATGTAGGTAGTAAATCTGTTTTAGTTACACAGTAAATGGTTACAACTTGGAGATGAGGGATTTCGATTGTTATACTGAAGTGTACTTTCGAGACTTACTTTTGTTTGATTGAACCGTTTGGTTTATTTTTAGACTGTAGGAAGTTTCCAGCTGATTTCTTATCAGGAGTTAAGGTTTTGGAACAAAATTCACCGAAGAAGTAGTAAAATTGCTATCTTTGTGAGCTGGAGCTAGTTCAGAAGTATGCATACGGTTTAAAATAAAATTTAAAATTTCTTATCTAATACTTATGTGGTCTCATAAGTATCCCGTAGATTTTAAGATGTAGATGATTACTAGAACCACAAGTCTATGTTATCTAGAACTTTTAGACTATTCTAGATCTTTTGTACTCTAGACTGTATATATATTTCTTTAATGAAATCTGTTAATTTTCGGAAAAAAAAAGCTGCAATAGAATTTATGATTATAAGCCAATGTCAGTGTTTGATGACGATCATTCAGGATCTCTGTTTTGAGAATATGCTTTTTTCTTCAACTACCCTCGCAGCTTCGAACGTTGTCAACTCCTAGTGAAATTGCACACAGTGAGGACATTTTACGTATCTTTTTGATGGCCTGTGAAGTCAAAACTGTCAAGTTGAGTGTAATTGGACTTTCTTGTCTACAAAAACTCATATCCCATGATGCAGTTGCTCCATCAGCCTTGAAGGAGATACTTTCTACTTTGAAAGATGTGAGTCTATGCTTGCATTAATTCAAATGCTCTGTTATATCAGTAATTTCCGTATATGATTTATGTTCATAGGATGCTGACTCCTCTTGTGGAATGCAGATTCAATCATAATTTTTGAGCTAGAAATTCACCAAATAATTTTTCCCTGATACTTGTTCCAAATTGTTTCATATGAAGAACTAGTGTTGTAAAATTTCATTGTTTATCAGTTAGTAATTTATATATACTTTTCGATAATGCAATGAGATTACTTTTGATAAGTAGTGGATGCAGACACACATTTGTAGTTACCATTGAGCTTAAGTAGTGGATGCAGACACACACTTCTTTCAATGAGTTAAAGCTCATACCTCTATTCCTTGTAGACTATTTCTTATCATCTAATAAGAACATATGATACCTGAAAGTACAATATTCTCCTTTTGGTATTTGAAAGGCATTTGACACACAACCAAAACTGTTAGTAAATCATAAGTATGATTTGTGCTCCGTGCAGCATGCTGAAATGGCAGATGAGACTGTCCAATTTAAGACCCTACAGACGATATTGATTGTATTTCAGTCACACTTACTTCCCGAAAGTGAGGTGAGGATCAGTTGTTTCATTTTCCTTTCTAGTGAATGTGCTAAATGCATTATAGGTGGAATGAGGCCAATAACCTAATTGAATCTGACAAATTCAAATTAATTTTTTGATTTGCATCAACCTTTATATTATTCTATAAGATAAGAGACTAGCAATTCTTGTTGCGTAACGTTCATATTAGTGTCTATATACTAGTGTGATACATAGGCAACATTAATCATGTGATGCAATTTTGTAAATTTGTCACATAAATTGTTCTTTCTTAGACAGCAGAATGACGGATGCAATTGTGTATGTAATATTGTCGATCCCTTTGTAATCAAGTATTCCCAATGTTTTAAGTGGAATCAAATACAAGATGAGTATACCTAGCTTATCCCTTTGGTGCTACGCCTTCTAGTTTAATGTGTTTGCTTTTAAGATTCAATTTTCAATTTCTAAAACAGGGAGACAAAGAGAGATGGAGGGAAGATTGCCTTATGACATGTCCTGAGTCAAATAAATTCACCATGATGATGACCATTTGGATTAAAGTTTTATGTTTTTGAATTTTGTGTTTAAGGTTTGCACCTTTCGGACTATAGTTGTAGGGAGCATTAAGTTCGATGCTTACTTGAAACTTTTATTTTCCACATGCCAATTACTTACTACATCACAAATTTTTTTTATCTACCTTGGTAATAAAACAATGTTTTGTTGCAACCATGGTTCCCAACTTTATTTTGTATTGATATTTACATCGTGATATGTTTATCTTAATCCGTTTTAGTTCTATCCAATATAGGAGAACATGGGTCAAGCCCTTCAAATATGTCTTCGGCTCCTTGAAAACAACAAATCTTCAGATAGTGTGCGAAAGTAAGTTGACTTTTGCTAGCCACATTAATTGTTGAGATGCACTGTGCTCACCTTTTTTTTGTAACGCTCTTTCCAAATTATACATTAGTAGGGAGATGATAACAATTTTTGTTTTCTTCTTACTGTGTATCCTTTTTAGTACTGCAGCAGCTACCTTTAGACAGGCAGTTGCTTTGATCTTTGATTATGTGGTTCGTGCTGAGTCTCTTCCTGAAGGAAAATTTGGTTCTGGAGGCCATGGTACTCGATCTGGTCCAGTCACTTCTGATGTTAATCGTAACATCAATCTTTCAGAGTATGTTATTTCCTAAGAATATTTTATCCAAGTATTTGGTTCTCATATACCTTGGTGTTTGCCTAGTTTGCAATGGCTTGTGCAATGCATGTGTGTGTGTGATTTTGGTGTTTTTTTAAATTTTGTGCATATGTGCATACAGTTAGTGTAAACTCAATTTGTTGACTCCGGGGTAGGTGGATGAGGAAAGGGCAATATAAGATATTTGTTTGTTCTGTTAATCTATGTACCTTAAAATTTTACTCTTTGGCCCTTATACATTATTGCTACCATTATCCATACAACTAACCCAAGTATCAACAGATCATTTCAACATGAACTTTTTTCTGGAGAGCCAACATTGAGGAGGGATATCTTAACAAAATCAGGAAAGCTTGGGCTTCGATTGCTTGAAGACCTGACAGCTCTTGCTGCAGGTGGATCAGTATGTGCTATTTGAAACTATTAGATAGTTTTAGTAATCTAATCTTATATTTGTTTATAATTATGAGTTTTTAAGAATATATCTAGTGTGAAACTTTTCCCCTTTATTATTGTGGCTTAACAAGTTTGCCTTCATGTGATAGGCAAGCTGGTTACGTGTCAATTCCCTTCAACGAATATTTGCGCTTGACATACTGGAGTAAGACACATATCTCTACTCTTAGATCTTGTTCTCCATTTGTATTCTTGCAAACCTTGAGCTTACTACATTGTGTTATCCCAATGTTATATTCATGAAACTTCATCTTGAAAAGCTGAAAACGTTAGCTTGTGGTTGCAGTTTACATTTTGGTTACGCTTTATATTTTGGTTACATTGTCCTACTGATAAATGTGGGAAATTTGCTATCAAGATGTATTTTGGTGACTCCGATTTTATACCACAATTCAAAACTTTGTATCTTTTTCAAAAGCTTGGGATATTAGAATGTCATTGAGATATTACCAACTGAAACCAAAAAAAAAAAAAAACGCTAGTATGTCATTTGTTTTCTTCCTTAAGCTAGTGAGCAGACATCGTCACTTCCTAACTTGTATTTTAGTTCTTCAAACCTTATTATAGGGACCCCATTTGTAATTGCATCCTTCAATTGACTACTAGACAATAATCAGGTGGTAGTTATCATCTTACCATCCAAGTTTTCTTTTATGAAATGCTAGTCAATTTCTATATGTTCTTTTATGATCATATTGAATAGGGCTATGGGCAATGCTTATTGTTGACTTATTATTTTTTTTGGAAAATTATTGTTGACTTATTATTGCCATAAAGCTTTATGGGTTTTCCCCCTTTTAACTTCCAAATATTTAAGAATGCTTTTCAACCACAAGAATTGGCAAGTTTCATGAGTAATATCTTTGAGATTTGCTTCAAGGTTAGACGTTGTCTACATAGGTTGTTTTCTACTCTGCTATGAGATGAAATTTCTTACTAAGAACAAACAATACCCAATGATGAATCTCCTATCTAACAAGGATCTAGTATAGTTTCCATTAGTATATACCTCGATTGTTATATTTTCACTCTCTTAAATAATATTTCTCTTCCTAGCGTGGCTTGTAGTTGTAAAAGTTGTAAATGTTCCTCCTATAGGTTGTGCATGAACTAATTGACCACTACAATTGCATATGCCGCATTAGGTCGAGTGTGGTCCATGTAGATCAAGTTTCCTACCAGCCACCTTTGTCATTGATATCTCTAGCTTCTTTACTTCTAATTTATGGTTTTCATCAATACAAAGACTTGTAGTTTGA
This sequence comes from Erythroxylum squamatum, assembly GCA_025629845.1. Lineage (NCBI taxonomy): Eukaryota > Viridiplantae > Streptophyta > Magnoliopsida > Malpighiales > Erythroxylaceae > Erythroxylum > Erythroxylum squamatum. The sequence continues at coordinate 24,278,202 of JAOTBA010000003.1, read as the reverse complement.
CAATTTTAATAACCTTGTTTCTTTAGGCGTTAAATACATTTTTGCTTTGTAATACAATTGTTCCTTGCCTTGAGTAAGCCAATCTAATAACTAATATCAATAAAATATATCAGCTTACCTATATCATTTCAAACTTGTTCACCAATTTTGACTTCAAGTTCCTTTTCAACATCATCTTTAGTTGCGATGATATCATCCATATATATTAATAAAGTAGTGGCTTTCACATTAATATTTTATGAGAAGAGTGTGATTTCCTTGCCTCTGTTCATATCACTTTCTCATCATGGCATTTGTGCATATGCCAAACCATGTTCAGGGTGGTTGTTTTTATTCATACAAAGTGTTATTTAGTTTGCATACTCTGCACTATACTTTCTCGTAAAGCCCAATTTCAAATCTCTTCTTACAAGACCTCGTGAAGGACTTCATAGTCAAATTGTTGTAATTCCCAAATGTGGATCACTAAAGATAATAGACTTTTACCATATTTCTTTTAGCAATTGTTGCAAATGTATCTTGATAATCAAAAATATTGTGTGAAACCCTTGGCAACAAATTTGACTTTATACCTCTCCAATGACCCATTTGTCCTATATTTGATGGAATAAACTTACATTCAACTATTTTGTTTCCTCTTAATTTGTCAACCACTTCTCTCATTCCATTTTTCTAAGTGCATGAATTTCCGCCCCAAGGCAAGGTTCCAATTCTTATCTTGTAATGCCTCATGATTAATTACGGAATATTTGTAGATCAAGGTGGGAAAGATGATTTTTTGTCCAATTCTAGTGCTTTGTCGATCTATCTAACTATGTGTCTAGTTACTGCATTCTTTTTGGTGGACTTGTGTCCAAGTCACTGATCAAGATGATGTAGTGGGTGATATGCTTATTTCTAGAGTATTAAGAGATGGAAATTTAAGCTACTTTATTTTTCGTCTCCTAGAGGGTGAGGATATTTAAACTATCTTGGTTTGTGTAGGTTATATCTGCATCTTTTAAATTTTAATTGGTTATTTAATGAAGGCTACTTCTATCATCTTAAAATTGGGTATAGTGAGTCAATCATCACAATTGATGATGAAAACAGATTGAAATACATTAAAAGGATTTTTTTTCTCAATAAAATCGTAATGATATTTATTCTTTCTTTTCTTAAATCTTTTTGATTTTGTTATACAGGTTCATTCTGTCTAATTATGTAGTTATTTTCAAGACCTTAGTTCCCTTTGAACAGGTGATTTTAAACGATCATCAAACCATGTATATCTTTATGTTTTTGGCTTTAGAATGTGGCTAAAACTTCTGCAGCTATAAAGTTTTCTACAAAACTTTCTCAGGTTTTACGTTACCAGATATGCTCGTTTTTGATGACTTCACTCCGTACCAATGTTGAGGTTTGTTTCTTGTAGGAGACAAGCATATACTAAATTACAATCTTCCTAGAGATAATTGGTCCGTATTGCAAATAATTTTACTTTGGTTCTAAGATAAGTTGTTTTTCTTTTAGCTTGAAGGAGAAGTAGGGGAACCTTCATTCCGTCGTTTGGTCTTGCGCTCAGTTGCTCATATTATCAGGCTATACAGTTCATCCCTTGTCACTGAATGTGAGGTATTATTTAGCTTTGCAAAGGACTTGAAAATGGATATCTTGTCTTATATACCTCTATGTTTGGTAATGCCTTAAGTAGATTAGTTGTGCCTCTTTGTCCTTCATTGTTGTAAGTCAATTGCTTTAGCATTGCTCATAGAAAAATTACTTGTAATACAATTTTTGCTAAATTCAATTGGAAGATTTAGATATCTGATTCTTGTTTGTAGCTAATATGTCTTCAAGTTCAAGCTATCAAATCATGTATTAATTCCTGAGCCACACTGGTCTTCAAATCCTTATGCCTTTAATTTTTACTTCATAATTTTTTAGTTCACTAATGTATATCATGAATTCTCTTGTTATCTAATATTTATTACTTCCATAGTGGAACTTCTTTATAAGAATGCTAACTTTAGAGCACAAAAGCCTGCCTATAATAACTCATGCATTACAATTGTAGCTTTTTGGAAAAAGAATATAATATAAACTATAGAATTGAGGAGAGTAAAAGAGGTGCCTATGTAGATTAAGATAAAGGAATAAAATTGTTGTGGGTGTTTGGGCCTTGTCGTGGTATTATTGAATGTATATGGGGTCTTTAGAAGCATTGAAACTTTTAGAATTATGGAGATTAAAAATGGGAACTTGACATTAGTTGCCATTTTAAAGTACAAATCTTTTCATTTATGATTTTGCCAAGATTGTTCGAGTAAAGGGATTCCTATTTTTGCAACATGTAGAAGATTTTCCTAAAATAAAATTTTGTTACAGGAAATGGTTTAAATTGTTTTTGTTACAGATGTCCTACCTTGTCATTATTTTTCCATGTATGGTTGTCTTCATTTTTTGATGATACCTTCTCAGCTAAGCCGCTAATTTATCAAAAATCAAGTGACATTTGTATCATGGAAAAGTATTATTATGTAGGGATTAAGCATGTACCTAAATTGCTATACTCTCCCTCTTTGTTTTTTGTTTTTACTTCTTTGGCTCCATGTTTGTATCATACAGTAATATGTTCCTTTTGAGATTTTAGCAGGTAAATAAATAATTTATACCATCTTTACTTTACTTTCTTGTAATGCAGGTTTTTCTTAGTATGCTTTTGAAGGTTACTTTTCTTGATCTTCCATTGTGGCATCGTATTCTTGTACTTGAGATCTTAAGGGTAATGATTACACTATGATGTTGATTCAAAGTACTTTTGTTTTTCTTTTAACATCTCATTGTCTGGAATGACAGGGTTTTTGTGTAGAGGCACGAACTTTGCGTATTCTTTTCCAAAACTTTGATATGTAAGCTCATAAGAAAAATTTTTGCTTTGATCTTTGTGTTGCATTATGTTGGCTAATTCTCTCTCTCTCGTCATCTCATGCTGGTGTGAAGTCTACAACAATGAGCTTCTAAACTTTGTTATATGAGTAAAAAGCTTATAATACGAACAAATATATGAATTGTTTAAGTAGTCTTTGTCGGAAATCATTGTCCTTGTTTTAAGACATATGGTTTTGAGGTTTTTGACCTTTTTAACAATTGTTGTTGCCTTTGCTTCTGGTTTGTAGGCATCCAAAGAACACAAATGTTGTGGAGGGCATGGTTAAAGCTCTTGCTCGAGTTGTTTCCATTGTACAGGTGAAAGATGTTGACAAACTTCAACCTTGTTATCTACAGCCATTGATTTTATTAGTCATTTTGTTTCTAATGATGGTTAAGGTGTGTGAATGGATTACTTGAATTTCCATAGCATACCCTATAACTCACTTTTGGAGATATATATAATCATGCAAAGCACGGTGGAACATTTGGATAAATATGAATACCTAATTAATTGTGATTTGTTACATGGCTCACTAAATGTTCTGATACTTCTCATTGAGTGGCCTTAGTGTTGATGAGAAAGATAACAGTTTAGTTGATGGCCGTATCAAGAAACAAGATCATCTTGATAAAGTCCCCTCTAAAATCTAATGCAATCTAAGAGTACACACATCCAAAAAGAGGAAGAGGAGTCTTGTTACAAGACACGAGATTGCCACGTCTATTGCCAACAAGGCAGTATAATTTTTTTTTATAATCCACATAAAGTGAGCACATGCAGCTGCTAGTTGCAAAGGGTTTGTAAATATGTTGATTGTGTAAGATGTCCATGAAGCAAACTCGATCTATGGATTTAGATAAAAGCTAGGCTTCCTTTTTCACAAAATTGGTTGTCAATGTAAAATATTGGTGGTCAATATACAAGGTCATTCTATTGGTATTCAATGAGAACTTGGCAAGAAGAAAATGACAATGATTCATCGTGATCAACCCTCATCAAACTAGGGAGAATGATGGAAATAAGGCAAAGGTTTAGTTTCATACAACATTTATTTTACTGAGATTTCTTTTCTTATGTTTATTTAGTGGTTTTAGTAGATCAGTTCATGTTATTCGCTACTAGTTAGAGTTTAGTTTCAATTACGAAATAGAGTTATGGTTAGAATAAAATACTTTGTCAATGTCTATTATATCTGTCATACATCAAATTTTAGAGGAAGTTGATGATTTTTTAATGAATTCTAAGATTTGAAAGTGTGCTTTTGTTCCTAGAACTATCATTTATTTCAATTCCTTATTTTGTTAATTCCAGCATGGAATTCCAACAGTTCATATGTTTGATTCATACTTAGTTCTCATATTCTTCTGTCCATCTATGAAGATGTATTGTTGCTTTTGTGATTTACATTTTTTTTGGAAAAACATATTTTATTTTTTATCTTTTGGACATACTCTTTTTCCCCTTTTGGTAAATTCTTGATGATGTGCACGACTTGTGTTGATTCCCCAGAGTTGTTACAGATTCCTTTTTTTTATTTGTAAAACAAATGGATATCTTGTTTGTTTGTTGACCAAGATGAATGTTTAATCTCTTAGGTTCAAGAGACAAGTGAGGAGAGCTTGGCAGCTGTTGCGGGGATGTTTAGCAGCAAAGCAAAAGGTATTTTAATTTTGATTGGAAAGAGTAACATCAGTTTTACCATATTGCAATTCTATAATTTTGTTAGGGGTGATTTGGGCCCTATTGATGATGATTGTTGTGCTATTTTATGGTGGCTCAATTGATGTTTTGATCAAGCGAAATTGGGTTGCCCTAGGGTAAATGATGCCCCACCACTTTTCCTATCAATTATTTTGTACTGTCTAGTTTTTTAAGTATGTGTCAATCCTGAAGTACTTAATTAAAACTAGTGAAGATTCTCTTAGCAAGTGGTTGTTTATGTTTTGATCTTTTGTAGATCTATTTATTCTGTCTAACGCCATATAAAAAATGTGAAATTGTTGTAAAATTAACTAATTAATGTAACATCTTAGGAATTATGTTGTTTAATTAATGTAACATCTTGGGAATTATGTTGTTTACTCCTCCATGTCACAAGGTTTCTACCAAGAAAGGTGCAATGTCCAATGGTTGATCTCTGTCAACAATTGACCCAACATAATTGGCATTTGTATATGCCTTAAGCACTAAAACCTCTATTCCCTTCCATGGTGCTGTCAAAACACTCGATGAGCTGCTTGTAGATGAACTTCCTTTGGGCTATACAAACCACATATGCTATATTTAGCCATGTGTGAGACAAATAAATGACTCTTCCTATCAAGTGTTGATACATTTTTCTATCTATTGCAATATCCTAGTCCACTTTTTAAAGTTTAAGATTTAGATCTATCGGAGGACTTGTTGGTTTGCATACTATCTTGTTTGTTTCCCGAAAAAGTTTGTAATATACTTCTATTGGGAGATAAAAATGCCTTGCCGAGAGTGAGCAACCTCAATCCCAAGGAAATATTTAAACCTACTTAATGCCTTGTTCACAAACTTTTTATCCAAACATTGACTTTGGTTCTATTTCCCTTTCTCATCTCCTATTACTATTATGTGATCCACATAAACTAGGAGAGTTGTGACTCCCCTGAAGGTGAATGTTTAATGAACAACATATGATCCCCTTGACTTTGTTTGTATCTCAAATCTCCAAACCATGCCTGTGGTGATTGCTTAGATTATATAACAGAACTTGAATAGTATTCATCCTTGCAGTTGAGTAGGTGTCTAGAGATAATCAATTCATAGGTTTGATTATACTCCTTCGCTACCAACCTTGTCTTTTGCTGTATACTTCACTGTATGCACCCATTTAGACCACCCTGCATTGACTTGTTTTGTGCACTCTCTTATTCATTTCCTAATAGCAATTGGAAGATCCTAGTCATCATTACCCTCATGAAATTTAGTTTCATTTTGCAATGAAGGGTTAGAAATTTTTACCTCAATCTTAGGGTTTGGGCTGGACTTTTAGACCTGCATAGATTCAAGAATAACCATCTTCATCCGTTAAAGCACCTTGACCTCGCCAAATCTCATGTTATCAAGAGCAAAATCTATTTTTTTCTTGAGGATTTTCAAATAGGGTTTAGATTCAAAGGGTTTAAGAGGATTTTCAAGCACATTGTTCAACTCAATCTTAGGATCTAGGTTGGACTCTTGGACTTGCAACGTTGCCAAATCTGATGTTCTCAAGAGTAGAAACGCTTGTTTAGACTCAAAAGGTTTTGGAGGATTTTCAAACACATGGTTCGGCACAATGGAACAAGATGAACATGTAGGAAGTGGCAACATATAAGTAAAAAATCCTTATCTTCAATTGTTGAATTCTATCCCTAAAGGTAAGGATTGGTGAAGTAAGACTCTTGTTCATTGGAAGTGACATCCACTGAGTTAGAGAATTGATTTTGTGGACGTTGGTAATGCTTGTACCCTTTTTGAGTCGAAGAATATCTCACAAATACATGTTTTATTGACCTCAAATCTAGTTTCACATTGTTTTGAGTATGGGCATGAACAAATGACATCCTCAAATATTCTAATGATAAGGTTATTTGTAGTGTACAAATTAGGGTAGAACATTGAGAGTATTTGCATTGGACTCTCTAATCCCATTACTCTATAAGGCAAATAATTTATGAGATGAGCAATTGTAAGAATTGCTTTCCCCAAAAAAGATTCAAGCAAATGTTTTTGGAACATAAAGACTCAGGTTGTTTCAAGGAGGGGATCATTTTTCTTTTTTGCGACTCAATTTTGTTATGGGGTATTGACACAAGATGACTGATGTACCATCCCTTCCTTTGAAAATATGGAGTTAGGATTTGTTTGAAATAATCCACGCCATTATTGACTTGAAGATTTTGATGTCGACCCCAAATTGGTTTTTAATCTTGTAACAAAATTTTGGAAGAATAGTAACTTCGAATTTATGTTTGAGCAGAAAAATTCAAGCAACACAATTACAATCATCAATGAATGAAAGAAACCATCTTGCCCAAAAACTTCAAAAGAATAATAGATAGATCCTAAATATCATTTGTGAATGTGATAAAAAGGAATAGAGCTTCTGTTATTACTAGTTGAAAACAATATGCACTTGTTTTTAGCAAACTCACTGCTATGAAATAGAAGGGAAAGTGCTTTTTTCTTCTTACAAATGATTTAAAATTACATGGTTATATATGGTCCTTGGTGTAGGAAGAAAATTAGTAATTGATCTCCTAGGATTCCTCATTTTCCTATGAAAGGAAAACAATCTCCTAAAATTGCACTCTCTCCTAGGTAAGGAAAAACAATCTCATAAGATCCCACGCTCTTTTAGAAAAGGAGAACAATCTCATAGGATTTCACAATCTTTGGATGTAAAGAAATTGACTTTCCTAAAAAGGCGTACAACTAATATACAACTTGACAATCCCCCTCAAGTTGAGGAGTAGATGTGTTCCATTCCCAGCTTGGAAATAATATCATGATAACTTAAAACTGTTCAACCCCTTTGTTAGAACATCATCTATGTGGCTTCCTGGTGAACATATGTTATGCACATAAGTTCTTCCTCCAATTTATCCTTGATGAAATGTCCATCAATCTAAATTTTCTTTATCTTATCTCGTTGAATATGGTTATGAGTAATATTGATAGCTGATTTGTTGTCACAATAGACATTCATATGACCTTCCCACTTAACTTTCAAGTCATCTAGAATAATCTTCAATCATAACATCTTGCACAAGCCTTGAGCAATTACTTTAAACTCATATTGTGCTAATGATTTGCCACAACATTTTGTTTCTTACTCCTCTGAGTCACCAAATTGCCTCCAAGGAAAGTACAGGAACTTGTAATTAGTCTTCGGTCCACTATAGGTCTTACATAATCTGCTTCCATATAGGCTTCTAGGCCAAGATGATTATTCCTCTTAAATAGAATTCGTTTCCTTGGATTGCTTTTTAAGTAATGCTACACCCTATTTGCAACTTGTACATGTGACTCTCTCTGATCCTGCTTTAACTAACTAATTATGCTTACTGAGTATGTTATGTGGGGTCAATTATGAGCAAGGTATATAAGCGTGCCCACTAGCCTCTGGTACCTTTCTATCAACAACTTTAGGTGTTTCAACTAATTGTGTATGTAAAGGAGGATCGATGCTTATTGTGGACTCATTTCCAGAGTTTGACTTGTTTTAAGTTTAGAACAATTGCTCTTTTGGAACACACATGTGGATATCTTGGAAAATCTTGAGTAACATGGATGGACACGACAGTGATTTCTATGTTTTTTGACACAGACTTATGACTAAAGGTCGAGATGAGTTTGGTAGGGACATAGGAAGGTCAAGTGGCCAAAAGACTCGAAAATACTATCTTCCATCATTGATTTTCCCCCTTGAAAATAGGACATTGTAAAATATGATTTGTTTTCAATTGAAGTGGCATCAGCTGAGATATAGAACTTTTTGATGAAGGGTTTCACACTTCAATGCTTTTTTCGTGAGTAACCTAGAAAGAAACATTTGATGACACAAGGATCTAACTTTTCTGTGTGTTGACCATGAATGTACAAAGGCAATGCAATCAAATACCCTAGGAGTAAGCCTATTTGAGGTTTTGAAGTTGGGATAATAGGTATTAAGGCTTTTCATGAGACTTTTATTGTCTAACACACGAGGGGAGCTATTTATCATATATGTGACAGTTAGGGTTGTTTGCCCCCAGTAAGATTTAGGAACATTCCCTTGAAAGAGTAGAGATCGAGTGATATCAAGTAAATGTCTATTTTTCCTCTTAGGTAACCCATTTTGTTGAGGTGTGTCAACAGATAATGAGTCATGAATATTTCCCTTTGTTTGAAAGTAGGGAAACAGAATCTGATTAAAGTAAGTTCTAGCATAATCTGACCTAAAGCTTTCAACCTTAACCCAAATTAATTTTAAATCATTGAATGAAAATTGGAAGTAATAGTGCTAATATTAGATTTTTGTTTGAGCAAGAAAAGCCATATAACCCAAGTACAATCATCAATTAAGGAGACATACCAACAAGCTTTAGAAATGTTAGGAACAATATTGGACCTCAAATATCACTATGAATCAAATGAAAAGGATGGAAACATGACTTTTAAGATTCTAAAAGACGACTGATCAAGGAGTAAATGGTAAAGTTATTTGAAGTACTAAGAAAAGACATGGACATATTATTCATGATTTTTCAAGAAGATTCAAGATGAGAGAGACTTTTGGTAAGTTCAGTCCTCCTCCTCGAGCCATAATTCTGAAGAACACTATAAGAAGAGGAAAAATTTGCACAACATTTAAGGTCATGTGTAAGTGTTTGAATAGACACAAGGTTGTTTGATAGTTTTGGCAAATAAAGAATCTTTTTTAGACAAAAAGGTGTAATATATACACCTTTTACTCTTGCAACAGTAGCTAAGGAACCATCACCCATTACAATCTTCTTATTACTAGGGCATGGGGTATAGGTATGAAATATATGCAAGTGACTCATATTGTGGTAACAAAGTCAGTTATCCAAGCATTGTGATAATACTTGTTTGACACATTCATGCAAAAACAAAATAAAGGTTTTCTTGAGATAGAAAAGAACTAGCCCTAGAGAGCTTCTTAAGAGATCCCAATAAATTCCTCAATTTCTTAATCTTGTCACTATCAAAACATCTGAACCTTCATCTAATTTGGGAATGGCAATTTCTGATGGAGACATATTAGGCACAAGAAAAAAAAAGTAGAGAATAGAAGTCCTAGGAAAAATGCAATGATGACGGCTCCTTGAAGAAGAATTCTCAAGAAAAAAACCCTACTGTTCTGATACCGTGACACAAAATAGGGAAAATGATTTTTCTTCTTATAAATGAGTTAGAATTATACAGTTATATATAAACCTTAGCGTAGGAAGAAAAATAAGAAACAATCTCTAACAATAGGAATCATTCTCCTAGGATTCTACACTCTCCTAAGAAAGGAAAACAGTGTCCTAGGATTCCATACTCTCATAGGAAAGGGAAAAAAATCGTAAGATTTCACGCTCTCCAAGGAAAGGACAATAGTCTCTTTTCCTAAAAAGGTATACAACTAATATACAACTCGACTCTCACATACTTCACAATGAAAGTTTTCAACATCTAGACCTTAAAACAAAGAAGGCAACATAATTTTAATATGCCTAAAAATGGATATATTGAAGTTGGAGGTGGTGAAGGCAAACTTTCTATTTATTGGATGAAAATCTAAAATTAAGGAATGGGATAATCTGTCCTCAGTAATGTTCGACTTAGTGTTTCAAGGTAGTAAAGGTCATCTCATTCTCTAGGATGTCTAATTATCTACCTTGAATCCTTGTCTTGAAATACATAATAGCTGTGAGAAAAAACGTATTGCAATATAAATCTTGAGTGAATTTTGGTATAGAGATGAAGGGACATGAGGGACGTTTTTTAAAATTAGTGATGGACTTATTTTGACATTCCCTACACCTGCTAGAGTGGCTAAAGACTTATAAGCTATGGTTATTTTCTAGTTGCTTGGATATGGGAAGTAGGTGGAAAAAATGTTTGGTGAGTGGGTCATATGGTTGGTAACTCCTAAGTTCACGACCGAAGAGTTGCAAATGTTTTACCCTAGACATTTAACCCAATAGAGAATGGAGACTCACCTAAGTCAAGGTTGTTGATTAGTGACCTCACCCTCTTGGTCTCTTCTTGGTTGAGACTACTTGCCTCTTATGGTGTTAATTCACTTTGTTGTATTGCATCAACATGGGTCTTGCAGAAATTCTCTACTGTTTGTATTTCACTTACTTATTCATCAGTACATAGATACAAGTATATGTAGAAATAGAGATGGCTATTCTAGGAAACTAATATCTTTACATAATATCCTAATATATGTACATAATACCAGATCTGATTTCCTAACTATTTAGGAGTCAATGATATCGAGGAAATATCCAACTGGATATTTCCCAACAGGTCTACTCGTTAGTCCTAGGCTGCTCTCCTTTATGTCCCCATTCTCGATTTGGAGGGATTTTATAAAGCCTCCAACACTTCTCATGAGTACTTGTAATAAGTGGACTAGATTGTCATGATTTTGAGCATTTGGTTGACTAGGCTTTCCATTTCAAACAATGATGCTCTTTCCACATTTGATTTGTTGCCACCACTAGCCACCATGGATGAGTTATATGTGATCTATGGTTCAAGCATCATATCTCTTCTAGTTCTCACTTCAAATTAGTGCTACCACCTTAAAATGTGGAACCTGTGGCTTCCCAAAAACCTAGATCCTCAATTGATCAAATTTTCGATTAAGACCAACAAGAAAATCATAGACCTATCATGCTCAATGAAGTCCTTCAAAATAGCCGCATCATCAAGACATTTATTTTTTTATCACCTTATAATGATCAAGTTCTTGCCACAAGGATTTCAGTTGATTGGCATACTCGGTGACTTATTATCTTCACTTTGACTATGTATACTTGAGCCGCTTCCCTAGGTTTGTAATAGGTTTATTGATATCTTCGATTTATCTCCTAAATGTCTTCAATATACATTAGATTATCTCCTCAATATTTAAATTATTAATATCTTTTGTTTATTCACGTTTAGTCTTGAAAGGCTATTAAACTTTTCTGCCATAAATTCTCTATTAGTTCTGAGGACAATAATACTTAACAACTCTTAGAACATCTCTAACTTGGGTGTAGAGGCTCTATAAAATCTCTAACTGAGGGCAAAGATTCATGCAGTAGATATCGTTCTGATTGATTTCTTTCTTATTTATGGTGTAAAAGCTTTATAAACTTCTGTACCTTGAGGAAAGTTATGATATAGGGTTTATTTGACATTCTTTTTACATTGATTTATTTTCCAACTTCTGTGGAAGTCAACAAGTAATCTTGGTGCAGGGATTGAGTGGAGCCTTGACAATGATGCATCCAATGCTACTGTCTTGGTTGCTAGTGAGGCCCATGCAATCACTTTGGCAGTTGAAGGTATTTTGGGTGTTGTCTTCACCGTGGCTACTTTGACAGACAAAGCTGTAGAAGTTGGAGAGGTGATGGCACAATGTTTTCTTTAGTTATGTATATTCTTTTCATCTTTTCTTTAGTATGTACGTGTTCTTTGCAGGTTTTTAATTTCTTTGTTGTGAACAGCTGGATTCCCCCAGATGTGAGCATGATCCTGCTTCAAAATTTACCGGACAAACTGCAGTTCTTTGCATTGCAATGGTTGATTCACTCTGGCTGACCATTCTTGATGCTTTGTCACTAATATTGTCAAGGTTTGCTGATTCTTACTCAAAATTATAGTCAAAGGACATGTTATGCATGTATCTCATATGACATGAATTTTGTTGGAAGGTCACATGGAGAGGCCATTGTGTTGGAGATATTAAAGGGATACCAAGCATTTACTCAGGTAAACCATATATAGTTGGATTATATTTTTCTTCTTAGGAAAGTAATTTTTATTTGTTATGAAATCAATTTAGTTTATGTGTTGATAAAGTTCCACCAAAGTGCAGTAGTCTGATAGCCCACAAAATATTGTGATGCATTTATGTATATTCTGCAGGCATGTGGGGTTCTGCATGCCGTAGAACCTTTGAACTCTTTCCTAGCATCCCTTTGCAAGTTCACAATCAATTTTCCTAATGAAGCAGAAAGGAGGAGGTAAGTTGCACATTATTGACGGTGTCATGCTAATGTCTGCATTGATAACTTGGATTTGAACTTTTGGGATGATATTCATTTATATACTGTAACCCTGATTGCTCCAGCTGCAATGTGGCTTTTAAATGTCTGAAACAGTCATAACCATATTCTTACCAGATATTAGTTCAAGTATGGGCTTAAGACCTTAAAAATATTGATAGGGAAGACAACTTTGTGCCATAATATTTGTCTGTTTTCATTCTTTGAGTCCTGGCTGACATGAAACAGGTGATCTGTTTGAGTCATTTTCAGTCCAATCCTAACCACATAAGAGAGAGAAAAAATGTGTAATGATGGAGAAGATATAAGGAGTACCTAGCCATATGGCTAGGATTTGTTTAGGTCCTTTAATGTGATTGTATATTTATTCTTAATTGCTATGAACTGCCCCATGGTAATAAAAAGAATAAAGAAAAACTTTCAGACCTCTTAGTCAAGTCCCGTTACTTAAATTCTTATTGTTCAAATTCTTTTTACCTACTCTCAACTTTCTATGTAAACTTTGTTGTTGATACCTTATCACTTAGTATACTAATGATTGATAATGTCATTATCTAAGGTTAATAGTTAGATAGGTAAAGTGTCTAATAAAACTTGTATTCTTTGGCAACACGTTGCATTTACATTATATCAAGTAGGAAATTTATGCAATAATTTTGTTTATATGGGACAAAATCTTGACAATTTCAATGGGAAGACCTCCATTGGAAAATTCAAGTATGTAGGACTTAATAACAAAAATTGAAGAGGATTGAAATGAGAGTTGGGGTCAAGTAGAAGGGTTGAAAGTTTTTTTTATCTACAACAAAGTGAATCAAATGACCCTTACTGCCATAGGCAACTGCATGCAAATTTGTGGTATATACTATTTTAATATTGTCCTTCTTTCCAGATGCTTACATTTTGAACTTGAAGAATTTATTTCTTGCTTGAAGTTCCATCTAAATGCTGAAATTCTGACCTAAATCGAGATCGTTGCAGTGCAGTGAACTCTCCCGGGCCAAAGCGTTCTGAGTTAGTTGTTGAGCAAAGGGATAACATTGTCCTTACCCCAAAGAATGTGCAGGTGTTTGGTTTGTATTGGTGCTTGTGATATATTCTCTTTACTAGTCACACCAACATATTGCAGTGATTTATATTTCTACTTGAATTTGTAATTCTATTACGTACCCTAATGTATATGGAAAATGGCAATAGATAAGTAAAGAACACCATACTAGAATCAAGAGAAGGGAGTTAAATGCAGTTTGTAAAGGTCTTAAGGTTTGAGTCTTAGCATTCTCGTGTATCTGTGTTTCCCGTACATATGCAGTATACATGTGAACCGATTGCCTTATTATAGTTTCTTACTACAGTTTATGTTCCTATTAAGGATTGATTTGTATGATTCTCTTTCTTGTGAATTGCTCTTGGTTCAGGCTTTAAGGACTCTATTCAACATTGCTCATCGATTACATAACGTTTTGGGACCATCATGGACCTTGGTATGCTGGTTTTTCTTTAACGGGTTTCATAAATGTGATGGATGTCAATACCTCACAATAGTCCAATGAAAATAACTATAGGTGTTGGAAACTCTGGCAGCTCTGGACCGGGCAATTCATTCTCCTCATGCCACGACACAGGTAGTTTTGGGATACGCCACTAAAGAATTTATTTGTGGTTGCTTAGGCCTTTATATTCAATGTATTGGAAAGTTCAGCAGTTTCATCTTATCCCCTGATTGATATAAATAGCAAAGACTTTGAGATTTAATTGTATTGAAAGTTTCAAATTCTCTGAAACTTTTGAAGTAGTCTGGATTTAGAAAAAAAGAAGATACTGTCATCGAGTGGTTGATCTCTTGAAGAACTATTTTTTGGGAATTGGTTTTCCTGAAGTGAAAGAGAACCCATAAATAAATGTACCAGTGCTCCTTTTGTGTTAACTTTGGAAGAAAATAATATAACCAGGTACCTTCATATTTCGGGAGGACCTAAAAGTTGGGGAATGCAGTGTTGTTAACATTGCCCAAATAGTTTGTCAGTGGTGTACAATATTAGAACTGTGCAAGTGGCATTGTATTTTTGCTAAATTAATCGTACTATGGCTGATAGTAGATGATACTTAAGATGCACTTTTGTAGGTAATCTGCTTGGATCTTTAAGGAGTTGAGTACTGTTGATGGAAAAGTTATTGGGTATGATTTATTATTTGGACTTCCGTGTAAGTTTTTGAGCTTTCCCTTTTGTGTCTCTACAGGAGGTCTCCACTACAGTACCAAGGCTTGCAAGAGAATCATCGGGTCAATATAGTGATTTCAGCATACTTTCTTCTTTGAATTCTCAGGTAAGTAAACGAACTCTGGGGGCGCCATTTGGTTTAAAAAATGCAACATCTTTAATGAATGAACACGGGTAGTGTGATAATTCTTTGTTTGATGTCCTCTTTTACTTTTTGAAGGCTCTTCCTATCTAGAATCTTTAAAGCTTATTTCTTTATTTTCACATGCGTACCATTTTTCGAAGAACACATGCCTAATATTTCTGCAACCAGATGGCCCCTGATTGATTTTTAAGCACAAATTGAAGTGTTTTTTTTTCTAACTTGTCTTTTCTTGGTTTGTAAAGCTGTTTGAGAGCTCAGCATTGATGCACATATCTGCAGTTAAATCACTTCTTTTTGCATTACGTCAATTATCACACCAGAGCATGTCTGGAACATCAGGTGGTTTTGGACCAACTTTAAGTCAAAAGATTGGAAGCATCAGTTTCTCAGTGGAAAGGATGATATCCATTCTTGTCAATAATCTCCACAGTATGTGTTGACACTCATTTTGAAGAATTGGTGAAAGAAGATACTGTGCATTTGTATACTCGTATTTGTTTTAGTTTCTTGGATATGACTTGCAATTTATTGTGCTTTTATGCCCCTATGGATGGTAATTTAACCTATTCCTCATGGTTTTGATGAATTCCCTAATTTTTCTAAGTAAACGGCTTTACCATTTCTGTGATGGCCATCTATAAAGCTGTACGTGTTACCTGAGCTAATGATCTGTTTGTTGTATTTTGGAGATCAACTATCAGTGACTTAAATTGATAGAACACTCGCTTAGAACAATTTAATGTTGCTTTGTTATCTTTCTTTAAATTCATGCTCTGCTATTTTAGTTAAATAAGTCATGACTGAGAAACGAACTTCTTAATCATTGTGCTTTCACTTATTAAATTCATCTCTCCTTGTGCAGGAGTGGAGCCATTGTGGGATCATGTTGTTGATCACTTTATTGAGGTGTTATTTAATGATTTCATTTCTTTGTCATATGTACACTACCACTGCATGTGTCCTTGACTTTCCAAATATATTTGCAGCTTGCTAATAATTCTAATCAACATTTACGGAACATGGGTTTTGATGCATTAGATCAATCAATATCTGCTGTTTTAGGCTCTGAACAGTTTCAGGATTTCGTGACCTCTAGATTCCATAATAATGTAAGTATCATTGTTTCTATAGCTAGCGAGGGGTTTTTGAGATTGGAAGTTTCCCGTGTTTATAATGGTTTCACCTCTCTCTAGATGGAAAGTAGTGATATGGAGTTGAGATCTCTCGAGTGCTCTGTTATATCTCCTCTGAGGGTGCTTTACTTTTCCACTCAAAACATTGATGTCCGAGCTGGATCGTTGAAAATTCTCTTGCATGTATTGGAGGTAACATGAAACTGTTAAGTATTCATTATTCATTTAATTTGTTTGGTCTAATTATCAGATTATGCTGCATCTTCTCACTTGTGCCTCATTTGCCTTTTCTTTTCTTTCTCTTTCCAGAGGCATGGGGAAAAGTTATACTATAGTTGGTCAAATATTCTTGAAATGTTAAGGTTTCGTGTATACACTATTATCTATTTCTGATTATGATCACACTTTATTACTGGAATTATGTCTCTTTAATTTATCCTTTTTGCTTTCCAATTCCTAAAGGTCTGTTGCAGATGCATCAGAGAAAGACCTTATTGCACTTGGATTTCAGGTTAGTAAAACCATATTGAAGCTTTATTCATTTGGAAATGAAGTATTTATATTTCTGCTACACTTACGTGCGATTTCCTTCTAACACATCTGTCCAATATTTATTTTGCGGGTAAAAGTCTGATCTACATTTTTTATGCAAAACTGTCAGAGAAACATGGTAGCGAATATAAATATGTATTTCTTTTCTTACTGTTGTTCTAAAAGTCTAAAACGTCGACAAGGTTATGGCTCTATTCTAGTCAGCATGAAGCATCTTTGCTCTTATGCTTCACACTTTAATAATCTTTTTCAAGGGCATACACTGGAGACCTACAAGATTTTAGTTCAGTTACTTATTATTATTGTACTTGAAAGTCTATTATTTATATATTTGTAGTGTAATTCTAATTTCCCAATGGAGAAAAATTGGACATAGCTGGTTTTCCATCTGGCACAGAGGTGATGCATGCTTTGCGTTGGCATACTTGAGTTTCACATAATTGGCGGTAGACTTTGTGACAACTTTTTATTGAGAGTATCGTTGGAAAACATTACAATTGGTGTGAATTTGTCCTATATGCACCTGTTTCTTAATTTGGTTTCTTTATGAGACAAAATTAAGTGCCATATTGAAAATGGTTAAAGTTTCTCTCTTTAGATTCTTAATATCTCTTCCTACCCTTTTAATTTTCTATATGGTCATTCCTAGAAGTTGCAAAGACTGAAACCTAATGACTTGTCATGATCTTTCATGAAAGAGTGGTTTATTTTATCCTATGAACAAATCCTGATAGATCTAGTGCTTGCAGAGCCTCCGTGCCATTATGAGTAATGGGCTTACATCCATACCTGCTGAGTGTCTCAATGTGTAAGATCCAATTCTTCTTTCTAACAGCCCTTTTTAACTTCTTACAAGGACAAATCACCTCTTTCTATTTACCTGTCATAGTTTCTATACTTTTTTGTCTGTGTATGTTTGTATCACAATATAGTTTGATCTATCATTAACTGGATGAAGCAATAACTATCTCACTATCTAACCATTCGTCCTCCAAATTCCAAATGCACGTTGAGTTTCCGATTCTTCACAAAATTTATAAAATGCATGCTCAGACTAAGCACGCACTTCGTGTGTAGCTCTTCATCAAAGAAAGTTGGATGTAGTAGATTGTAAATCTCTGTTCTTATGACTGGTTTAATCAACTTCTGTTATAGTATTTGTTATCCCTCATAACAAAATTTCTCAAAGGCAATGCACAATCTTTTTTTATTTGTTGATGTAATATTCCTACTCTAAAAAGGATTTGTATTCTCCATGTTCTTGTTGTCTTGTGAGAGTGGTGTTGCTCATTGAAAAATGAGCATTGCACTGATACGTTATTGATGACTTTTTCCTGCAAGTTTTAATTTCTTGTTATTAATTTGTTGTTTATCAAAAGTCTTAGCTTCACTTTCTTATAAATGGTTAGAATCATTTCTTCACCAACATGGACATTGCAGATGTGTGGATGTCACTGGAGCATACAGTGCTCAAAAGACTGAGTTGAATATTAGCTTGACTGCAATAGGCCTCTTGTGGACCACAACTGATTTTATTGTCAAAGGCTTTCCTCGTAGGCCTGCAGCAGATGTTAAAACAGGTGCAGCTGCCCCCTGTTTATCCTATTTGAGTAATTTTCACAACTTCTGCAAATTACAGTATGATGTAACGACGAGTTTTTTTCACAACTTCTGCAAATTACAGTATGATGTAACAATGGTGCTTCTTCTTTTGCAGATTTCATTTCCCCACAAATCAATGGTGGATTGGGGGAAAAGCAGAGTCCTGACATGCATCAAAAAGTAAATGACGAAACTCCAGGAACAAATATAATTGATTGCGACAAGTTGCTCTTCTCTGTCTTCTCATTGCTTCAAAGGCTTGGAGTTGATGAGCGACCAGAGGTATGTGGGTTCTCTTGATAAGTACCACGATTATATTATTGCAAATAATGATAGCCTGCTAGCTAACTGTGTTCACTCAACTCAGAGTGACAGAATTAGGGGATTTTGATCTTTAATTTCAACCTGTTCTTTGCTGACTGAGGCTATCCTGCAGAGTTGTGGGTTTCAGATTAGAAGTGTCTTGTTCATGTTTCTAAGAATTGGTAGCCTTTTAGGGATTGTTTTATTGTTCAGGAAACAAGCCTTAAAAATAAAAGTTACAATCTATGTTCTTGCACTCTATATGTACTGATATAAACTACCCGTGCTCTATCCTTCTGGGGACCATTCTTCAGAAGCATAATGGTGTCAATTATATGTTTACGGGTTAGTCATCAATTCCACAATGACTGAAGGTAATGTGCACTTCAGGTGAGAAATGCGGCTGTCAGGACACTGTTTCAAACTCTTGGAAGTCACGGCCAAAAACTTTCAGAAAGCATGTGGGAGGATTGCCTGTGGAATTATGTTTTCCCTGCACTAGATCGTGCTTCTCACATGGTAATTGAAAGTGCTTATATGCATTTCATGATGACTGCAATTTATATTTCCACAAATATTTATTCATTATCTTTGTTATTATAGGCTGCAACTTCATCAAAAGATGAATGGCAAGGGAAAGAATTAGGAACTCGAGGAGGTAAAGCAGTTCACATGTTGATTCATCACAGGTATAAGCGAGCAATGTTGTTGGGTGATTCATCCTTTCAGAAATCAGATTCCTCTTTATTGATGTAGGGCATGATTTATTTCATTTTGCCTTCATAATTTGCAGCCGCAACACTGCTCAAAAACAATGGGATGAGACGCTTGTGCTTGTCCTTGGTGGAATTGCACGTCTATTGCGATCTTTCTTTCCTTTTCTGAGTGGATTAAGCAATTTCTGGTCAGGTATGTTCGTTATCTTCTTGTCTGATACTGATGCATAATTTGTCTTCCTGTTGTTTAATACTGTTGCAGATCTTGTGTTTGCTACCATATCCCTGTGAATGCTGTATGCTTTGTGTTTGATCCAGGATGGGAGTCGCTGCTTCTTTTTGTAAAAAATAGTACCTCAAGTGGTAGCAAAGAGGTTGCTATTGCTGCAATAAATTGTTTACAAACAACTGTTGTTTCTCATTCCCTCAAGGTAATAATGAAATCTGAAACTAGGCTTCTAATTAACAAGATTATTACTGATGTATTAGGGACTCATCTTAATTAGTACCTTAATTTCCTGACAATTATCTTTTATTTTTGGTGCTTCAGGGAAACTTGCCAATGCCTTATCTTAGCTCAATTCTTGATGTTTATGAACATGTTTTAAAGAAATCACCAAACTACAGTAATAGTGCTGCAGCTAGCAAGGTGAAGCAGGAGATTTTGCATGGTCTTGGTAACACATCTTTCACCTTTATGTTATTTTGAATCTGGAAATGCCATTTTCTTCGGCTTTGTTGTTTTTGTCATAAGAATGCTCTCTAATAAAGCAAATTCTTTTACAACTATGCTTATTTGTCATGTTAATTTCTTAAATCTCTGACAGGAGAACTGTATGTGCAAGCACAAGGGATGTTTGATGATCGAATGTTCTCTCAGATGCTTGGAATCATACACATGGCAATAATGCAAACAACACTAACCAATGAGAACTTTGAAATTGAATTTGTATGTATATTTTCTGAATTTACAACAATTCTTGTGGCATTCTAAAGAAATTACTTACAACAAAAGATGAATCTAGCATTGCTGAAATGAGTGCTGCTTTTCTACAGGGACACGTTCCACCTGTTCTGCGTATTGTGTTGGAAATCTTGCCGCTGATACGCCCAACCGAGCATATTTCATCAATGTGGCTAATACTCCTTAGGGAACTTTTGCAATATCTTCCCCGATCAGATTCTTCTGCACAAAATGAAGATGATGAGACAAAGCAAGACAATAGTATAGGTACGGAATGGCTTAGTAGTACTTTATTGGAATAGGTTTTTGAAGTCTTGCACTGATAACTTTGACATTTATGTCTTTTCGATAGGCTATAATATGAAAGGAAATGCCGAAACATCCAATGGAATTGCTTCTATATCCACCAAAAAGGTTGATAACACATCCCAGGATTCTGAGTCAGCAACTATAGTAGCTGGAATGCCTAGTTATTTGTTTGCGGAAAAGCTTGTTCCTGTGCTGGTAGATCTATTTCTAGAGGCTTCAGTAGTCGAGAAGTATATCATATTTAGCGAAATTATTCAAACCCTGGGAAGGTAAAATTTGTTTCTTATGTCTTGAACTTTGGTGTTGGAGTATGCTATCTACGTGAGCTTCTCTACTTGCTTCAGTATTTGTTATGTGAAACAAGAGGGTATAGAAAATATCAGAAGAAAAGGCCACTTTATTTCTCTGATTATATATAATTTATACATGAATATAACCTATTCTAATACTACTAAACTACTAGATTTTTCGTATATACTAACTTATCTTATTTACTAGAAGATAAACTTATCTCCTAGAAGATAATCTCCTAAGCTAACTAAACTTATCTAAAATAATTATCCAACACTTCCCCTCAAGTTGAGGAATAGATATTTATTATTCCCAACTTGCTTAGAATTGTCTCGAATCTAGGCGTAGGTATGATCTTTGTGAAGATATCGGCTTCCTGTGCTTCAGTAGGGACATAGCATAGATCAATGCCCCCTTCTTCTATTTCACATTTGATAAAGCTCCTGTCAATTCTAACATGTGTTGTTCGATCATGTTGAACTGGATTCTTCACTATACTGATGGCTGATTTACTATCACTGAAAACTTTGGTGGGAGAGGAAATTATGATCTGTAGGTCCTGCATACCTCTCTAACCAAGTAACTTCACAAATTCCTTGTGCAATTGCCCTAAACTCAGCTTCCGCACTGCTTCTTGCTTCTCCATGTGACAAGATTCCCCCATAGTTTAGTACAACAACCAAATGTTGACCTACTGTCTTCAATACAACCAACCCAATTTGCATTCGTGAACCCTTCTATGCTTCTTTTCTCATTTTTTTGAAACATTAATCCTCTACCTAGATTGCATTTGAGATATTTCAGAATATGGTTGACTGCCTCTAAATGTCTTTAAGTTGGAAAGTGCATAAATAGGCTAACAATATGATAAGCAAATGGATGAGAATATAGGATTTTTTATTAATATTTAGCAATAACCTCGTAGGAAAACTACAAGCACCAAAGCCACCAGCCAACAATGGCCCCTCAAGCTTTCAGCCGAGACAATACAAGAGAAAGATACCCCCCTCTGTACTACCCCCATCCCCTTACATATTCTCCTCTCTCTCCTCTAACTAATTCTTGTCTAACCGTTAGCTGACTCATCATTCCCTGCTTTAGTGATTCTCCTAGAATATGTCAACATGGGTTTGTGGCCCATGTTTGGTCTCTTCCCCCTCTTTCTCCTAGAGTAAGTCAATATGGGTTTATGACCCATATTGCTATCAATTCCACCTCCTGTGAAATCTGCCTTGTCCTCAAGGCAGAAAGAAGGGAACTGCTGTTGCAGTTGGACAGCAGCTGTCCAAGAAGCTTCTTCAATGGGTTTCCCCTTCCATAGCACAAGCCATTCGACAATTTGCTCCTGATTTTTCTGGACAGTTTGTTCAGCTAAGATTGCTCCAGGTGCAATAGGTTCGGTGGAGTCAACCTCTAGGCCTGAAGGAAGAGTGGGCTCAGGCACATGTTTCCCGACCATCTTTTTCAGCTGTGAAATGTGAAATACCGGATGAACTTTGGAAGTGTTAAGAAGAGCCAACTTGTAGGCCACAGTCCCAACCTTAGCTATCACTTGAAAGGGGCCATAAAACCGGGCTGAAAGTTTAGGACAGATTCGCCTAGCTATGGATGTTTGCCTGTGAGGTCTAAGCTTGACATAGACCCAATCTCCTACCTCCAATTGAACATCTCTGCGTTTAACATCAGCTGCAGATTTCATGACTTGTTGAGCCCTAGCAAGATGGAATTTAAGCTGCCTCAATGCCTCATCCCTATCAATCAACACACGATTCACAACATCAATAAGTGACTCCCCAATGAGGAAGTGAGGAACTTTAGGGGGAGGTCAACCATACACCACCTCGAAAGGGGTTGTGGCGGCTGCGGAGTGGAAAGAGGTGTTATACCAAAATTCAGCCCAAGAGAGCCAATTATGCCACTGTTTTGGTTGCTCAGATACAAAACACCGAAGATAGGTCTCAAGACACCTATTGACCACCTCGGTTTGTCCATTCATTTCCGGATAAGAGGTGCTCATTCGAAGAACCGTTCCTTGCAACCTCCAAATTTCCCTCCAAAAATTACTAACAAAGATTGGATCCCTATCACTTACAATTGTCTTTGGGATGCCATGGAGTTTAACCACCTCCTTAACAAAACAATCATCTACAGTCTTGGCGGTAAAAGGGTGTTTGAGAGGGATAAAGTGTGCATACTTCGCTAATCTGTCCACTACTACCATAATGACCTCAAACCCTTGGCTTTTTGGCAAACTTGTTATAAAATCGAAACGTCCTCCCAAACTGAATTGGGAATAGGAAAAGGTTGAAGTAACCCAGCTGGAGCGAGAGTTTGATACTTGTGTCTTTGGCATACTTCACACTCCTTCACAAACTGCAGAATTTTTTTTTGTATTCCAGCCCAATACAAACATCCAGCTATCCGTTTATAGGTTTTAATAAACCCGGAATGACCTCCTGTGGGTGTAAAATGGAACTCTTGCAAGAAATCTGGAATTAGGGAGGAGGTTTGAGGCAACACCAACCTGTTTCCTTTGAACAATAGCCCTCCTGACAAGTGGAACTCTGCTTCTGCTGCAGGATGAGCTTGGAGTATATGCAGAATGTCTAACAGCCATGGATCTCCTTGATATTCTTCTTGTAGCTTAGCAGAATCGACCCAATTAGGTGATGAAACCAGATAGTGAAATTCTGGTGCCTCTGGTACACGTGATAAACCATCTGCTGCCTTGTTTTCTGGTCCCGGCTTATAGAACACCTCAAATCGAAAGCCCATCAACTTGGACAACCAATGGTGTTGATCAGGGGTATTTAACCTCTGTTGTAGTAGATGCTTCAATGTTTTGTGGTCGGTGTACACCTTAAATGATCTCCCCAAAAGATAATGCCTCCAATGTTGTATGGCTAGCACTAAAGCCACAATCTCTTTCTCATACACTGATTTAGACATGGCAGTAGCAGATAGGGCCTTGTTAAAATAAGCAGTAGGCCTATTGTCCTGCATAAGAACAGCCCCCAATCCAAAACCCGAAGCATCACACTCCACAATGAATTCCTTAGAAAAATCTGGCAGAGTGAGGACCGGAAAAGAAACTAGACAATTCTTCAACTCGTCAAAGGCCTTTTGAGCTTCGGGACCCCAAGAGAAGTTATCTTTCTTGGTGAGTTCAGTAAGGGGTCGAGTGATCTTCCCATAATCTTTGATAAATTTCCGGTAATACCTGGTGAGACCAAGAAACCCTCTCACCCCTGTCACATTCTTTGGTATAGGCCAATCTTCAACACTTTGGATCTTGATAGGATCCATTGCAACACCTTCAGCTGAAATAACATGCCCCAAATACTCAATGGATTGTTATCCGAATAAGCATTTCTTCTTATTGGCAAAGAATTGATGTTCAATTAAGAACTGTAAAGCTTGTTCCAAGTGTTTGAGGTGCTGCTGCCAACTTCTACTATAGATCAAGATGTTATCGAAAAATACCAGCACACTTTTCCTTAAAAGTGGTCTAAAAACTGAATTCATGGTAGATTGAAATGTGGATGGAGCATTCATAAGTCCAAAAGGCATAACTAAGTATTCATAATGGCCTTCATGAGTCCGAAAAGTTGTTTTATGAATATCCTCAGTCTTGATTCGAATTTGGTGAAAACCGGACTTCTAATCAATCTTAGAGAAGTACTTGGAACCATGCAATTCATCAATAAGTTCATTGATAATAGCAATTGGGAACTTATCAGGAATCGTTACCTTGTTCAGGCACGGTAATCTACACACATTCGCCATGAATTGTCCTTCTTTTTAACTAGAATCACTGGACTGGAAAAAGGGCTGGTGCTGTGTCGAATAGCACCTAATTCAAGCAATTCGCTGACTTGTTTTTCAATCTCATCCTTATGGTGATAGGCATACCTATAAGGGCGTACACTTACTGGATTGGTTCCATTAAATAGAGTGATGGAGTGATCGTGACCTCGTGAAGGAGGAAGACCCTTCGGTTCTTGGAACACCGATTGGTTTGCTTGCAACACTGAGGTTAATTCGTGAATTTGGGTTGGAATTAGGGTGGAACTAGTCTATGAAACAAGCACACCAACCTCACCCCTTTGCTGTTCATTCTGGAATTCCATCGCAATGGAGTGAAGCATCCCTTGCAAGGCAGAAATTTGTTGGGGCTGCTTCCAGCCTTGCCCTCTCAAGGTGACTACTTCCTTTCTCTGCTCAAATCCCCATTTCACTGTTTTCTGCTTAAAATCCACTCTTACCTCTCCCAAGGTTTCCAGCCATACTGAACCCAAAACCAGGTCTATGCCCCCTAATTGAGGAATATATGCATCAATCAATAGCTCCACATTTCCTACTAACACCACAAGTCCCTTACACCGACCTTGTGAGAAGCATTTAGTTCCATTCCCCAATTTCACCCCACAGGATTCGGTTGGAGTCACAGTCAAACCCAAAGTGGCCACTAAGTCTTGCGAAAGGTAATTGTGACTTGCCCCACTATCGATGAGGAACAAGATTGGAACTCCAGCCAATTTGCCCTCAATTTTGAGAGTCTTAGACTGGACAATCTCCCCATACTCAGCTACTTTACAAGCCATCTCCCATGCCTCACCAATTTCGGTCTCCTCCCTGTCCCCTATACTTGAAGGAAGCCCTTCTTCTTCGTCGTTCCCCTCCCAAATCAGTAATTGCAAATGCTTGTCGGGGCAGACATGGGTAGGACTATAGTGCTGCCCACATTTAAAACATAACCCTTTAGCTCTTCGGTCAATTAACTCCTGGTAAGAGAGGTTTCGGGTCCCTTTTTGTCGCCCCTCGACAGCCCTCTCCATGTCGGGTCTCCGTTCAGCTCCACCAGTAGGTTGCGTCAGAGGTCGGGTTACGTTGGGTCGTGTGCTGCTCCAGTTGCGACCACCCACGGTCGGATTGGGAGGTCCGACTCGTGGAACACCCACGAGCCTCCAGCTCTCCGTTGGCTTGGTAATCGCTGATGGAGCCAGTTTACGCTCCACCGCTCACGTCGCAGAAATCATTCGACAACGGGAAGACGGATCCAAAGCTAAAACCTCCAACCTTATATCTTCTCGTAATCCCCCGAAGAAAAGACCCATATACTGATCTTCGGGAAGAGGTGGTACCTGAGCCATCAACATCTCAAACGTTTCCACGTATTCATCCACAGTGCCTTGCTGCGTCAACGTCTTCAACTGGGAAAAAGGATTCCCGATGAAATGATCGCCATACCGATCGAACAAAGCCCTTTCGAAGGTCTCCCAATCCAATTCAGGCTTCAATGCTAAGATAACCTTGAAACAGTGCCATGTCATGCCTTCCATGCAAATCTGTGCCATCTGAACTCTAAGTTCTGGTGGGGTACCCTAGATGGTGAAATACACGTCCGCACGAGAGACCCATCCTACCGAGTCGTCACCTTGGAATGGAGGGAGCTCTACCCGCTTTGCTTGGAGCTGATACTCTTCCGACGTCATGGAGGGCACACCGTTGCCTTCTACTGCCGTCTATATCGACTTCCCACGCTCAACCAAGCTCGACCCAGTCTCCGGTGTTTGGTGTGCAGTTTGACGTTGGAATCCCTCTCGCATTTCGGCGTGCATCACCGCTAACGCCCTGGAAAGGTCGTCAACACCTTGATGTAAGTTCCCTAGTTGGACCGTATGGTCCAATAGCTTCGTCTCTACTGCTATCATACGAGCATCCATTGCTTCCCACTTTTGTGACGCCATTCTCGTGTGCATACAATGGGCTCTCAATGAAAGCATCAATGATAAGCAAATGGATGAGAATATAGGATTTTTTATTAATATTTAGCAATAGCCTGGTAGGAAAACTACAAGCACCAGCCAACAATGGCCCCTCAAGCTTTCAGCTGAGACGATACAAGAGAAAGATACCCCCCTCTGTACTAACCCCATCCCCTTACATATTCTCCTCTCTCCTCTAACTAATTCTTGTCTAACCGTTAGCTGACTCATCATTCCCTACCTTAGTGATTCTCCTAGAATATGTTAACATGGGTTTGTGGCCCATGTTCGGTCCCTTCCCCCTCTTTCTCCTAGAGTAAGTCAATATGGGTTTATGACCCATATTGCTATCACAATACTCACAGAATAAGCAATATCTGGTTTGGTTAGTGACAAATAGAAAAGTTTTCTTACTAACCTTTGGTATCTTCCTTTGTCAACAGGAGGATCTTCTTCATTTTTCTTGAATTTCTAGTTTCTCTCCAGTGGAGTTCCCATAGGTTTGCAACCCATCTTTCCTGTTTCCTCCAGTAAATCAAGAATGTAGTTTCGTTGAGATATGAAAATACCTTCCTTACTTCTAGCAATCTCCATCCAAGAAAGTGTCTTAATGCTCCAAGGTCTTTTACCCTAAATTCTAGCCTCAATTTTTGTTTAAGATCATTGATCT